>PKML01015228.1:46149-115977 GCA_002933935.1 Eutrema yunnanense
AAAATAGATAAAAATACTGTGATTTATTTCGAAGTATTTTTTTCTTCAAAAGTTCGGAGAATTCTAAATTCACAAAAATAACTTTCATTTTATTAGTATTCGAAGTAACTTTCGGACTATACAAAACTAACCCTATTTCGAAGTATTTATATTATTAGTATTGAGTTGGGTTAAAAAATATACAATTTCCTAAACTTTAAAATGACAAAAACTTAACTTTTAAAAACTAATTAATTGAATAAATAGTCAACAACAACAACAAAAAAAAAATCAAATTGTAGATCACTCACTAAACAAATACATAAATAAACATAAAATTAAGAAAGGAAAAAAAAACTTAAGAATAAACAATCCACATTTCTTAAACTAATAGAGACAAATCCATTAAAATCATACTAATAAAACTAAAATAATATTATACCAAATTTTTTTAAAACAAAATTGTGTTCACGTCCGCGAGTAGCGCGGATCACACACTAGTTCTTGTGAATAGGATTATCCTGTAAAAAACATTATCCACTGCTCTAAAACCCTCGTCTTCTCCGATATCTTCCTCCATCGCCGGTGAGATTTCAATTTCAAACACGAAGGGTGTGATACGCGCAGACGTGGTAAACAATTTTTTTAATCTAATGGTATTTTATTTTATTTGGTCTCGTAGTTAATTTAATTATCTCTATCAACTTAAGATATGTGTATTTGTTTTTAAAAAAAAAAAAATATGATCATCTATGTGTTTATTTATTGGATGGTACACATTTTTACCTCTTTTTTTCTTTGGTAATCAATTTTATGCAATTAGTTGAGTTTTTTAAAAGGAAGATATTTACATTTTAAAGGGAAGATCATAATTTTGTTTGACACGTATGGTTAGTTTTGTAGTTAATTTAATTATCTCTATCAACTTAAGATATGTGTATTTGTTTTTAAAAAAAAAAAATTATGATCATCTATGTGTTTATTTATTGGATGGTACACATTTTTACCTCTTTTTTTCTTTGGTAATCAATTTTATGCAATTAGTTGAGTTTTTTAAAAGGAAGATATTTACATTTTAAAGGGAAGATATTTAAAGGATTGCATTAATCTAAAGAATTTACTTTTATCAGTTTATTTATATAGTTTAGAAAACTATATAATTTAGTGTTTATAAATTATGGATTAGATTTATTCTAAATAAAATCAAACAAATGTTGTGACTTCAAACAATCAGTTATATATGAAAAAAAAATTCAACAATAAATAGGGTTAAAATCATACATGAAACATACCAAAAATAATAACTTCACATGAAACAAAATTTAAAAAAAATTATTATGCAACTTTAAAATGTAAATATCTTCCATTTAAAATGTAAATATCTTCCTTTTAAAAAACTCAACTAATTGCATAAAATTGATCACCAAAGAAAAAAAAGAGGTAAAAATGTGTACCATCCAATAAATAAACACATAGATGATCATAAATTAAAAAAAAAACAAAAACAAATACACAGATCTTAAGCTGATAGAGATAATTAAATTCACTACGAGACCAAATAAAATAAAATATCATTAGCTTAAAAAAATTGTTTACCACGTCTGCGCGGATCACACCCTTTGTGATTGAAATTGAAAGTGAAATCTCACCGGCGATAGGGGAAGATATCGAAAAAGATGAAGGTTTTAGAGCAGTGGGTAATATTTTTTTACAGGATAATCTTATTCACAAGAACTCTCTCTCTCTCTCGCTCTCTCTCTCTCTCGCTCTCTCTCTAAATGTTTGAATCGACGCTCGACCCCATATTTCTTATATTTTTCCAAATCGGCCCATATTATCTCAAATGTTCCCATTAACGTATACATTTACGATGATTTTGATAGTAAATTAGTGATAAAAATTAAATTGTTTTTCAAATAAAATTAAATTCATTTTGTAGTCACCAACACTGGATCATCGAATATGAATAATAGTAAATTTTGAACATTTTATTAGTATTCAGTTTTAGGTAAAAATAGATAAAAATACAATGACTTATTTCGAAGTATTTTTTTTTAAGTACGGAGAATTCTAAATTCACAAAACTAACTTTCCTTCTATTAGTATTCGAAGTAACTTTCGGAAAACTAATCATATTTCGAAGTATTTATTTTATTAGTATTCAGTTGGGTTAAAAAATATACAATTCCCTAAACTTTAAAATGACAAAAACTTAACTTTTAAAACCAACTAATTGAATAAATAGTCAACCAAAAAAAAAATTCAAATTGTGAATCACTCACTAAACAAATACATAAATAAACATAAAATTAAGAAAGGAAAAAAAAAACTTAAGAATAAACAATTCACATTTCTTAAGTTAATAGAGACAAATCCATTAACAATTATACTAATAAAACTAAAATAATATTATACCAATTTTTTTTAAAAACAAAATTGTGTTCACGTTCGCGCGTAGCGCGGATCACACACTAGTTAGTACATATAAATAACTTGTTACTCTAGAGCTCATCGGAGAGGGAATTTGAGTGGATACCAAGGGCTCATCGCGATTCCGAACCGTCCTTTCGAATCAGCAATTTCTCTCTCAATTCTAATATAACATTTCTCTCCCCATCGAGGACCCCAAGAATTCTTGACGGTCCAATATTTTCTCCCATCTCTTTCCGACCCGTAACCTACCACAGTCATCGCGTGGTCCATTGTCGTTCGATTGTAGACAATTGAATTGGATCAACAAATTTATAGTGTCTGTTTCAAGATTGGTGACTGTTAGCGTTTTGTATTTATGAGCATTGTTTGCAGGACAAGAAGACTATAACAGACTAAGGCCTTTAAGTTATAGCGTTTTTGTGTTGGCCTTCTCATTGATCAGCTGAGCTAGCCACGAGAATGTATTCAAAAAGGTTTGTGAAAATTGGATTCATTCTTTCTCTTATTGGGAATGAAATTGTGAATATCGAGTGATTTCTGATGCTCGTGAAGTGTTTTATCTTAGTCAGTGGATCCCAGAACTCCAACACTTTGCACCAGGAGTCCCCGTTGCACTTGTTGGTACCAAAATGGGTAAGAAAGCAATGAGAGTGGAACCCAACATATTTTCATTGTGTAGTGCTTGAGAAATCACATACTCCCTCTGTTTCAAAAAAAATATCATTCTGACAATTTTCACACAAATTAAGAAAACTTATAAAAATTCTATTTTACCCTTTATTAATACACTAAAAAAAAATTATCTTTCTAATTAATACATTAAAACACTAGGGTTAAAACTGGATCTTCAATAGAAAATTTGCATTGGAAATACAAAGTGACATTTTTTTGCAACAACAAAAAAAAAATGCTAGAATGACATTCTTTTTAAAACGGAGGGAGTATATAGTACATTTAATGTTTGTTGCAATGTTCCATTATATAGATCTTCGTGAAGGTAAGCATTATTTGTCTGATCATACTGGACTGTCCCCGGTAACTACATCACAGGTGTGATTTTTCAACCTGTAGAAAACCGTAAGCAATGTTGTGACACTTACTCTAGGTTTCATATGATATCAAGATTCCTATGTGACAGGGAGAGGAACTACGCAAGCATATTGGAGCGACGTATTGCATCGAATGCAGCTCAAAAACTCAACAGGTAACACTTGACATGCAATGATATGATCGATAAAACTTTGTTTGGTTTATGTTTGTTTTTTTCCTGCAGAATGTGAAAGCAGTATTTGATGCTGCTATCAAAGTAGTAATCAAACCAGCGGTGAAACAAAAGGAGAAGAAGAAGAAGCAAAAGTCTCTCGTAACGGGTTCATATATGCCAAAGGCCCATCCATGGAGACAAAAAGAGAACAAGAGTTTGATAAAACCAAATCCTTGTAACAACAATTGCTTCCACTGAAAAGCTTGAATTATTTATTCCCGGATTTGAATTTATTTGGTCTATAACCCCAAGTTATTTTGAATCGAAGGTCAAAAGACAAAAGCGTGACAAGGAAAAGGCATGGAAATTTCAAATCAGAACTAGCACAAGTAATAAATCTACAAACTCAAAAAGAAGTAACTAATCTTGTGTCTATAATACAACCCCATCACCTAACGCAGCACATTCTAAAGCCACCAATGCCAAAGACTTTTTTTTATCATAAATTAGAACACACTCAAAGCCACCAACATTTGTTTTTTTCTCTCTAGTCTTTTGTGCCGGTGTATAGAGATACACACATGCATATTTAGAAGAATGACCAAAAAGTGTGTTCACCTTTTAAAACTCTTTGTGGGGAGTAGGCAAAGGAAACAAATGATGTGGGGGTCTCTCGCTGAGAACCTTGTTGACATCTCTTTTGAAAGAGATTGGCCACGCCGGTGAATTTTGGGACTGCTTGGAAGATCTACATGATTGTGAAACTAACATCATCAGGTTTGTGTTCTTAAAAGGCCGAGACCACTGGTGAAGTCGCAAACTGACTCACCCATTCATCATCTTGAACAGAGCAGGCTAGCCAATGAAGCCTTGTGGCATCACACAATCAGTCTCATCTCTTAGTAACTAGCACAGTAAAACGAGCAATCGAAACATTAGAGTTGAGACAGATAAAAAAAAAAGTGAATTCCTGAAATGTGGATTTTGGGGGCTTACAAGCTCTTGTGGCCTACTGAGATTCCGAGATATTGTTATTGCCAAGAGGACTGCCTATATCCATCCCATCCTCCTTCTGGTTCTTTCCTCTTGAGAACACCGCCAGACATCTGATACATTCTTGCTTGATCCTCCTTCAACGGTAAGGAAGCAGATGAGGATAATTGCCTTGGCACAAGTGTTGATTCCTCTCTTCCCTCGGTTTCATGACCTCCAGGACCAGAATTTAAGTCAAGTCCTGACGACCTAAACCATTTCGCGCTATTGTCCAAAACTCCAGCATTGCTACCACCATTTGGGAGGCCAACGATATAAGGCCTTGGGTAATTAGAGGGAACAGTAACTCCAGGACCCAATATTTGAGAGTTAACACCGGGAAAGCAAGCTCTCCCACTTGAAGAAGAATCCATGTGTGTTGTAGAACCACCTGAGAAATTTGCTGAGGCAATCGGGAAGTTATTTCCAAAAGGGAACACAGGATACTGAAACGTTGTGGACTGGAACGGCATGGCTGGAGAAGACGACAAAACCGGACCCCTGTACCCTTCAGGGGGGAATGAGGAAACACCAGTTGTTGGACCCAACATTCTCTGCGGTCCACGATTGGCAATCATTGGAAAAGGCTGATCACCGATTGGAGGAATGCTCACTGCTGAATACGCATTAGCAGCAGGAAACCAAGTTGAGAAACTAGCCATGTTTTCGCCATTGACTCGTATTCCAGAGAGAGATGGCTGTGATGGCAAGCCACTTCGTGAATGTTGACTTAGAACCATAGATGACTCAACGACCGCATCATCACCTGATGGTCCATCATTTAAATCAAAATCTCTACGTCCACCTGGAGATGATAATTTCACCTGGTGAAAAGATGAGTCTAGCCGATGACTACTGCTCATTGTGTAATTGTTCATATCAGTCGA
This sequence comes from Eutrema yunnanense, assembly GCA_002933935.1. NCBI lineage: Eukaryota > Viridiplantae > Streptophyta > Magnoliopsida > Brassicales > Brassicaceae > Eutrema > Eutrema yunnanense. Next base: position 51,685 of record PKML01015228.1, read on the forward strand.
ATCATCAACTTTGTTTAAATCAAGATCAAGGCCCCCAGAAAAATGATCATGAGCTGAACCCATGACCCCAGAACGCACTTGGTCAAAGCTATTTGTGACACCAGGTGTACAATTTGTGGCATTTCCAGATCTTTGAGAAGCCAAATCTTCAAGGAGTCTCTCATCAGGTACATTCAAGTCAAAATCCAGAAACGTCCTTGTCTGTTTACCAGCAGATGTAGAGGCATCAGATGTAGAGGCATTGTTAATGCTCAGTAGCACGTCCTGAGTTTTTCTTGGCTCAGCTGGGCGGAAGGCACTAGTGGCAGCAGATCCTCTCCAACCAACAGCCCCTTTGTTTCTCAATAGATCTTCAGGTGGAACAAACGGACCTTTTGCAGCAGCAGCAACAGTAATGGATGCAGGAAGTCCACTAGATACGGGAGCCGTCGGAAAAGGCAGGGTATTAACTGGTTGTAGAAGAGTCGGCGTCAAAAATACAGATCCAGAGAAGTTATTTGAATCCCCATGTTTTGCATCATCTCCATCAAAACCTTCATTTAGATCAAATACAACTCTGGCATCCATCTCTGAGCCAGCTGAAGCTGCAGTTGATGCGGAAGAAGCATCCCTGGCAGCAGATGTACACTCCTCTGCTTCATCTCCATCAGCATCACTGGCTTTCAACCCATTCGGTCTCCTAAGATCCTGTGCACCTTTAAGTGATACTCCTGGAGTAGCTCTTGGCCCAGAGTACCGTTCCTTGATTTCAGTATTTTCTAGATTCCCCTCAACAGGCTCAACTTTACCTTTAGTAACAGATGAGTCCACACCAGCTGATGCATCCTTTACAACAGCCACAGAAGCATCACATTCCTGCTTAATCTTCTTTTTGTCTTTTTGGTCTATATGATTAACCACCATATTATGGACCTTTTCAGTTACCAGTCTATCAATGCTCACATCATCCATAACCCTTGAAATCCCAGAAGAAACAGGTACATCTTCACCAATTTTTTTAACTAGCTCAGATGTCAACGCCGCTGGTGGTAACTCTTCTTTCTTGCCATCACCAACACCGTCCGAGGGAGAAAGATGATTAAGCATCGAGCTTGCTAACCTTTTAATGACTCTACAATCAGTTAGTATCGAGCTTACTATCCTTTTCTTTGAGTCAGAGATGCAATCTCCTTCTGACTTTACATCAGCATTTCTCTCATTCACTTCCCCAGAGTCACTATCATCCAAATTCTTCTCCTTAACAGCGGATGTGGGCAAAGCAGGTGAAGCAACGACATCATCTGAATTGTCATTGCTCTCTAGGCGCTGATCCACCAACCTTTGCAGATCTTCAGTGTCTGAATTAGAGCTCTTATCAAAATCTCCAATCTTGGAATCATTCTTGATCTCTGAATCCACCAACTGCATGCCACTACTACTAACATGTTGCTCACCTTGCTCGTTACTGCAAGTGGTGTGATCCTGGGTAATAGCTTCATGTTTGTCGCGAGGCAAGCCATCCAAAGCAATTAACTTTGTATTGTTCCCTACAGTAGAGTTTTCATTCACCAAGGAATTCGAAGGCTGAGATACTGAGGGTGATGCAACAGGCGATTTAGACATCTCATCAGCAGCCACACTGGCAAGAAGATTCATTCCAACATCATCCGAACCAGCCAAAGAGGCATTTGTCTCGGAGTACCTGACACAACTTTCAATCAAAGCATTCATTGAACTGAGTGTTCCACCATGCCTTTCTCCAGATTTGAACTCATTTCCTAGTGACGAAGATGTGCCTTTAACATTCACTGCTGCTTTTCCAGAATCTTTAAGAGCCCTGTGCTCGTCACCCGCAACGACAAGTAGCGAACCAGCTGCCTCGTGGGACCCTCTCATAATATCTTTAAATTCATTGCTTTGCCAAGACTCAGCGTTCAAGACAGAGCTCACGTTTCCTCGAGAAGAATGAATCTTTTCTCTCACGTTATTGTCACACGATTCCTGCTTCACAGCATGCACAGGTGAAGAAGCTCTGCTATTCACCGGCGCGTGGTCCTCAAAAGAGCCTCCACTCACACTTTGTGCAGGACTGCGACCGCGTTTCGGTAGCTTAACGATCAATTTATTACTGCAACCCTCCGTCAGAGGCACCTCAAGAATCTTTTCTGATGTCAAACTTGATTGGGATAATTTTTCAGAAGGGGTATTCCTTTGTGATGAGAAGCTTCTACTCAACCCAGCTTCCTTAGGGGATGCTGACGAAGCTGATCCTTGAAACACATTGTTTGATTTCCGATGCCTTGAAGAGCCACCTGAGCACTTCTTCACAGTTGAACCAGCAGTTGAGCTCCTTGCATCCTCCTTTCCAGATAAATTGCCTGTTTTAGCATGCTCACTCGAGCAAGACTGGCTGTTATTGTGCGACTGACTAGAGCTGCTACTTTTCTCATCCTTAACTGCAGCTAGGACTTCAGATACACCACCAGCCCCAGTATTTCTTTGATGTCCATCCTTAGAAACAGTACCACCTGATCCAGGGGATGGAGCTGATCTTGTGGAGCCTGGAGATGTGGCTACAGGCTTCAGGTTGTTTTCCACCTTGACCGAAACACACTTTGAAGCATGTAGCTGTGATGATGATGTCCTGTTTGCCTCAGCGGATCCACCTGAATGCCTGCCTCCGTGAGTCAGCCTTCCAGGCCAAGATACACCCTGGTTGGATCCTGACTTCGCATCCATTTCTGCCTCAACACGTTTCTTCCATGTGTCAACCAAGCTCCTTGCTTTTTTCCCGATCTCTGAATTTTTATGTGATCTTAGATGATTAACAGACTTTCCAATGTTACAAGTCTGAAGCGCATTGAGATTCACAGGTAGCTTGTCAAGAGCGCGAAGTAAGACTAAGAGGAAATCGTCTACTGGCCTATCACTGTCTTTGGGACTGCCCCCATCCCCAACTTTCCCTTTATGAACTTCCTGCAGCCACTCATCAAACACAGGTAATCCCCTGAGCTGGACAAAACGACTAAGGCAATCAAACTTGTCTGTTGCCGCTACAACCCCTGCAAGAATTGCACGGCAAACTAAATCTATTTTCTTCTCATTCCTCTCAGGCAGCATGAGCTGCACCAATTTTTCCACCCCATCAGAATCCACTAGTCCTCCTTTCTCTGTAAATTTTAAAATCTCAGACTTTAAACTGCTTTCTGTTCTGAGGGGACCAGAACCACTGTCATCTATTCGAGTGGTACGTTCTCGTTTGACAGACTCAGAACCATGATCCATACGCTCTCTTTTCCTTCCCTTACCCTGAGAGAGAAAGGAGTTATTATTCTGGATGCCATCTTTCGCTTGCGATGTTGTTGGACTATTCATTGACTTGGGAGAACGACCACCCTGCTGTAATGTTGTATGCATTTCTGAACGAGTCTTACACAATAACTTGTCTACTTCTAGTTGTCGATCCTGCGAAAGGAAAAGATGCCTTAGTTACGAGAGAAAATCATAGATCCAAACAGAAGAAGGTGCCTGGTGATGAATTAAAATCTCACATCAATATAGTCTTGATCAGTCAGCCACCATAAGCGCTCGTTTGTAACGTCGTAAACTCGCCGACACACAAACGAGCAGATACCAGATGGCAGTTCAACACCTCTTGGAAGGAAAGCAACTTTGCACGGATGCAGCAAGGATGCAGCAGGTATATTATCCTCGTGAAAGGAATAAAAGAGTTCGTTCGGCTCAGCCTCTAGAAGGTTGCCTTTGCCAAGTTTCAGTTCCGTGGGTCGATATAGCCAATTTACTCCCAACTTCAACTTATTTTCTTTCTCAGCAATGATCAAGCGAATTATCCCAATGAACGGTGGACAATCCTGTGGTGGCTTAAAAAGAGCACAGTCACCAACACTAATTCTGCGTCCGTCCTGCTGGTGACACCAAACACAAAACAAACTATAAGTCCAAGAGTGAACAAAAAAAAAGAAGCACCCATACAAGCACAGTATAAAGGTGTAAAATTTTCTGAAGCCCTAAATCGCCAGGCGTATGTGATGGTTTCTTTGTTCAATCAGGTTAGGAATTGGTAAAGAAAATGCTCATTTCCTCAAATCCATCAACAGAATTCTACAATCCATACAAATTTCAACACTCCGGGCAAGGCAAGCCATCCAACAAACGAGTGGGGAACACGAAAATGAGCGCCTGTGAAAATCGGACGAAATCGATTTGAATTACCTTAGAGAACGAGGTAGATGAAGATAGGGACAAACACGAAGAACCACCACCTTCCACACTCGCAATTACACGCGAGGAAGAAATCAACATGTGCCGACGACGACTTTTGTTCCTCCCCTCACAAACCCTCCCATGCATAGCCTTCTATCATCTTCCCCTTCGAACAACATCAATACACAACTCCTCGCGAAATCCTCCGATGTCCTTCCCCAAACCAAATATTCGATACCTTAGATCCAACCCAAAAACGAAAAACCCCCGCCGGCGAAGAAACAAACCCTAATTTCGCGACGAAATGGACCGAATCTCCCTCAAAATTCTAGGGTTTTTTCAAATTCCCGATCCAAACATAACAACACAGATCCACAAACAATCCAACGCAGCGAGTAATCGAATCCGCCTTCCAATCGATCCAGGAATATCAAAATTTCTTGGCGAAATCGCGTAAGCGAACGAAACAGCAGGCCAAAATAAATCGAAGAGTAAGAGAGAGAGAGAGAAAAAAAAAAAGGGGAAAGGTGACTTCGGAGAGTCGGGTGGATCGGGTTTGGAGTTTCGGGTAGGGAGAAGAGTTGTGGAAAGGGGCAAAGATAACGTGACAGAGCGGTGACTTAAATGATATATAAAAAAAAACAATATGTGCGTGACGTCATCTCCGATCTTTTTCAGGTGACATAATAGGGACTGGAGAGATTAAGGGTGGCTGTTTGACCACGTTTCCTTTTAACTCTTTGACTTTATTTCTCTTTCTCCTCTTTTAATTTAAAAACAAAATGCTCGGTTTACTGCTCTAAATTCGAATTTCGGTTTCGTATTAAAACCATAAATCCTGAATTCTTTTATCATTTGTGGAAAAAAAATAATAATATTTATTCATTTACAAAGCTTATGTTATACGGTATTGGTTCAGCTTCAAATTTGGGAAATAAAAAAAAGTCAGCTTCAAAATTCTTTTCAATTCGGTTTAACCACTGTATATGAATATTGAATAGTAATAATGGAGGAAAACGGTCATTCTATATATATAAAAAAATCATATCACCTCACTCTTCACCTAAACAACAAACATTAAAACAAAAACAAACACACACACATAAAATAAAATATCCAAAAAAAAAACCCAAAACATAAAACAAAAATTCAAAAATATACATAAATCGGTGCTGTCAATTTAAATCATTATCCGTGGGTTCTGCCCCGTTTAACCCACCGCCAGTCATGTGCAGGTCAGGTGCGGGTCGAGAATATTTGCGGGTTACCTGCGGTTATCCGCGAATTCACGCGGGGCGGGTGTGGGTCGAACAAAAAATATAACCCGCGCAGAGCGGATCTAGCGGGGCAAGTTAGACCCGCTTGACATGCCTAATTAGAATCCAACATGAAACATAATTAAAAAGAATGATGTTTAAAAAAAACACGATTAAAAATAATATAAAAATGGAAAATAAAATAAAATAAGGAACCATCCAATATTAAACTGTTAGAAACAGTTTCATTAACTCCAAAACCAAGAAAATAAAATATTATTACACAATCAAAACAAAAATGTGGACCACGCCCGCGCATAGTATCTATACATCCAACATATTTAAAAAAATAAACAGAAAATTATCTTAAAACTAAAATTTTCAAAGTAGCCCAAATTCCTCCATTCCTTAATATTAAAGGGAAACATATTTTACAAGGGCTCCAAAAAATAGGTTTTAGATGAAACAAAAGAAAAAACAAAAATTATGCAAAGAAAACTTTAAATTGTTAAGATATTCCCTTAAAAAAATCAACTAATTGTAGAAATTGACCAACAAAGTAGAAAAATAAGTAAAAATATGTACTATCCACTAAACAAATACATATAAAATCATAAATTTAAGAAATTAAGAAAATAAACCAAAAAATAAAAATACACATATTTTAAGCTGATAGAGACAATTCAATTAACTACCAGATTTAAAAAATAAAATAATAGACAATAAAAACTGTTTAGAAAAATTGTTTACAAAGCCCGCGCGGGTCACACCCTAGTTCTCCTATAAAATATTCGGCTGCTGGTTATTTTTACATGAAGTGTTGGTAGAGTGTTGGGTCTTTGGCTTTGAAGTTCTGAGATCAAATCCCAGAAATTATATTTTTTTAAAAAAAACACCAAAACAACGTCGTTTTGGGTTGTTGAATTAAAAAAAAAATCAACCAAATCACATACCGAACCAAATCGGTGTGTCACGTGTCAACCACGTCATTAATCGTTGATGGAAAACTCACACCGTTTATGGTTTTGGTGAAATTGGCCGAATTTCAATATTTCATGTAAGAAATTCAAATTATTAGGTAGTTCGTGTAGTTTTTGATATGAGTCAAAACTTCATGTATAAATAATCAGCAGCCGAATACTTCATAAGAGAATATACCGTTTTCCGTAAAAATGTTGTGCTTGGATACAGTGATGACCAATCTTTGGTACAACTTGGCTATTTGTTTCCTCAACTACACATTTTCCATTTATATACGAACATTTTTTCTTATAATCAGTAAATTATGGATCGAAGCCCGTACATTCCCCTAGGTCTCGACTAGTCTTTAATATTTTTACTCGTCTCAACTATCACTCGATCATGTGACCTTTTGGATTACTCATGGTACATTTTCAATCGAACTATCGACATCTGGTATATACGAAACATTTTACATACATTTTTAGTTGTAAATTAGACTGGTATAATGTTATCTTTCATCGTTATCATTTACCACTTCTAACCGCACAACTACATCTTACTGAAGAAAAAAACCATCTCTAGCTTTCCTGTTAATTATTTTTGTATGTTACAAATCAAACCCACGTGGATTCCTAATGATCATTACATGGTTAATGATTCTGGAAACCATCCCAATCCCCCCCCCCCCAAGACTATTTGTCTATGTAATTGGTATGTTTAGACCAACGACCAACAAATGTAACATTTTTATACATATATTATCCTTAGTTCTCGTTTAAACATCACTTTCATTCGAAAAAAATACAAACAAAAAAGTTTCAATAACAGAGAAATATTACAAGGGACACCAACCTTTATTTGCTCTATATCGTTACTTCTATAAGTGTCGCAATCAAGATTATGCATGTCTCTCTATAAATAGATAGGAAGCTCATGGGTACATTTCGAGTTATTCCAACCGTTAGGTAGATTTTGAAAACGAACCATACTTTCTAACATTGCACATTACTCATTATTAGTTGTAAGCATGGAATGTGTATTTATTTGGAAATTGACATTGACTAATTTGATCATGATTAGGTAAGAGATTTTCTTTGGATTAGTTTCTTACCCGTTTAGTCTTTTTATTCAAAATAAACTTTATTATATTCTTAATTTTTTCAATAATAATTAAAAACGAATACAAACGTTTAAAATCATGTGTTATTAGATAATTGATTTTTGAATCGTTATCAATATAATATATATTTTTTTGGTTTTATCAAAATAATATATTGTTTGTATAATGATTTTTAAACATTAGTTAAAATGAAGTGTTCTAAACATTTATGCGAAGATTTGATTAAAATATATTTTTATTAATATTGTACTAAATTGACTTGTTTAGCAATTGAAATAATAGTTATCCTCAAAAATAATAGCATAATATAAAAAATTTCTTGTTTAGACACAAAATATTACTCTTTTTTAATAGTATAGATTACACCATTACATAAATATTGACAGGAGATTGCTCGCTTACTCCGGTCGGTATATCTATGTAAAATAATTAAGCAAAATGCTTACCTAAGACTTATGATCAAGCATATGATATTTTTTTGCCTTTTCTTTAAGGGAGAATTGCAAATTTAGAGCAAAAAATCAGAACTATTGTCCCCTTAGTACTTATTTGAGATATGCCACTTTTAGACTAAAATATCCTTTATTTAATATAAAGAAAATCGAAATAAATATTTATACTTGCTTTAAAAATTCTGAAAATTCATATTAAGTAAGTAATATATATTATGTAATTTATCTTATGAATTTTTTTTTTTAAATGATTTTTTTTTCATGTTCTACTAATTGTAGAATTTGGTTTCTAGTATTTGCTCTTAAATCTACCAATAGTAGAATATGTATTCTACTATTTGTATAGCATTCTACTATCCCTATAGAATCCGTTATCTACAATGTTGTATGTATTCTACTAATTATAGAATTCGCATTCTATCATGTTCTCTATATTCTACTTTTAGTAGAATAGAAGTTCTACCATTTTCTCTATATTCTATTTTGTTGTAGAATTGAAGTTCTACTATTTTGTCTTCATTCTACTGAATGTAGAATACGTATTCTACGAAGCGGTTAACAAAATCTGAGAGAAAATCTAGGAACAACTGAAAATCTTCAAAAAAAAAAAAAAATTCCATTTTTAAATCGGTTTGAAAACGTTTTTTAGGAAAAAAAGATTTAAAAAATATTTTCTTTGTCGTTGAAAATAAATATCAATGCTTTTTATTTTAATTTTTATATTGTGTAATTAAATTATTGATTAAATTAAGGGGTAAAACTGAATTAACATTAATATAAATACTAAGGAGACAATAATCTATCAATAAGTACTAAGAGGACAATAGTTCTGATTTTTTACTCTAAATTTGCAATTCTGCCTTTCTTTAATCTCGTCCTCGAGTTTTGCAGCAAGGAAAGCTGCTTTTTTATTCAATTTACTCTCTCTCTCTCTCTCTCATCGAGATTGTGGATTTACCTTTTGTACACAAGAACTGCAATTTGATGTGAGATAACATATCACAACTCTGTTTTTTGTCTGATCCATAAAAGTCTTTTTCATTGATTCGTGTCTTGCTTATCCAATCGAAGCTCCTTTTTTTCAGGAAGATTCCCGAATATTTGTCTGTGGTTTTGATTTTGTTTCTTTGTTGTGTTAAGTCAGATTCTGCGCAAGTTCACCTTCTTTTTTTTAACCACTGTGTTGGTTTATTTCCCCATTTGTTCTTTATAGTTTCAGTTTTTTTTATTTTTTCTTAATTTGACATTGAATGTTCCGACTCATATGAACAGTGTGTTAGCTTATAAGTCATAAAAACACTCCACATGTTTCAACAGGAGTTTCACCTTCACATTTGTAATTTTGTCTTCATGCCTTTGGAATTGTTACTCTGGCTTGAAGGATTAAACCGAAATCCTTGGGGATTTTTTTTTATGGGTCAATTAGGCCTAGGCATGGACGTTCGGATACCCGTTCGGGTTCGGGTCAGATTTTTTGGGTTTTCGGATTTAGGCTCAAAGGATCCGTTCGGATATTTTAAACCATCGGGTCGAGACTTATCGGGTTCGGTTCAGGTTTAGTAAACTGATTAGAATCCGCTCTTACCCGAATAACATTTCGGATCCAGTTACATCGAGTATTTTGTAACCGAAGTAACTATGAGTTCGAGTATTTTTCGGGTATGTTCGAGTATTTTTATCCATAAAATAATCAAAACCCAAAACAGTTCAACATAATTCAACAAACGTTTACAAGCATCGACCCGATAAAAAAAAACTTTGACTTTACTAAGCATCGATCCGATTTTGGATTTGTTGGGGTTTTACTTCGGATTTCGGGTTATATCCGAACCCGACCCAAAATCCGATATACTAAGTGGTAGACCCCATTCGGATATTTTAGAGGATATGAACCCGCTATTTTGGGTCGGGTTCGGTTTGGATATTGGGTATGGGTAAAACGCACATGCCTAATTAGGCCACATTGATATTTTCTTAATGCACTTGACTTCTCTTTATGTAATCACTATCTTAATTGGCTCATTAATTGAAGTTATCTATCTCTAGAATGTGGTTAACCATACATTGATCCATGGTTACAACTTACAAGTAATCTGTTAGTTCAAGTCATCACGTTGATGTTGTGTGTCTCTTAATTTATTAGTGCTACAAGAAACCCTTCTAGCTTAATTTGTTTATTTGCATTCTTGCTACAAGAAACCCTACAAGAAACGACTTGGATTAACTTACTTAAATTAATGCTTAGCTCTCATCTGTAGCTTCCTAGCTCCTAAAAATCAGATTAAAGTTAATTTACATTTTTGTTTAATTTACTTGTTTTGATGTTTTTCTTGCAACATGCTTCATGTCATCAAAATTGTGGAAAAAAGAAGTGTGTTTAATTGGGTTCTGCAAGTCCAAGGATACACAACTTTGCCTTTCTGTATTCATTTAATTTCTCTGTAAATTGTAAGTTTGTAACCAGAAGAAACCTATCTGGTTGATCTAAAAGCTCTGGTTTTTTATTTTTTTAAAGGAGGTATGATATGATATGTGAATCATATGAGCTATCCTCACGTGTAGTCCGTCCACCGTACGCCACCGTACGCCACCGTTTTAATGGACACAAGAACCTCACACGTGTGGATATGACAAGATTACAAAACCACCCTTACCTTCGAGCGTGTGCGAAAGTCAAATCCAGGGGTATTGTTGTCACGAGAAAAGTTCTTAGCGGAGACGAGGAGTTTCCGTTATCCCTTTATATTATCATCTCTTTCTCTCTCTCTCTTTCTCTCACAGACCCAACAAACAAAGAACAATAAAAATAAAAATCGCACGTTTCTCTCTTTTCTTCTCGCGACAAATCTGATTTAGGGTTTTTGAGAATCTTCATTGTGATTTCGAAATACTCTACACCTTTTTGTTGATTTCACGCTTTCGGAATCATCTGTAAGCCATGATTTCTGATTCGATCACCAACGCTTCTGCTACTGCAGCCCCTAGCGCGAGGGATTTCGGAAAAAAGAAAAGGGTATTGTTTGATTTGTTTTCCCTATAAATCTCTTTGAATCTTCCTCAAATCTCATTCATTTCTCTAAATTTGATTCTTTTCGTTTCACTCTTTGATATGTACTGTGATTTTTTTGCATTGGGTCGCAGACGAACAGGTCGGCCAAATTGAAACAGAGCAAGCTAGGTCTTCGCCGTGAGCAATGGCTTTCTCAAGGTATGATCATCATAAAAAGATCTATCTTTTTCCCCCATATATGTTCCATTTACATGATTTGCTTAGGTTCTTGATTCTCTGGATTGGAATTCGTCTATATTGATTTGGGTTTTATTATCAGTTGCGATGATTAACAAAGGGGATAAGGAGGAAATGGACTCCAATCGGAAAACTGTAAGTGGAAAACCTGATCAGAGAGATCGTCCGGTTGAGAATTTAGATGGTCAGGGTAGAGAAGAAGAGGACAACAGTGGAACACATCGTCATGAGAGCTTTATAGAGTCGCTTTCGAATAGCCCTAACAGTATTCTGAGTGGCATGAATTCGATCCCCAATTTTAGCAGCAGCAGTAGCAGTGGAAGTGGTGGCTCTTGCTCTGGTAATATAACAGAGGAAGAGGATGCTGATGATGACGGGTGTTTGGACGATTGGGAGGCTATTGCTGATGCTTTAGCAGCTGATGACGAAAAGCACGAGAAAGAGAATCCTCCTGAGTCCTGCGAAGAGCATGAGAATGTTATCAAGCAATCAGCTTCTCCTAGGGATTCAATCAGTGGATCTGATGTGGCTGTTAGGGACGCAAAGCCGGATTGCCAGAGAACAATGTCAAGGAAGCAAAAGAGTAATCAGGCATGGAGGCCAGATGATAAGCTCCGCCCTCAGGGTCTGCCGAATTTGGAAAAGCAGCGTAGTTTTCCGGTCATGAACATGCATTTTAGTTCTGTGGCAGTGCCTTCTTCATGCCCCATTTGCTACGAAGATCTGGACTTAACAGATTCTAATTTCTTACCATGTCCTTGTGGATTCCGGCTCTGCCTTTTCTGCCACAAGACGATTTGCGATGGAGATGGGCGTTGTCCAGGTTGCAGAAAGCCATATGAAAGGAACACAATCAAGGTCGAGGCTAGTGTTCAAGGTGGTGGTCTGACTATTCGGCTTGCTCGTTCGTCTAGCATGTTTTGCAGGTCATGAAGAACGAGGATGCGGCTTTTCTCGGACTGTACGTCTGTTTGTTTTCTCCCTTCCTTTATAATCCTCGCATGTTCTACGTTTTTAACCCGTCTTTAAAACTCTTTAGATATGGGTATAGGATTTGTCTTTTGGCACCTGAGAACTATGTTCTATGTTCTTCTATGTCAATGACTCTTCTTCGTCTGAAAACATGTGGTGGTGGTGGTTATGTAGAGTGGTGTGTGTGAGTACATAAGGTGGTACACGAATTTCAAATACATAAAGTTGCAATAAGTCTCTTTTCCATTGCCTCCGAGAACCTTTGCTTATCCTGCCATATTCTAATGGCATCATTTTATATGTCTTCTGATATTTTAAAGTTGACCATGAATGTATGTCCTTTTAACTTGAAGATTATATTTATTTGTGATTTTGTTGTGATTGATCACCTCCTTTGCTATATGTTATGCATCCGTGAATTGATTATGCCGACGCAGGATCCTGGGGGAACACAGATCTGGTTAAAACTTCTTGGTAATGTGAAACTTTACTCTTTTGTTTAGTTGCGTTTAGCAAACATATACTTGAGCGGTTGGAGTACGAAGTCTCGGGGAGATGGTGAAGAGAACGGTGTTGGTAAGGGGGATCGGGAGAAAGAGAGGCACATAAACATAGACCGTGAGAAAGACAAGGAGAGAGAGAGGGATAAGGTTAGAGAAGGATGGAGAGATAAAGAGAGGGATCGGGAGAGTAGCAGCATAAAGAGAGACAGGAGCGATAGGGACAAAACCGGAGAAAGAGGGAGGAGAGATAACAAAATATAGAGAGGGAGAGGAGAAGAAGTTGTGTATTGCTTGTTCGTGTTATTTGGTATGGCTTTAAGGTTTAGAAGATTAATGTGCTTCTTATTCTAAGGTAGTTGTAAAGTGGAAACCAAATTTGAAATTAGAATAGAGAGCTATTACATTACTTCACAATGATACATGTTTCTTATTTTAAGATCATCCTGAAGTGGAAACCAAACTTCAAAACATTAGAATAGACATCTCTTTATTGCATAAAATGTACACAAGGATGTTCCAAACAATCTTAACATTTTCAGGTTCACCCCATACGCTCTCGCAGCGGAGATTGGCGTTTGTGATCCTCCGGAAGTGAATTCCACAACTTTCTAAATGTTGAACCCTCAAGAAATATTTGTTCACCATCTACTTCCTTTTCTTTGATCCATCCTTGAAGCAACCATTCTAGTTTCGTAACCCTTTCCTCAACTATTCCATAGTCTTTTCCCACGAGTTCTTCAACCTCAGCCCAAAAGCACGATCCGCAACTGGATCTCTCTATCCCTTCCTTCAATAGTTCATGTTCGTACCCTCTCTGAGCGTGTTTGTAGCGATTTGGTCTCCCTTTTTCCATATAAGGCCCCGTGTCTTCGTTCTTTAAATGTCGGTGGTAGTTTGCAATATCAAGCGGTTCAATTAATCTGCGGTAGCGATTCGCTCGCTCGATCCATTCTCTGCGCCCTTCGAATCCATCTGGAAGTTGACCTTTCTTCACTAAACCAAGCACCTCATCATATATACCAGCTAACTCAGCTCTCTTGACGTTTGCTTTGAAGTCTACCTCTTCTCTAGAAGCCTTGAAGGAATCATAGTACCCGTTTTTCTGAGTTCGACACATTGGCTTGTATTCTTCCTCTATCCATGTTAGTTTCTCTTCTATCTTATCACGTTTGCTGTCTGTCTTAGTCTGATTATCAACTCGTTGCTTCTCTGCCTCATATGCAACACGGACACATTGTCTAGCTCTTGTGCTCTGCAAACAAAACAAAACAAAATGACTCTTCTTTTCTTTTTAAACGTACAAGGATCGAGCTATGGAGCAAAGAGAGAAAGATTTACCAATCCGAGGTCACTGAGCGCAGAATCTCCATCGAAAAGCAAGTGATGCAATTCCAAATGAATAAACGACTTCATCCCCATTGATTGTACCATTTCCTTATAGCTACGATGATCTCTTATACTTTGATTTGGAACTAGAGACCATTCATGTTCGTTGCTGGACTGAGAAGCGTAAAACAGAATCTGAAGAATGGCGTCTGAGTTGTTCACTGAGACCAACCTTGTCCCTGTAGAGAAGACAAATGTGCCTGCGGGTCTGTAAGGACTTAGCTCAAGGAAACTGGAAAGAGTTTCCAAAAACGCCTCTCCGTTCCCAATCATTTCACAAACAGCTTGGTAAGCAACAGTTGATGTGTCTTTCAACACCGTTGTGTAAAACTCTGCATTGCTCTCTTGGATCGAATCTCTTGTACCATCCAATTGGCAAAGAACATGAGGCAGAGTTTGCTTGATTGATGCCTTTCGAGCAAGCATAATCCGAGGGACGATATCGAATCTTGTGACAAAGTTCACGAAGAACCGGCTCCAATTCTCCCTCCCAAGCGCGTGCTTGAAGACATAGTCACCAACCAAAGGAGCTCCAAAGGTCACACAACGAGGCTCAGGGAGACCATTCGGATTGCGTTTGAAGTATGTCTCTAAATACCAAACTGTTGCTAAGATTGCAGCTGCACCTCCAGAGGAATGTCCTGTGAACACAATCTGTCGTTTTCTTTGGACCGCCACTTCCACCTGAAGAAAGTAAGTTTCAGGCATAAAATTAGTCCGATGTTTTCCACTGAAGTCGAAAAAGTCAAGAGATTTACTTACATCATCAGGAAATGAGGTTCTTATTAGAACATCATGATTCTTAAGGAAAGCTTCGTTAACAGTAGCGTCAACGTCGTTGCCGATGCTTCTCATACAAGGAAATTGATCACGCTTCATCTTAATTTCTCCAAAGGGAGACTTGTTCTCCGGCGCAAACCAATCTTTCTCCGAGAAAGATGGTGGGAAAGCGAAAAAGACTACTTCCCTTTCTTCTTCTTTGCGAAAGTGCTCGGTCCCGTAAGCGTTGGTCGATGCCATCCATGATCTGGTGACTAGATCATTATTTATTCCGGCAAGAGCTTCTAACGCCATTGATCTAATCTCTTTTCTTTTGGGACTTTTTCTCTGTTTGTTCTGTTTCGTCTCTTGCTTATGGTCTTTCTTCATCTCTGCGGATTAACTGTAATATATAAAGGCAAAGATGTAGACGGAAGTAATTACCCAAAATGCCCATATAAAACAAGAGCAGATTTCACTGCAAAATGGGTTTTTTTGGGGTATATTTTAAGAACTGTTTACTTTATGATTGCTTTGTAGTTGACTCTCTGGCTATTGGAGACCATGAAGAAGATAAACGAATCTTACGCATCCACGTGGAGAGTTTTCATTGGGTAATAGCTCTGTACGTCCGACATGACTTGAATTTCGCAGAAACTCTCATAAAGACATAAACATTCACCTTTTGTCTGAAACTTTTTTTCTTTGTGTTATCTTGTTTAGAATTTTGTAGCTCGACTTTTGGAGTCTTCGTCTCCAATGGGGATCCTCTTTTGCTTGCAGATGTCATTCGGATTTTGCAGTGACTTTGTACAATTGATATCGGTGGGATTTTGCTGTAACTCATAGTTTATTCACTTTTTGTCGGAAATTTATTTGTTGTTTTTAATGCTTTTTGGTTGAGGAAAGTTTCGGAAATACGTTTTTTTTTTTGGTCAACAGTTTCGGAAATACATAGTTTTTGTAGCTTGACTGACTTGGGTTTCTGATTTAAAAGTCTTCGTTTCCTACAGAACCTGTTCTTAACCGGAAGTAAACCGGATACTCCTCCAAATATCGAACTGGTTCGATTTCTCTCAGCTGACTTGACTTCTCTCCAGTTCCTTGTCTATCCGGTTTGCGTTCAGAGAGACTGTTTTGTCGGGGTGTTCGGCCTGTGTACTAGACTACTAGTAATCAAATTTCATTAGGTCCGGTTTTCTAGCAAATAAATATTATGTAATAATTAATTTTTATTTAGTTTTTCCTTTTCAATTCGGTTTCATTTTGTATTATAAACAATATAGAACTGAATAAGTTAAAATTTAAATTTTCATAAAGAAATTTATGAATTGTCAAAACATTTTAAATCAAATCTTAGTTTGCTTAAACCGAATTGCAAATTTTTTAGAATTTTGATACAAGTATTTGCTTTTACAGTACACCATCTATAAATTAATAATTTCAGGACTTTGAAAATTTATTAATTTATAGAGATATTAATTAATCGATAAATTAATTTATAGAAAAAAGTTTTTTTTCGACCACAATCTTATAATTTTTGTTTCAAATGATATTATATTTAAGAATCTAAACAAATCTGTTTGTGAAATGACATGCACAAATATTTTTACATGAATAATTTAGTATGCTTATGAACACAAATATTTGAACTTATGAACACAAATATTAACAATTGCAATATAATAGCTATTAATAGCATACTAAATTATTCATGTAAAAATATTTGTGTTCATAAGTTCAAAATATATAAGAAATTATGACTGTTATCTTTATTGTTGATGATGAAATTGAAGATAATACTACAATACATTACATTTGGAAACTGATACTCGTAAGAAACTCAATTATCACGTCTAAAAATCTTCACAAATTTTGGATATAGATCGAAATAAAAACACTACAAGCTATTGATATTAGCTAATTGATATAATAAAGAAAGAGATAAGCTCCAATGAGATTCTAACTTTCAGATGAAAAAAAAAAAATAACAATAGAATCATAGTTTACTAAACTGTCTTAGATATATTTGTCTAAGATTTATTTATATTAATTTATCATTTTGTTGGGGTCATATATTTACATAGGGGTTTCAAAAAAAATTATTATCTTATTATCTTATCAAATTTTATGGATTTTTATATTGGCTTGATTCGAGACCGGAGAAATTTATTATTCTATGGTGATTATTAATTTATCGAGTATAAATTTATAGAAATTTTACTGTATTTTTTATTAGTGTTTTTAGAGTTTGTTTATCCTATTTTAGAAATAGATCGCCGGAGAGGCGAATTGGGTCTTCATCAGCCGGACGATTGAGGATCGCGTCGTAGAAAGAGGTAGAAGTGATAAGCAATGTTACTTTTTTTTGTCAGAAACTCATGCCGTTGACGGTAATATTATCTCGGAAGCTTGCCGTCAACGTCATGAGTTTCTGACCAAAAAGGTAACATTGCTTATCACCTCTACCTCTTTCTACGACGCCAATCTCAATTGTCATCCTCAATCTTTCTTTCTATATTCTTTAAATTCATTCAGCAATGGGTCCATGAAAAAGTAGTAGAGCTAGAGAAACTCTACCATTCCATGTATCTTCCATGGACACAAATCGGAATTAGGCTACGCCTGCATCGAAAAATTCTTTCTTTGAAACCTCCCTTGAGAGAAGCAGGAGCCACCCCTTCTTTCGACTGTTCAAGAAACGAAAACGTCTGTGTGCTTTCCTTAAAGCAAGACTCAACGACGTCGGAGGCGTTCGAAGGCTTCTCCAAGAGTTGCCGCAACTCATCGACGCCACCGATTAGGTAGTAAAACTATTAATCGTTTTGTCTTTAATACTCAAACTATTAGGTAGTAAACTGTGTCGTGCGCGGAGTGTGTGCATAGTGAGATATCTATGAAAATTTTGTAATGATAATATGAAACATAAGAATTTAAAATTATAAATCTAATATATATGTCTTTTGATTGGTCTGACTCGAGACCGGAAAAAAAAATACAGTAAAACTTTTATAAATTTATATTCTATGGATTATTTTATACTCGATAAATTTATTATTTTATCAAGTATAAATTTATAGAAGTTTTACTGTATATATATATATTTTTTTGGCAACTATACAAGTATTTGCTTTCATGGAAAAAGTCGAGGAGGCTAGGATAGTCTTGATCTTATTAAAAATCCAAGTTGGGAAATTTCTAGGAAAAGCCATTTACTGTGGTCCAACATTTAATATAACTTATCTCGCGGGGTTGTCGTACCAAGTTGACAGCTTAATTTACGAGACAAAAGATTTGCTTGTCTTTGTTTAATGAATGGTACTAATCCATTCCTAAATAATTTTTAAGTTTTGACGATAATTTCTTATTATTACTATTTGGTTGTATGTCCTAATTCACAAGGGCATCTCCAAAAATGATTTCATTTTTAAGGTTGGCCAAACTTCAAATTTGAGGTTTGAGGGTGTTTATCTCCAAAAGGATAACCTCAAATGCAATCTCAAAATTTATATATATTTTGCATTGTAGTCTTTATTATTAATCATTATTAACTAAAATCATATAACTATAAAACATACATTAAAGAAATATTATTAAAAAATTAATTATAATTATAATATAAACTTTATAAATAAATTTATATTATCAAATTATAATATGAAATTTGGTTAATGTAATATTGTTGTTGTGTAGAATTTGGTTTCAATGATTTTGAAGTTTTGAAGTTGTAAAGAAACGCTTTTTCCACATAAAACGAAAGCGAAAAAGGAAAAACAAAAACAAAGTTCCTATTAAACTTCCACAATTACAACACCATTTTACATATCTCATGTAAAGAAAAAACTAATATGTATCTCTCCTCTCTAATGAATCCCAATTTTCTTCTGTCTACAATTTACATTTCTATTATGAAATACCCTTCTTTGTCTGTCATCTACCAGCAATAGATGCTGTAATGTCCCCAAAAGTTGTAAGCCAAAAAAGCTCTAGTATGAAGCTTTTAAAATCATATGGAAGAAACTCAGATCTTTGCGCGTTTTAGCTGCGAGTAGACATCATTAGCTTCTAGCTCCCTCTTGTGCATAATATTCTTGAAAGCTGCTTTTTCCTCAGCTTTCATTAAAGAATCTCTTAATCTCTTCACATCAGCCAATTTCACAGGCTTCAGTAAGAAATCTTCAGCCCCTTCTTCAAGACATCTGAATCACAAAAGAGAATCAAATATTAGTGATCCAATTCCATAAAGTTGATAGCTTTGGAAACAGAAGATGGCCAGCTCATGACTAATAAATAAGTAATTACATTATTAGACTTAATTTTGGTAAAGATGGCTCCTTAGTAACAAGCAAAAGCATGTGAGGTGTCTATCACGACCCTACCAAAGATTATGCAAAACAACAATTAAAAGCATATATTATAATTTATTTATTTTTGGGGTTATATCACATCACCGGCAACAGAATCAAATCTCAAGAGAAGATCTTGTTTAACTTATGAAGGATTTTATTCTTTTCTTATTTTGTGTCCACAAGAAATAATTGTTTTTTTTTTGTTTATTATTATATGATTCCTAATATCCATTAGAAAATTTATTAAATCTTGCCAGGACCCACTAAAGTAACACCAAATCTTATTAGCTTCTATCAAATATGCAACCACCCATCAAAGTTACCCCATGATGGTTAAAGAAACCATATTGTAATCATGCAAATCTTATATGATTATACAACAATTTAATTTGGTCAATGCATATCGGTTTAACGGTATTTTTTTTTTCTTCAAAAATCCTAAATTAGTAAATAGTGATTACTCAAAAGTTTCCTAAACAAAACCCCTCTAATCATCCGAATCTCCTGAACTAATAAAATTACTAAAACTGGTAAATCTTATTCTTACGTGATTTTGAATTAAACAAAGATTAAGGATCATAATTAAGATATAGGAAATATATACCTATCGATACGAGGCAAGATGTTTTCCGACGACATAATCACCACTGGTATTTCTCTGAAAGCTGATGATTCCTATGAAATTCAAAATCCGTAAACAGATTATTAGGTCACACTTCATTTTTTTTATTTGCCAAATCGATTGAATCATCGACAAACTTACTTTGATCTTCTTCAGTAGCTCATATCCAGTCATCCCAGGCATAGAGTAATCGGTCATTATCAGATTAATCTTCAGATCCTATAAAATATGCAAAATCAAAATCTTCAATACCAAATTTGAATGAATTCTCAAAAAGAAAAAAAAAACACAACGATCAGATATATTATTACCTCAAATCCAACAGAACTATTCTCTCCATCCAATCCAAGGTATTGCAAAGCTCTTGTCGCGCTATCGACAACAGTAACTGAGGATAAAGTATTGTCAGATTCCGAAAAAAATCAAAACAAAAAACGATGAAATTCCAAAACATTTACCTTTACATGAGGAGACTCTGAGCAACCGCTCGATGAATTTCCGATCGACGATGCTATCATCGACGGCGAGAACATGAAGAAGCTCCGGCGATCCTAAGGATGGAGTGTCGTTGGAGATATCCAACTTCTCCGGACGCAAAACCTCCGCCATAACAAAGATGAATCGAAAAAGTGAAGAAAAGAAAAGAAAAGTGGAGATTTGAGTTTGCAACGGGATGAATGGGTTTGAGTGGGATTTTATAAGGAAGAAGGAAAAAAAAAAGAGAGGGAAAATATGATATCGAGAGATTCTGAGAGATCTTTGCATATCTGTGGGATTTTGCCTGTCGATACCGCGTGGAAATTATTTGTTTATTCTGTTTCCAAAAAGTCATTTTCAAATTTGGCAAAGCAAAATTAAAATAAAATCATGTAATAAAAGTCTTTCTGGGGAAAAAAATCAAAAGTGATCAAGTTTTTTTATATATATTATTTTTTTCGATAATAGTCAAATAATGGTGAGTGGTGAAATCATAGGATATCAAATTGGAAAAATCGTATCGGTGACGATCTTCTCGATTATTTGTTCAGATCATGGGAACCTTTGATTTGTTCTGCATTTCCGATAATTTCGTATCTTTTTTTTGAATTTTCCATTACAACAAGAAATGTACTAAAAATAGAACATGTAATAAATAAATAAAGAAAACTACTTCTAATGCAAAGTTTGTAAGTAAGCAAGCAAGTAGTTCAGGTTTTTCTTTTTAGTTATTAAATAGCTGTTTATGTATTGAGCTTAATTGTGAATTCAAATTCGGTGTTATTCCATTAACGATTTTAGAATACAAGTTATGGATTTTAACATATATATATATGAAGACAACAAAAAATACACAATATATAATTAAAACTCACGTATCATGACTATTTGAAAATTTATAATAAATTCAGAGTAAATAGCTAACTCGAAGCATAAGAGGTTCTTCTAGATGGTTAAGATCGATTGTTGGAAAATAGACAAATCTGCATAATAGAAAATAGCTAAGATTGCTCGAAGCATAAGAGGGAATGCTTTCAAAAGACCCTATGACATTCAAAAGATTCAAAGACAGGTTAGAAATTATGATATGTTGAATTATCGAACCACATAATCTCTTATTTAGTCAGTCAAAATGATGTCATGATTTAAATCAATTAAAAAAAAATCAGTTAGTGGATTACTTGACAGCTACACTCACTTTGGTGAAACTAGCCAAATGGTAAATAGTTGGATTATTTTCTGGTTATAAAAAAAAAATATAATAATTAAGTACATAATATCGCATATGCTATTAATGTTTATGTATATTTACAGATTTTTATCTTTATAATATGTGAAAAAATGATTCACCGATTTATCTTATCTTTTCTGATTGATGCTCAAAATAGGGTATTGACAAGAGCAGGGGCGGATCCATGTTGCCCAAGGAGGTGGCAACTGCACCACTCAATTTTTTATTTATTTATTTGTAATTGTTTAAGAAAAATAAATTATGCCAGCACTAAAAAATCAAAAATTACCCCCACACATTTTTTTTGGTTTAAACCCAAAAGGACACCTTAAAATTTTATTTTTCTATTATGTTATATTTTTGTCCTCGATGATTATATTTTCTCCAATGGACAAGAGTACTTCTCCTTTGTTTGAATATCAACTTTCTAGAACTGATGAGATTAAAGTGCTCTTCGTATTGGTCTTTTGCAGGAGACATTTGTATTAGGTGCATGTCAGCTAATCTTCCTACTACATGCCATCGAGGCTCACATGTGCTAGTTAGGAAAATGTTCTTCATGCTTGTCATTGACGCATCCCATCACAAGCTATCGAGTTTGGTAGACTTACAAGGTTCGACAGATGCATTGATGTGTAAGGTATATGGCTAATCTTCCCATAACTTCTTATAGATTCAAGGTCCACGTGTTACACTGCTATTAGCTAGTACATGATAACTGAAACTTATCCAAGCACTTTGCTCCCACTATAATGTTGAAATTGGAGAGTGAGACTACAAAATGTATTAAGAGTGAAAATTGTGGTGTGCGATTGTGTTAAAATTGAAAATGCGATATGTTTAAATGTAATTTTCTGGCTTGGATAGTTCGAAAGCTCTCTTCCTAAAAAGGAAGTATGGGGCCTTATTTAGTGATAGACGGGGAAGAGATCTTATGTCGAGTCATAATGAATCGATGACTGTTAAGATCTGTCCAGATGCATAGTCTAGGCAGACATGCTTTAAGACGATTCCAACAAAATGTCGTCTACGTGTCGTGGTTGGATTAACGACTATAAATATTACTCGAAAACAATAAATTTATCTATTTGGTATTCAACTACATGATCATTTTAGGCATATTAATTTTAGTGTAATTTTTTATATAATCAGAGGGTGATCCGGATTTTGACTAATCTCCACGGTGAATGTAGCGTATAGTAGCTCACTCACCAAGTTTTCAAATAAATTTAAAGCATAACACCATTTTAAATAACCAAATGAGAGTGATTCGATAATTTCGCATTTACATGGAACGTTTTATTGTTTATTTTATTTATATATGAATTATCATTGTTAATCAGTATTTGCAAAAAGAATATTACTAGATATTTAGTAACAATCATAACTTGATAAAAATGGCCTCATATTTTGTTTTCTTCAAAAAAAATCCAGTCACGTTCTCATATATTCGTTCACTCAATTAGTATCACATATACATTATTTTTTCGATTAATTTTGTATTCATTCTTAAAAGATTCAAAATCAAAGAAGAATATGCAAAGATTACAAATGGAGAGATGGTGAAAAAAAACACAATCGATCGACATTCGACACGGGGCCGGCTAAGATATGGAAGAGGAAAAAGCGGCAGCTTACTACGACGAGCTCACGCGTAAAGGAGAAGGAGCTGCTCGTTTCAAGCAAGGCCTCGGCTTTTCCTCCGTAGCCAACACCGTCCCGGAGAGAGGATCGGCGATCGCATCCTCCTCTTCGTTTCTCAACCAGTTCGTCAAGGCTTCTTCCAACCCTAAATCCACCGAAAACGATTCCGACATCCGATCCGTCAGAGATAAGCTGAAGAAGAAGAAGAAGAAGCCTGAAGATCAGCAACGTCCTAGTGTTCCGGAGAGGAGCTACAGAGATTCGAGCGAACGGCGTCGTTACCGGAGTAGAGAGAGAGATAAAAGCCATACAAGGAGAAGCAGGAGTGCAGAGAGGCGTGATAGGTATGCTGATAGAGAGAGACGGAGCAGGAGCAGGAGTTCTTCGCCGAGGAGGGAACGTAGGAGGAGCGAAGATGAGAGAAGAGGAAGGAGGAGAGAAGATGTTAAGGAGAAGAAGATTGATTACTCGCGGTTAATCAAAGGCTACGATGAGATGGTATACTACTCGCGATTTGATGCCCTTTTGTTTATTCTTGCTAAGCTCACCAGATTCAGCTGAATTTTCGTAATGTTAGATTCTATTTGCTCCCCTTTAGAGTTTGGGTAATAAGAACATAGACAAGTAGCTTTACTTTACATCATCCTGAAGATTCGGTTGGTATTGTAACATAGGAAATGCCTTCATGTGCTCACGTTTACTTGGTAAGCAGGAATAAATGTTTTAAGAGAAACCCATGAACTCCAGTTTGGTACAGCTGTTCTTGTTGTTGTTGTTTTGATTATAGATTTGGATTCTGTATTTTTGTTGTTGTTGTTTTGTGTGATAGTCATTTCCATTGATATCTTAAGGGCGTGTTGTGTTGCTTTCTTGAAGTCGGCTGCTGATAAAGTGAAGGCCAAGATGAAGCTCCAGCTTGATGAAACTGGTGAGTTACTCGGTCCCATTTGAGAGATTGCGTTGATTCTGCTGTCCATGCTTCTAGCTGCTGAGATCTGATTCTCCCGACAACATCTTTTGAGTGGGATCCATCTTTGGAATGTTACTGTTAAATGGTGGGGCTGTGTTTTGGCACTTAATGTCTTGGCCTTGATTATGCTGATAAGGCTTTCTTATTAGTCTAGTGCAAGACTATTGTAACTAGCCTAGAAGTTTTTTAGTGAATCCTGGCCTTAAGTTGGTTAGTTTCTAATGGTTTGAAATGGAGGTAGGAGGCTGCTTTGGGGTATTCTGGATTTGTCTAGGGCTCTGGTTAAGCATTGGGTCAAGAATTAAGAATTCTCTCCTCAAAGTATATATGGTATAGCTCTGTATCTCTTGGCATTGAAGCTGTCATGTACGTTACTCCTGGGAGAAGACTTTCCCGAAATTTTCCCTATCAGTAAAGCAAATCCTTACTTGGTGTTTAGTGACCTCATAGATTTTCATAGCAACTCTGCATATAAGGGGGATTGGGACAAACCCTTTCCTGGAGATAGTAAATATGTAAATGTATTTAGTGGTATATTATGAAGAGAAACTTCATGGTGCCTGAAAAAGAATTAAAGAACAAGAAAGATCCATGCTGTCCTTAAAATGAGATTCCTCGCATCTTTTACCTTGTGAAAACGCTAATGTTGATTTCCTCTCTTAAAATTAATGATCCCACTTGAATTGCAGCTGAGAAAGATACCAATAGAGGTGCAGGATGGGAACGATTTGAGTTTGACAAAGATGCTCCAGTTGATGATGAGGAAGTAGAAGAAGGTCAGTTTCCTGTGAATTTCTACATATACTCCATGATTTCGCTGTACAATAGAGCTAAAAACGGGAAAATCAGTCTCAGTTACTAAGTACTCTTGATGCTAAAAGCTTCATATGATTATGCAGGTACCGATGATGACGCTGCCTTAGTCAAGCGCATGGGAGAGAGCTTTAGGTTTAATGCCATCGAGGTGTGCTGAGTCATTATCTTTCACTATTTAACAGATTTTCAACAATCAGACCTTCAGACAACGTATATGGTTGATAATAAAACTCGCAGGCGAAAAGGGAGGAGCAACTAAAAGCCGCCCACGATGAAGCCATGTTTGGAGCACCCACAGGCCAAACTCCTACTGACAACACCGAGGATGATGTGCCAGAGACAACTAATGTAAAGGACGTTGAAGGAGAAAGCAACAGTTGCGCGACAAATCTTCTTAGCGAAAAGGTAAGAATCTGTGAGCTCTCTTTTATATGTTTTGCTGTTGAACCAATCGATCCTTGGAGCTCGATTTTACAGTGTGTACGTAAGCTTGTTAATCCAATACTTTGCATTTTAGGTACTGGCAAAACAACAAGGATCTTGGCGTGACCGAGCTCGCAAGTCATGAGTATCCTACATTATAATGAAAGTCAAGATTAATGTTAGTTTATAGGTGTTGTTCCTTCCGAAGTATTGAGTTTTTTTTTTTTTAATAGAAATTTTGTTAATCGATTGAAGATGATTTTTTTCTGGAAACTTCGATATTATTACTTCACATCTTTTGTTTGTGATTCATGTAATTTGATTTCATATCAGTAACAATTATCTAAAAACAAAGGCACAAACACATCAATTTTCATCGACAAAAGCAATTATTTAAATAGATAAACAATTATTTGTTTAAACTTCTGAAATTTATTAAACGGAGATATAAAAAAATAGATAAAATAAATCAAAGCCATTAAAATAAATGAGAAAATATCACACATAGGAGAATTCAAAAGTAATTTGAATATAAAAGTCAAGTTATTGTTCTTCTCTGATTCAACCAAAGAAGCAGATTTTTCAACGTAAAATCAAATAGACAAGATAAGAATCGTATCTTCTTGCAACTTGCCCATTTGCCATTTGCCATTTGCCATTTGCCATTTGCCATTTGCCATTTGCCATTTGCCATTTGCCATTTGCCATTTGCCATTTGCCATTTGCCATTTGCCATTTGCCATTTGCCATCATTAGTCAGGAAACCGTGCCTCGAAAGTCGAAACTCTACACGAACAGATGTCAATAACTCATTGGCTTCAAACTGCCAAACAGAAATTTTATTTCGACTTTCCGAATTTACAGAAAATAATAATAATTTTTTTTTTCGGTAAACATTGTTTTTTCTTTTTGGGTGATTTTGTTCAAAAAAATAAGTTGACTAAAAAATTACAATTTAGAAAAAGTTAATTGCAAAATTAGGTAAATAGAAAAAAAAATGATACCATAAATATTTTTCTATATTTTAAATAATTACAACAATACCGTTTGACTTAAAAACTGATGAAAATTGTGTTAACAACTAATAAAGCCGGTGATACTGTTTATCTATCATCTCGTCAAAATACTGTTCATCACACCGACACAGTTCATCCAAAGTTGACGATACTAATAATACCGCTATCCCGTCGACATTGTTCATCCACCATCTTGCTGATACTATTCATCCTCCACGACAATGTTCATCTTAAGTCGACGATACTAATAATCCTGACATTGTTCATCACCTCGACACTGTACAATCAAAAATACTATTCATCACCAGATATTTAGTGGATAATTATTTGGTTAACTTGCTAATTAAATATGTTATCATGGTAACCCAATTAACATATAATATGTTAACGTGCTAACAATAATATCTGAAACTTGTAACGTGTTAACAGTAATGTTCGATATTTTATAACGTGTTAACCCAATTAACATATAACATGTAACGTGTTAACACATTATGATAGCGTGCTAACGATAATATATGAGAGTTGTTAACGTGTTAACACAAATATTTGATACTTGTTACATGTATCATATATTATTGTCAGTACGTTAACATACTATGTTAGCAGGTTACAAGTTTCAGATATTATTGTCATTCCGATGATGAATAGTTTCGTCGATTTTGGATGAACATTGTCGGCGGATTATTAATTGCTAAATAGTGTCGACGGATTATTAGTTGCTAAATAGTGTCGATGGGATGTTGGATAAACAATATCGACGAGATGAACACTATCAGGATTATTAGTATCGTATTCTTAGGATGAACATTGTTGACATGATGGTAGATAAATAGTGTCGACATGATTATTAGTATCGTCGATTTTGGATGAACAGTGTTAGTGGGATGAACAATGTTGGTGGAATGAACAGTGTAGACGAGATAGTGAATGAACAATGTCACCAATTTTATTAGTTGCTAACAAAACTTTCAGCAAGTTTAAATCAAATAGCATTGTTATAATTATTTGAAATAGAAAACAATATATATGATATAATTTTATTTCTCAATCTACTTTATTAATATTTTTCAAAAACTAATTTTGTTAATAATTAATATTACTTCGTGATATTACCCTTTATTTTTTATTACACTCCCGAAAAAAACGTAAAACCTAAAGTCAAATAAAAGGCCGTGTGGGGTCTCTTTACGTCTCTCAACAACATTCTCTCAGAGAAGCCGTCTTCCTCCTGTAATCTCTCGATCGATCTTCTTCTTCTCTGCGATTCCAATGGCGAACCGTTGGTTAAGACCTGAGGTACTTTACCGATCTTCATAAATCTTCGATTTCGCTAAATCAATTGATTCTCTTTTGACTGCGCTTCTTTCTAATTTCTAAACGCTTAGATCTGCCATCGATTCTTCCTTAGATTTAGCTCGTGTGTATACATAAATCAATATGAGAACGTGCTTCGTTGCTTTTCCCTCAGGTGTATCCCTTGTTCGCCGCAACCGGAGTTGCTGTTGGGATCTGCGCGTTTTCGTTGATAAGGAACATCACCGGAAACCCCGAAGTCAGGTTTGTATCCTCCTCCTGAGATTTAGATTGCCTTCCCTTGTTGACTTCTATCTCAGGAAAATATTCTTATATCAAAACGAAGTCGTTTAGTCCAGATACTATGTTAGCCCAAGCTCCTATAAATAGGAACCACTTCTTCATTACCGGATCATTTGTTAGACTTTTGATTGAGAACCAGCTATATGCTTATGTGACTCTCTTTGTATTTGTGATTGAACATAACAGCAACCTTTCAATATAGCTCTCTAGCTATTTAGGGTTTGAAACAAAGATGTTGAGCTTTTGGACTCTGAAATTTATTGCATCAGGGTTTTGATTGAGAACCTATTTCAGAGTTCTCATGATCATTAGTTAGACTTTTGATTGAGAACCCAGCTATGCTTATTTGTAATTGAACCTAACAGCAACCCTTTCAATATAGCTATTTAGAGTTTGAAACAGAGATGTTGTGCTTTTGGACTCTGAAATTTATTGCATTAGGGTTTGTGTTTTAGTGTTGTAAAAAGGGTTTTTTTCTTCTGAATCCTCAACAGAGTATCAAAGGAGAATAGGGCTGCTGGAGTTTTGGATAACCATGCAGAGGGAGAGAAGTATAAGGAGAATTTCCTCAGGAAGTTTGTTCGCAACAAGCATCCAGAAATCATGCCTGGAATCAACAAATTCTTCACTGATCCTAAATACTGAGAAACAACATTTTCAAGGACATTCGCACCGCTTTCTTGTATTGTTTTCTGGAATTGAATCTCTCTGCTAAGATATTTCCATGTGATATATAATAAACACATGTGTCAATTTCACATTGTGATGTATCCCTCCAGGGGAAACTACTTATTATGCTGGTCTTTATGTTAAGCAGAGATAATAACTGATTGCGTTTTGAAAACATAACTTCAGTGTTTGAGAGAACTTTAAGCTCTTATTACATTAATGAAGCTTGTCATGATTTCACAAATTGTGCTCTACTACCACCAATTAGTCTTATCCACCTTTTGATTTAAACAAGAATTTGAGACAACTAAGTGAGAATGAGAATCCTACATCGAAATTAAAAAGCTTTGTTCGAAAAGAGAGATTATGCCAACCAAAATTAATATTCTAATTGTGTCATGCATTCAATTAAAACCGGAAATTTGGAAACAGAATCGGGGATTTTTTCCCACTCCTAATTTCAAGCTGCTATAGTAACTTCAGTATGTGTATGTTATGGACACTACTTGAATGTCAAATGGCACATAGAGTGAGAGGTCGAATCATTGCTAAAGGAATAGGCTCGGCATCTAAATTATAAACCAAGGGCCTCGGAACAACCATCTTGATGAAATATATAATCTGGAATTGAGAATCTGCTGTGACAAAATAAGATGCATAAATAATCAATGGTGTACTAAGATTACAAATTCAAAGTGTACCTGTTGGAAGACATTCTCTCTTCTCAAAAAGCTTTTGAGTATTGTGTACAATACAACTAAAGAGGAAAATGCTCGATATCCATCGAAGGAAAACCAGTTTGCGCCATTCTGATCCCTCTGAGTAAACTCTTTGCCTTCTCTTTCTCCTGAAAACATGATTGCGATCTCGTCATCACACTATGTGTAATAATAAGTATATCAGGATACTCGATCCTTTTATACTAACTGTTAGCAATGGAGAAAGTTGGAGCAAAAATACTTACAGGGCCACTATAATCGAGAAGACGGGTGCAATACACTTCTGCTTCTTCAAACTTCTTGTGGGTTTTGAAATGTGTGGCAAGAAAAACCAAAGCCTCAAACATGTTTGGTCCTTCTAATCCTTCCGCATCCATTCTCTCTAAATCTTTCTCGAAGTAAAATGCAGCTTCTTCATTGCGTCCAAGCTTCTGGTGAAGCTTTGCCAGCTGATTAAGAGCTATTCCTTCCGTGTCAGTACAGTTCACAGCTCTTTTGTAACACTTGATGGCCTCTTCAAGCATGTACAGCTGCTCTGTTTGATAACATTTAGCCATGGCTATCCACAACCGAGAATCGTTTGGAAGAAAGAATATGGATTTCCGGAAATAGTGAAGTGCATAGAAAGGCATCCCCATCATCTCATATGCTTGCCCTAACCCATACCAAGCTCGATAATCACATGGGTTTATATCAACAGCTCGTCGATATGCATCAATGGCAGCAGGAGTGTTCTTCATCTCAACATATTCATGGCCCATAAGAGTCCACGCAGATAAGTACTTCTTGTTCAGTTTCAAAGCTCTCCTGAAGTACATAACTGCTTTCTCATGCTGCCCTTTTAAACTGTAATAGTTGCCAATGATGCAGCAAGACTCAGGTCTGTACTTATCAGTCAAAAACACCTTGTGCGCAAGGTAACTCAGCGCAGCACAGGCTTCTTTTGCGTACAGAACATTGGAATACAAGTCCATATCTTCCACACGATATGGATCAATTCTCAGAAGTTCTTCAAACATGATCTCAACCTGGTCAAATTCCCTAAGACTATACTGAGCTTTTGCAGTTTGAGCTTGGATGTAATTGCTAAAACTGAAAATACCTTGCAGATACTCGTACTTAGCCAAGGACTCAGTGTGCATTCTGAGTTCTTGATAAGCACTGGCAAGAAAAAACTCCTTCATCCAGTGATTGCTTAGACTAAGGCTATTCAAGATTTCGATAGAAGTACACAGAGACTGCAGCTCTGACCAGGCACTCCAGTTCCATGGATAGCTGTTCACAGACTCTACGAGACTGGCACGAGCAAGACTCTCATTTCCTTTTTCTTTAAGAACCACACCATACAAGTATAATCCAAACGAGTCAATTGCTCCGGTCCTCTTCAGGGCTAATAATTCCCTTTCCAAAGATACCAATTCACGGTTTATGGCATCACTCTTACCCAAGGGGCCTTCAAGTTCTATCATTTCTTCATCTTTCCGTTTTTCTCCAGCCTTCATTGAAACGAAAACAAAGTGGATGACATGTTACAGAGTGTTATGGTTTCAGTGTAAATAGGTGTGGGGCATACATAGAACCTCACAATAAAGATAATTCCATAAGAAAATTCTTGTCTTCAAACTGGAAGAACAACTTCCAATTAAGTTGCACACCCTAAGATATCTGGTGTCCATACAACATATTTGTGACTGGGTTATCAGAGGCTTACTCCTGGAAGTTTATTATAACGTCATATCTTGCATTTATAAGCAGCTTACGGGCCAAGGCCAAAAGAATCCTCAAAAAAACATTGGATCCACCTTCTAAAAAGTTCATTCCACCAAGCCAAATCAAAAGGAAGAGATGGAAAAATAGAACATACCAGATAAAGGGCATAGCAACGCAAGAATACTGATTTCTTGCTCATTTGATCACGAAGCACATGGGAAGCCCGTCTGTACTCTCGACAATCAAAGTAGGACTTTGCTAAAAGGTAAAGGTCACCATCAATCACTTCATCTTCTTCCGGGAGAGGAGTAGCTGCTTGAGAGAAGCCAACGGAAGGTTGTGGTGTTGAAACAGATTCATTGGTGCTGAACCTTCTCCGGATGCTAGAGCTTCCTCGCTGGAATCTCGTATTTGAAGGTGTAAAATTAGACGGGTCTTGCTCTATCCCCACAAGCTGCTCTCCTGCCCTGCAATAGTGAAAGCCAAGGAGATGTCTGATATGGAGCTGGCTAAATAGTTCATCACCATTGGATTACAGTGCGAGTACTAAAAAATGAAAACTTAACTACATTAATTCACAAATGAGATTGAGCCAAAATCAGAAACTACCATCAAAAGAACACATTTTTCAAGCATTCGAATCAGTGTCGAACTCAAACTTGGACACAAATCGCATATCAGAACACAAAACCCACACAATCGCATGTCAATAATCCGAAGTTGAATGTATCCGCCACCAAATTCGCGACAACAGTGAATTCGAAACAACAATATTTGCTTAATTAACATCGGCACCCGGTCGCTAACAGTTTACCCATGATGAAAAAATAGACCAATCCTAACGGAAACTGAAGAAATTCCATTTTCGATTAAACCATCGCAGTAGTGAGCTCGAAATTGCAGCAATGAGAGAGTGTGCATAAGATTAGGGTTTTTAAGAAACGAACCATTTTGCGGCGGAGTATAAACAACGGTCGCTAAGCTGTCGAATAGCCGCACGGATCTCGTTCCGGCAACTTTCTTTGGAAACCATAGCAGAAGCTGTGTTAAGGTAAGTGTTGAAAAGGAATCGAAGAAGAAGGAAGAATCTGTTCTTCGTGGTGGAGAGATTTCAGAAACATCGCGCCCTCCATCCAATTCCAATCATTTTGAAATTAGAGAGAGAAAACGTGTTTCTTGGGCCCATTGACTGTGCATTATCAAGTTTGGGCTTCAAAATAGGCCCATCAAACAAAACAGAAACTATCATTTTTTATTTATTTAAAAGTCTTTTTTTTACATAATAATTTGTGATTTCGGTGTATATTTATTTTATATCCACAATTCTGTCACTTTGCATTAGCTTTAGTTTGGTAACACTAAAGTATTGAAAAAGTATGAAAATAAATATACAAATACTTAATTGGTTGTAGAGTAACTTATTCTAATTTTCATTAACACTTTTTGAAAATATAGTACATGTAGCATTTTTAAAAAAATCGTGTATCGTCCATTATCGTACACGCCTCTTATTGCTACATCGTGTACCGTCCATTATCGCACATGTTGTATTGTTTATGGACACTTTTAGATTGAACAATAGTAAAAAGTGCTACTTTCTATTAAAGTTTTCAAAAATACTAATACGCTAACATACTAACGAAAATTAGAATAAGTGATCGTACGTGCAAAAACCCCTGTTAAACAACAAAAATTTAACTTTAGCTAATGAAAGACAAAACAAGAATATATTTGTTGTCATTTGAAATTTAGAATAATGGTTATATAGTTAATCAATCTTTGATTTTGCAAAATCACGGTATTAATTTATATTACCATTATAATCAAATTTCCGAAATGATGTGTATTTAAACGACTCCTCGACCAAATCTAATAAATGAAAACCAAAGTCAGTGTGTTAAATCGTACAAAACCAAAATTATTTACAGCTTCACTTTTTGCATTAAAATATATATAGATAACTATACTTGGTTGGTATAATAATACTATTGTTTATTATCTACCAAAAAATAAAATAAATATTGAAGTAAAAACTGAACCGAAAAAAATGTCCAAACCGAAAAAAGAAAAA
Source organism: Eutrema yunnanense (assembly GCA_002933935.1). Lineage (NCBI taxonomy): Eukaryota > Viridiplantae > Streptophyta > Magnoliopsida > Brassicales > Brassicaceae > Eutrema > Eutrema yunnanense. The sequence continues at coordinate 84,862 of PKML01015228.1, forward strand.
GAAAAACCGATGATTTGGGAGCAGAACCGAGCACAAAACCGTAAGCGCACAGCTTTACCACATTTGGGAGGAGTGTGTGTGTGAGTGAGTGAGAAGAAGGAGGAGCCAAAAAAAAAGGAGTGAATTTCAAATTGGCGCTCAAGCTTTTAACGTATCTTCCCAAAAATTCCCCCCAAATTTTTCGAATCTATTTTTTCTTAAATCCCTCCAAATTCCCCCACAAATTTCTCAACCCATCGGTTCCGTCAAACATGTCAGATCTGCCGCCGGAAAAATCCAAAATGGCTCTTTCTTCGTCTTCCTCCCTGCCGGAATCTTCTTCCTCTTTACACCATTCCTACAGTCGCAAGCAGAAATCTCTCGGCCTTCTTTGTACCAAGTCAGTACCTCTTTCTCTAATCCCATCCTCGCTCTCGTGAATTTGTTTTTTCTGATTAGCAAATCTTCTTTCTTCTTCCCAGTTTCTTAGCTCTATACAATCGAGATGGAATCGAAATGATTGGGCTTGATGACGCTGCCACTAAATTAGGTTTTTTTCTCTTACCCAAACCCAGTTTCCGAATTTTCGTATGTAATTTTTTTTCATTGGAGTTTGGGGTTTTTTTTGTTTTTTGTTTTTCTCCAGGAGTCGAGAGACGGAGAATCTATGATATTGTTAATGTGCTGGAGAGTGTTGGGGTCAGATTTGCTCTTGTATTACAGATGTTATTAAATCTGTTCTGTAATGTTTTGCTTAGAAACGAGTCCGGTCTTAATTTTAGGTTTTAACAAGAAGAGCCAAAAATCAGTATACGTGGAAAGGATTCGCCGCGATTCCAGCAGCGTTAAAGGAGCTACAAGTGAGTTTTTTCTTCTTCTTTTGTTTTGTTCTTGAATTCAAATCTCTTTTCTTTGCAAGATTGTAGCGATTTGATTTGCATATTCTCATAGGTAGTGTTCATGATGCAGGAAGAGGGAGCTAAGGACACTTTTCACCGTTTCTATACCAACGAGAATGTCAAAGTAGGTGACTTGGATTGGGTTTGTGTCTCTATTTAAGTCTTGAATGTGTTGTCTTGTTATGCTTAAAGATCTACTGAATCTCAGGTATCTGATGATGAGGATGATGAGGAAGAGTCTTCTCAGCCTCCTTCTAGTAGCCAGGCTGATAGCTCTAAACCTGGCTCTCTTCCCCAATCTTCAGATTCGTCAAAAATAGGTATTTGAGTTTAAATCCATTGCAAAGTAGATTCAGTGATATATACCAAGTTCTAGATAAGAATGAGCCATCTTGTCAATTATATAAGTAGCACTGAACCTTTATGCCAAAGAAGAGATAGGATTCATGAGCTATAATGTGGAATCACTGACATTTCGTTGGTTGGTTTTGTGTGACAGATAACCGACGAGAGAAATCTTTAGGATTGCTCACTCAGAACTTTATCAAGCTCTTTGTTTGCTCTGAAGTAAGTGAGAAGTTACAAAAGATTCTTTTTGTACAAACTAAGAGTTTTTCACCAAGTTGCTCAAAGATTTTTTTGTTGAATGTGCTTCACCTGTTTAGGCTAGGATCATCTCCCTAGACGAGGCTGCAAAATTACTGCTTGGTGATGCCCACAATACATCAATAATGAGAAGTAATAATCTTCAGCTTGTGACTTTTAGACTCTTTTGTTTATGTTGCAAAGTCACTAAATTGATCTAAGAGTTTGTTGACACATTAATTAATTTTCCGCAGCAAAAGTGAGGCGGCTTTATGATATTGCGAATGTCTTGTCATCAATGAATCTCATTGAGAAGGTAAACTCAAAAAATATTATAGGTGCAGTATTTGTGAATCATCTATATGATCTGTAGCTGTAAATTAGTCTTACTATCTGTTTTTCTCTGGTGACAGACTCACACCTTAGATTCTAGAAAACCAGCTTTCAAGTGGTTAGGATACCATGGTGAGCCTACTTTCACACTGAGCAATGATTTGATGCAAGCCGAATCAAGAAAAAGAGTTTTCGGAACTGATCTTACAAACGTCAGTGTCAAGAGAAGCAAAACCCATGAAAATGCTTCAGAGAGGAGGCTAAAGATGAAAAAACATGCAATAGCAGAGAGTTCTTATAGCAAAAGCTTTGATGCTCATGAATCAAGACATGGATCAAGAGGTTACCAGTTTGGTCCTTTTGCACCAGCCACTGGTACATATCCAACTCCTGCTTTGGAAGACAACCCCAGGAGAGCTTTCGATGTGGAGAATCTGGTTTCGGATTACCGTCCCTCTTACCAAAACCAAGGTTAGCATATTTACTCGCATCTATTTGATATCCAATTTGCTTGAAAACAAACATCTGAAACAACTCTTTTCTGAACAAAATTTCAGTTTTGAAAGACCTCTTTGCACATTACATGGACGCTTGGAAGTCATGGTACAGCGAAGTCACCCAGAAGAATCCATTACCAGATACATCACAACACCATTAGAGATATTTCTGCTTCCTTTTCTTCTCTTACCTGTGAACATTTCTTTTTGACCACAAGGGTTTAGTTTCTCCACACAATGAATCCGACATTAATTCACCGATTGCACAACCTATGTCCTTCTGAAGTCATTGTAGGCTGTGTTGCTTGATTCTGATGTCAGATGTATGCAACTTCTATAGAGGTGTATGACATTGTTTTGAGAGAAACGAAAAACAAATATCATCCCATCATCATTTATTTTTATAGAATTTCAAACGTATCAACAACACAGTATCTATTACAGAAGGATTCTCTTGCTCAAATTGGTATACTCTCATTATTATATCTTTCAAGGAAATATCAGGAAGTATAGTGTTTGTATCAGAGCTTGGAAGGAGGTTTGTACCATCCCCATGGTTCATCAGATATATATTGAGTCACCTGCTTCACACTCAAGTAGTTCTCAAGTCCCCTGCAAAGTAGCAAATATGTTTCAATTCAACAACAAAGACAAAAACAGTTGGTCATTTTTTAGTAACTTATAAGGTTAGGTTTTCATGGATACAATTCAATCTGTTGGAGATTCTTTTATGTTCTGGTAATCTTCACAGTTTTAGGAAAATATAGACACTTACCATTCTCCTAATTCACGGCCAAAACCACTGCGTTTGGTTCCGCCCCATGGAGCTTGGCAGAAGCATGGCTGAGAGCAGTTCACCCACACAATTCCCGCCTCGAAAGCCTGAAAAGTGAAAACAATGATCAGGATTCATAAACTCGAGATGAAGTTTAATCATGAGATGCATGCACTACTGATGTTTTTTTGGCTAATAGTAAAGTTAGATACTCACCTTACTAACGCGATCACACCTCTCCAGATCATTTGATAATACTGCACCGGCTAATCCATATCTGCAAAATACAAATAAAGTCAGGCATAAAATCTAATACATTATCAGTGGATTTTCTTGTTTAATAAACTCACTGGGAGTCATTTGCCAGCTGAATTGCCTCATCCTCGGTGGAGAATGTTTTGACACACAACACAGGACCAAAGACTTCCTCTCTCCAGATTTCCATTGAAGTAGTCACATTTGATATTATCGCAGGTTCAACAAAATATCCCTTCTTCAAATGCTGCCAAACATAAATAAAACATTTTTTAAGTGCTACGAGTTCTAGATAATATTTTGGACAAACAAAGAAGTTTAGTCTATCTGTCATGTACCTCAGGACGAGCTCCTCCACAGAGGACAGTTGCACCTTCATTCCTAGCGTTTGAGACAAACTTCATTACTCTCTCGTACTGCACATGATTAAGATGTAAGACTTGACTAAAAAAAACTTTCGTGATCAACCCAAATTGATAGATACAAAGGTTTTGGGAGCATGAGGTGTTGATTCTTAAGAATATCAATTCTGTTCAGCAATTTTACCTGTCCTTTGCTGACAACAGGACCAAGCCTACAGCCTTCTTCAAAAGGATCTGAAATCTTAATGTTCTTTGTCCACTTTACCAGCTTGTCCAAAAATTCATTAGCAATTCTTTCCTGATATTTCACCAGAATTTTATTTTCATCAAAACAACATTACATATTGCTTCATGTAAAGGAGAAGTTAAAAAATGTCTTTATATTTGCTACTTGTTTTAAGACTAAAAATACATTATTAGAGAACATAGATAATTTACTTTCCATGGCAAACCTTTAACTTTATAACAAATAACAGTGTGTTTCTCTAGAGAGTAGCTATGAGTGAATGGGCAATTGTGTTATTGGATATCACATATCATATACAGTTCGATGGAGAATTTGTAATCAGAGACTATTGGAGATTATATGCTCACTTACATGCACGAGAAGTCGAGATGTCGCACTGCAAATCTGACCATTCGTCCAGAAACAACCAAACATAGTCCATTCCACAGCTGTTTAGAACAAAAGTATCGTCACTAATTAAACCAATAGTTAGGAATACATATAGCATTGTTTTCTTAAGGATCCAATAGCACCAACCTTTGTCAATTTCAGCATCATCAAAGACAATAATAGGGCTTTTCCCTCCAAGCTCCAAGGAAACAGGCTGTTAAATGAAAAAGTACAAGATTCATACACAGACCCCGAAAAATCATAGGTCAAATAAACAAAACCCAGATAGATACTTGTTCCAAAGGAAAGCAACAAAGACACTTGGACTTACTTTAACCAATTGAGCAGCAGAAGTCATAATGTTGCTTCCAGTTGCTGTGCTTCCAGTGAATACAATCTGGTAAAGGCTAAAATATCAATACTTCAACTAACCTGTTTGACTTTCAGCCTTTCAGGATACCAATAAAAGTAAAACTGGCTATAATCAGACCTTGTCAACTTGTGGATGTGATGCCAGTGGAGCACCTGCTTCAGTTCCTAAACCAGTCAGAATATTAAGAACACCAGGTGGCAGACCCACCTCACGGCAAATATCAGCAAGCTCCAAACAAGTCCTGAAGTGAAACCACATCAGATTGGCGAGTTCATGAACTAATAGTTAAAATGACTAGCTATGGTGTCAATACGAATCAAATACGCACACGGAGGCCAACTCTGAAGGTTTCAGTATTGCTGTGCACCCAGCAGCAAGTGAAGGAGCGACTTTCCAGACAGCCATTAGTAATGGATAATTCCTTCAATGCAAATATAGATTATTAGCTGCCTAATACGTGGTGGCGTTTCTAACATACTGTATAAAAAGGGAGAACAGACACTTGAAGGTCAATGTAATCTGTATATGTAAAAGAAAAAAAACTTCAAATGTCAACTAAACGCAAAGGGTAATATATACAATGATTTAAGGGACTAGGTTTGATTCAAATCTGTTGTCACCAAAAGAGTACTTTTCGGAACATTATCAGCGAAATATACCATGGAGTAATCAGCCCAACAACACCAATAGGTTCCTTGAGAACGTAACCCTTAAAAGTATCTAACGGGAGAGAAAGAGGAGCCTTCTGCTTTGCATCTAAGCCTTCGGCTAGGTCAGCATAATATTCAAAACATCCAGCAACATCATCCTGCAAGGGTTACAAAGAAACCATGTATGACATCTGAATCACAAGATTGCCAAATCATCACATACGGAAAGCGAGAATACCATGTCCCATGCTGCTTCATCTAGAGGTTTACCGCAATCAATAGCCTCAAGGTTAGCTAGTTCAGACTTCCTCTCTGTTACCTGGATATGGATGTACATATGACAACACAAACAATTACATTATGTGTTATGCCAATGAGAGATTTCAATAACATAGCTTTGGTAAACTCATGGATACCTTAGCTGCAATAGCACGTAAGTATCTGGCACGAAGAGCCCCGGAAGCTCTAGACCAATCCTTTCCTTTGTTCCTAGTAAGTGCTTTCCTAGCAGCTTCAACCGCGAGCTCCACATCTTCAGAAGTTGCAGCTGGAATATAACCTAAAACCACCACCAAGTCCCAGTTTAATATAAGTACCTTAAAACAGTACAAAGAACATAATCAGAACAAGAGGAGATCCAAAATTTCAACTAGATATCTCCTCCTCCTCCTATGTAATCCCACAGATCTAACGTCCTATCATCCCAAGAAGACAGAGTTCATAAGCTATCTGAATTTGCGCATAAGCATACAGTGAAATCGAAACTCGCAAAAGATCCGCAAATAAGATTTGAGGGAAAAGAAAAACAACCGATGATGTCTTCGGTAGCGGGATTGACAACAGGGAGTGTTTTCCGGCGAACGGGCTCTGTCCATTGACCGCCGATGAAGAGTTGCCGTCTAGGCACCGTCGCAGTCGCCATACTCTGCTGCTAGAGGTGGTGAAGCAGTAAATAATCGATCTGTTGTATATTTATTATCTGTAAGATCTTCTTATAGATTGAAGGAGTATTCTTTTAAAAATAGAGTCAGATTGCTTTCTTTAATAGTTTTTTCGTGATTGGTGACTTTGTTATGCAAGAACTCCGTTCCGTTGTGATCTCCTTATGAAATGAATTCAATACAAATATCGAATTGGATTTAAATTTCGAATTCAATCCAAAACTGGGTCCTAGGTGGGCTTCCGTAAACCAATTTTTTTTTCCCCTACTGTTTTAAATTGAATATCTTTTAGTTTTAACAAACAAAAAAATATCAAATTTGGGAGAGAATGAATAAGAGTACTTTCTTAAAGATAAAAATGTTCATCTTCTTATAGTACGTTCAATGTTGTTATTTTATAGGTTATGCACATGCTAGCAAAGATTTCAGAATAAATAATAAGTGGATATTTTGCGAGTTTCGAATTGGTGGTGCACATGCTAGATCGGAGTGGATCTCGGATCCTGGATAATAGTTTCATCTTTATTTGTACCATTAGGATGCAAGAAAACCCAGCGAATACCAGTTTGTAATGTATGATCTGTGGTTCTAGTAGCTCTTCTAAGGTTTTGAATGGCGTAGTGAATAAAAGATGGCCGTCCACAATACATGGAAAACCGTTTATTTCTTCCATTCAACATTTTTTTATATTTTTACTGCTTTAAATTGAATATCTTTTAGGTTTAGCAAACAAAAAAATATCATATTTGGGAGAGAATGAATAAGAGTACCCTTTTTTTTTAATCTTTGAATAAAAGTACTTTCTTAAAGATAAAAATGTTATTTTATAGGTCATTCACTTGTTATTTATTCTGAAATCTTTCCTAGCATGTGCACCACCAATTTTGGTGCCAGTTCGGCTGAAATCCATGTTACTTTAATAGTCGCGACCAGCGTCAGTGACGGAAAAATAGAAAATTCAAAAGTTTTTTTACAATTAGAAGCCAAACAGTTTTCATAATCTATTTCAAAAACATAAACGCTTCGACATGAAAAACCAGTTGCTGCTGTGACTGTCAACATTGTTTGTCATCGCCTTAAGTTTAGTGTCTTTTCATTGTTGCGTTTATCATTCGTGATGATATAATTTTTCTTGAGTTTGTTATGTGGGAAATCCAAAAAAGTTGTTGTTGAGCCAAAAAATCATATGAAAATGTTCCCAAAAAAAAAAAAATGCAAGAAAATCAAGCGAATACCAGTTTGTAATATATGATCTCTGGTAGGGGTGGAACTATTATCTGGGATCTGAAATCCGATCCGAGATCCGTTCCGATTTGCTCATAAAATCCAGATTTCCGAGAGAATTAGACATGTATCCGGATAGTTAAATTATAAGGTGCGGGGATCTAGATATGGATATGTATCCTTTAAATATATTAAAATTTTATATTTTATTATATATAATTTAAATAAAATTTAATTTTTTTTTTTATAATAACAGATTTTTTTTTTATAAAATATTATATAAAATTTTAAATTTATCATTATTTTAAATATTTTATTATTTTTTATAGATTCAGATCCGGATATACGCGGATATTTTAATATCTAGGCGAATATCCGAAGTCCAGATATCCATAAGCCCCATATACAGATCCGGATATTCCAAAAATTATGGGATATCCGATCCGTCCTTAATCTCTGGTTCTAGTAGCTTTTCTAAGCTATAACTTTCTGGATTATATATTTTATTCTGAAGAAAGTAAAATTATTCAGATTTTGTTTTTTTTCCGTCTAAATAACCTTTATTAATTAATGAAGTTACAGTCATTGGTTACAACAATTTTAAGAAAATCATGACAAACATGGTACAAAGACCATTGATTGATACAAACAACAACTTTTTTTGCTAAAGTATCTGCGCAAACATTTGCTTCTCTATGTCGGAAGGTAAAAATTATTTTCTCAAACATATTTCGCTATCGTTGGATTTCTTGAATAAAGTGGTTGAGCCGTAAATTATGCCCCTGTCCATTGATAAGTCGGTTGATAATGAGGTTGTCTCCTTCAAACTCAACCTTCTTGTATCCCAAATCCCAAGCTGCTTGTAATGCCCATAAAAGAGCAGAACATTCTGCTTCTTCCACCGTTACTCGTCCTTGAAATTTACCCATTCCACAATCTAAGAAAACTCCATTGGAATTTCTTATTATCCAGCCTAATCCTGAATTGCCTATACCGATACAATGAGAGGCATCATAGTTGCATTTAATCCAACCTCTCAAAGGATTTCTCCATGAGGACTGACGATTTGTGTGTCGTCCTTGTGCTTGTGGTGCTCCATCAGATGCTCCCGTCACATTTGTAATCCATTCTCTTGAGTCACCCGAAGCTCGAGTAAAGGTTTCAATGGCTTCGATATCAATGTGATTAAACAACAGGTCATTCCTACTTTTCCATAGTCTCCACATTATCCAAAAGGGAAGAGATCTCTGTAAATCTCCAATGTTGTTATCACGGTGAAGACTAAGTAGAGCGTCGAGGTGGATTTACCGAGAATTTTCCAAACAGATTCAGCATAATGACATGTGAAGAACAAATGGTTACTCGTTTCATCTTCTCGACAACACCTTGGACAGCTTGGGTGGACCATAATATTACGGCGTCGTAGATGTTCTGATACTCTGATGGCTCTTGATGCTATTCTCCACAAAAAGTGTTTTAATTTTGGGGTAATATTGAGTTTCCAAATGCCAGTGGCAATGTCAGGGTTCGTTGCTAGCGGTGGTTGTGGCTCATCGTCGTCATCTATCTGAGTAGAAGCAAGCCAATAACCTGATTTCACTATGTAATGTCCATCGGTGGAGTAACCCCAAATGTATTCATCTTGTATGAATCGATTGGATAGAAAAATCTTCTGTATAAGATGTTGATCCACATGATCAATAACGGATCTAATTTTTCTCATCCCATTGGAAGTTATTCATATCAATAAGAGATTGAACCTTAGCATCAAGGGGATCAATCACTACGATGACCTTCAGGTTGCAAAACAATGCCAGAATAACCTTGTTATAAAACTGAATTTGATTTTCTTTTTTTTTTAAACAAAAAAGGTTAAATAACAAAACTGACCCTAAAAGTATTAAATATTTACGACCCAAATCCACTCTAAATCTGACCCACTCTAAATCCGACCCGAAAACAGAAAAAAAAACATAGCCGACGATTTACCTTCTTTTTTTTCGCGATTTACCGAAAACTTACCTTCTTCTTTTTGATCATCTTTTTCGCGATTTGCAGCCATATTTCCCACCAAAATCAAAATCCTTCCTTTCCCAGATCAAATCGAGTAAGTTCTGTATAACTTGGTAACACTATGGCAAGAACAAAGAATGCAAACTATGGTTTAGGAGAAAAGGTTCCAGATACGGTTCCAGAGAAGGAGAAGAGACCATCTAGGAGGATCGTTTATGAAGACGAGACCCCGACGGTTTCAGAGAATGAAAAATCGGATTCCAGTGACGAAGAAACGGTATCCGAGCGTACAATTTCAATTGAAGAACATGCAACGGTATGTAACTCATCCTTTTGTTTATCGAATTTGGGTTCAAATGGATTAGGAACAGACTATTTATTCCAAACGTAAAGATAATACATTCTCTGTTGATGCACACAAGTAAATCTAATCATTTTAGTTAGTACCGGAAGTTGAAATTTATGGGATTATGCACTTGTAAGTTTCTGGGTTTCTAGTAATACTGGACTAGTAATACTGGACTAGTAATAGTGGACTAGTAATATTGGACCAGTAATACTGGACCAGTAATACTGAATACTGGACCAGTAATACTGGAGCAGTAATACCGGAACCAAAATTTCTAAAACAAAAAGTAACACTCTATACATATGTCTTGCAGGATTCCGAAGATGAAACCGAACCACTGCAACCTTTGGATATGTGGTTCCAGCCGACAGAGTATATGAAAAAAATCAAGGTCGGGACGAGGTGTTATGTTAGTCAAGCGGTGAAGACACTTATGAGCGGGTTAAAGCATCCGCTTAAAGCAAAGGAGAAAAGTTGGTTTTTGAATCACCCTCAATTCAAAAACTTCTTCCACATTCAACATGAATCCCACCACAAGGTTCAGGGCATGTGGATGCTTCTTGTGCGAACGGCGCACACGGATAAAAAGAAGGAAGCTTGGTTCGTCGTGAATGGCGTGCCATCCGTTACAGTCTAAGGGAGCATGTCCTTATCTGGGGATTAAACTTCCGGAACTATCCACTCAACTACTCTGAACTGGGTAGTATGGCTTTCGTGGAGAAGTTTTTTGGGGCGGGAGCTAAAATTAGATATTCAGATGTGAAAGAACAGCTTCTGAAAATGAGTTCTGAAGATAGGTTGAAGATGGCGGTCCTCTACTTTTTATCAAGCATAATTAGAAGGCAGACCAAGACAGGAGTAGAAGCACCTTCTGTGGAGCCTTTCTTTCTAAGAGCCGTGCATGATCTTCAGCTGTGTAAGAGATTTCCATGGGGAAGACTGTCGTTTGATTACATCATGAAAGATATCTCGCACACTATGAACCACTTTGGAGGGGTCGTCCAGGGTACACAATGGACGATTCCAAGTTTTGTTATTCCTTTGGAGGTAAATATGATATGAGGTATTACTGAGTATTACTAGTTCTTATGATTGAAGCTAACCCTATCTATATGTGTTTTGTGTAGCTTCTAGCATTTGAGGCAATTCCGGAGTTGAAGAAGAAATTCCGAGAAGATATTCTAGAGGCAGACCAGAGGTGTCCTAGGATATGCAAAACAATGTTTAAAAAAAGTACTATGAAAGGATTTACTCTAGACGAAATATATGAAACCCTTGGTAACACTAAGGTTAGATATATCCTTAGTAATACTTTGCATAATAATTATTTGGAGTCCGAAATGTTTATAAACTGCATTCCTTGTTTATGTTCACAGGACATTCAAAGTATCTTGGTCCCATCCTCTGCCGAAAAATCTCTTTTGGGGCGAATCATCGAGGAAGAAGATGTCGATGATGTCGTTGTGAATAGTTGGAAGAAGTGTGTCAATAAAGACAAGCCTATATGTTTTGAATAGATGTTCAAGCAGGATATGGCTATTCGTTTAGGAGAGGAAGTCGAGAATGAGGTAAACCAGGAGACTTTGGCCATTGAAGGGTTGGTGAATGCGCCTGCAACTGGATTGGTGGAGCTCGTACAGAGCATAAAGAAGGATGTGGAAGAAGGTTTGAAGAAGATGAATGACAAGTTTGATGGGTTAAAATAAAGACTCGTAGAGGTTGAATCTTATGTTAAGGAGCAACTGGATGCTAGGAGGATGTATGAGGATCCGAAATATAATTTGAATGACAATCATGCTTATGAGGCTCAAGACGTTAGAGGTGGTGCTAATGATGGTGGCATAATAGATAAGGTAATACTTAGTATTTATGTTTCGGTAATACTTAGTATTTCTGTTTTGAAATGCTTAGTAATTCGTAATAATACTTAGTATTTCTGTTTTGGAATGCAGGGTTCGAAAGACCAAACAACGGAGCCCGTTGTGGATTCAAGAGAAGAAGCTACGGCTGCCGGAGGAGACCAACAACCTGAGAAGGTATCAGATGAGGAGGCTCACCAGGATGAGGTAAAACCACTTTTTCTTTGAAAAACAAGAAAGTCACATTTTGGTAATACTTAGTATTTCTGTTTCGGTAATACTTAGTATTTCTTAGTAATACTTAGTGTTTCGGTTTTGGAATGCATGGTTCGAAAGAGGCTCATACCGATGAGGAGCGTGAAGGCCAAACAACTGAGCCTGTTGTGGATTCCGGAGAACAAGATGCGACTAGCGAAGGAGACCAACCAACTGAGCCTGTTGAGGCTCGAGACGATGAGGTAAAAACAATTTTTCTTTGAAAAACAAGAAAGTCACATATTGGTAATACTTAGTATTTCTGTTGAAGCGAATGCTTAGTATTTCTTAGTAATACTTAGTATTTCTATTTTGGAATGCAGACTATGAAGGAGGCTGATGAAAATGAGGAGCGTGAAGACCAACAACCTCAGCCCATGGAGAAAGAATCAGAGGCTATCGGAGGAGACCAGCAACCTGAGAAGGTATCAGATGAGGAGGCTAACCAGGATGAGGTAAAAACACTTTTTCTTTGAAAATCAAGAAAGTCACATTTTGGTAATACTTATTATTTCTGTTTCGTTAATACTTAGTATTTCTTAGTAATACTTAGTATTTCTATTTTGGAATGCAGACTATGAAGGAGGTTGATGAAGATGAAAATGAGGAGCGTGAAGACCAACAACCTCATTCCATAGAGAAAGAATCAGAGGCTATCGGAGGAGACCATCAACCTGAACCCATGGAGAAGGTATCAGAGGAGGCTCAAGAGGTTGAAAGACGTGAAGAGCCTATTGTGAGTTCCCTATAAGAAGCCGCCACTACTGAACAACCTCAGCAGACGCCTTCCCTCAAGCTTTATGTGAGGAAAAGAATAAGAAAACCTTCCTCTCATGTCTCGACTCCTTTCACAAGGTGGCCAGACAAAAAGTCAAAGAATTAGCATCTTGTTCCGCTTATCGTCACTATAACTCGGGTCCATATCTGTAATATGGAAACAAACTTGGTATTACTATGTTCAATATTCTATATATTACTATGTATTACTATGTTAGATTCTTAGTAATACTTAGTATTTCGGTTTCAGAAAATGGAATCCCTATATCGATTCTAACATGAATCTCTATATCGATTCTTAGTAATACTTAGTATTTCAGTTTTGGAATGCAAGGTTCGAAAGTCAAAGATATAGATAAGTTAAACAAATAAGTCTTTCAAAACAAAAGTTTAACATTTGCTTAATCCACAACAAGCGCCGAGAGATTTTTAACATTTGCTTAATGCACAAAAGTTTAACATTTGCTTAATGCCTTCCACCTTGCAATCTCTTCAACATTTTTGTTTAGCTCCATACGCATGCTTCGGATCTTCTCGCGATGTTCATCAACCTCCCTCCTTAAATTAGCAACCTCTTCTTCAAGGGTCACCTCAATGATTGGTCCACCACATCGACATCTTGTCGGAATGTCCATGTCTCTTGCCGGAATGTCCATGTCTCTTGCTGGAATATCCATGTCAGCGTCGAATAGGAAGTAAAGCCTGTCGATTAGCCTCTTGTTCCGCTTATTGTCACCATAGCTCGGGGTCCATATATGTAACATGGAAACAAACTTGGTTCAGTATTACTAAGTATTACTATGTTCAGTATTACACAGGAAACCGAAATTCAGAAAATGGAATCCCTATATCGATTATAACATGAATCCAGAATCTACAAACCCTAAACAAACCCAACAAAATCAAACATAAATCCCTAAACCCTAAACAAGATGTTAACCAATCAAGAACAAACATAAATCTCTTTTTTAGGGTTTACCGACCCTACGGCTCGCCAAACCGAGCTGTTGCACTTGAACCCTGAAGAACAATGTAAATTCATATCACAAAGAGCTACTTGATGTGTTACCAAAACGAGAAGTCTCGGCAACAGAGAAAAGGGAGAAAGATCTTCGGGAATGGAGTCGCCGTCGAGAGGAATAGGGAAGGGGAAGAGAGAGAAAGTGAAAAAAAATGAGAAAAATGGTTTTAGTAATCTAGTATTACTAATTGGGCCCGGAAAAATCCAAAAAATTCTAACACTCGCGAAAACGAAATATCGGGCCCGGGAAAACAAAATTGGGCCTGCGAAAATTAACACATAGTTATCCCCCTAGTTATCTAGTATTACTAATTTGTAAATAGTTATACTTTTGAGTGTTTTCAAATTAATTTAGTATTACCTATCCCTTAAATGTGTTTTCTAGTTTTACAGTTGAATTTAATCAATTAAAGTATGTTTCCAATGACTTTGTGCATTAATATTACATAAAACTCTTTTTAATTTTATTTCACATCATAAGGTGGTTCATATTAACAAAGTGATCCTAATAGTATAAGATGTTATTGTGTAAATTTTCTAATAACAAATCATTATGATATAAATGTATTTTATAAACCTAATACACATTTTTTTAACATTTAATAGTTACTTATGTATCGTAAATTTTACTATTTTGTATTTGTTGTTCTTTTTTTTTTTGTGAATTTTTCAATTCAAATTAAAATTCCAAAATAACATTAAACCAGAAATACCAGTGTTACCCAGTATTCTCAAAGGTACTAGTATAACATATATAAAATCAGTTTTACTTAGTTGTACCGAGACAAAAATTAACATCCAAAAACTCAAACAAGTTACATAAAGGAATTACACAAACGAGTTAGGTACTTGTTCCAGGATTATCACCAAATAAGCCATGAATTACCCCACCACGCTTTCTTCTTCTTCGAGGTTCTCCAACTGATGGGTACCGGTTTACTCTATTTCTTCCTTTTGTTTTGGTATAAGGAGGAGGTATGACGCAAGATGCTTTAACTTCCTCAGGAACATTCCATTCAGACATATGAGGCACTGGAAAAATTGTCCTATGATATGCCAATGACCACTGCTCCATCAAATAATAGACGGAGCATAACTCATGCAACTCGAGTTGTTTCCCTGACTTCGCGTACGTGGTGGCAGCCGCTATAGCATGTACACACGGGTACCTGTCAATATCAAAATGCTTGCAGCTGCATGTTTTATTTGTCAAATCCACCAAATAATTTCTGCCATCACGTCCAAGCACAGTGTAAACAAGAGTAAACGAGTTCAGCTCGGTCACCGGTAACAACTTTGCATCATGACATCTTTGGTGCAGTTCCTTGGCAACACGAGGCACCAGCATCTCTGTCACCGGAACTTCAGACGAAAGTTTACTATATTTATTAAACCATTCCGCAATTTTCCCAACAATAGCATCAAGCATCGGTAATAACGCGTATTGTCTTGCTTCTGTTAATACATTATTCATAGATTCAACACAATTCGTGGAATCTATGTTGTACCTTTCTCCTGGGAAATAACACCTTGCCCATTTGTTCTCACTTGTACTGTCCTCTAGATACTCGACTGCTTTAGGGTACCTCTTCCTAAAAGAATCATAGTAAGGTGTGAACTCACAAACTGTATAAACCTGAGCCATCTCTCTTAACTTCGCTGTAACTTCTTCTTTGTTAACACCGTAAACGTGTGATTGGACATTCTGGAACAAATGTTGTATGCAATACCCGTGCTTACACTGCGGGTAAACTTCGCCTATCATCCTGATGATGCTCTGATTTCTATCAGAAACAAACACAATTTCAGGATCCTCCGGCACCACTGTTTTCAACTTATTCAGAAACCAACTCCAACTTGCATTATTCTCACTATCAACTACCCCAAAAGCAAGGGGATAATGATGACAGTCTGGATCCTGAGCCATTACAACAATAATCACTCCACGATGCTTTGTACTAAGATGCGTTCCATTCAAAATGATAACTTTCCTCATAGCTCTAAACCCTTCTATGCACGCCCCCAACGCGATAAATAGGTACTTAAACCTTTGTTCCTGATCACATTCCACATATGTTACAGTACCAGGATTTTTCTCCTCCAACATGTGTAAATAAGAAGGCAACCTCGTAAAACTTTCATCCGGACTTCCGCGCAAATCACTAATAGCTTTGTGTCTCCCTCTCCAAGCAGTAGTTACAGAAACATTAACACCAAGTTCTCTTTGAACCAAACCTACAAGACTTTTAAGTTTCGGAGTGTTGAATTGGCCTGGATAGAACTGATGCACAACAGATGCAACCAACCCCGGTGTGCCTTTTCTTGTACCTGGGTGCTTGTACTTGTAGTTATCCGAGAACATGTCTGCTTCTTCTTGTAAGTTCTAACCGACCATCGATCTGAATTCTGATACTTAGTAACTCGTAGAGACCATTTACAAGCACCATCACGACATTTTAACACATATAATACGGTTGTCGACTTCACTGTAGCAACCTCAAAACAATTCAGATGTACAGCTCTCTCAACTAAATCTTGCACTGCTTGTTTACTCTCAAACTCCTGACCTAAAGTCATGTCAATACCATCATCCCATTCATGATGGACAACCTCATTTGCTTGTGCATTAGGTGTAACTTCAATATCGTAAGCAACTTCTTCATGTTGATCATTTTCACAATCTGCATCATGAGGAGCATTGTCCAATAGCAACTGTTCTGTTGGTTCAGATTCTGTGTTACGAGAAATCATCATACAATCATTAGCTCTACCATCACTCACAATCTCCTCATTCCATACATCAACTCCACTTCCTCGATCCTCTCTTGAACGTTTCTCAAAATTCTTGTTTTGCGAGACTCCTTCCAAGAGTTCCACATGCAAAACACTAGCACAATCATCTTTGTATCTCATTACATATGCTATAACATCTTCGTCATCCAAGATTATACTAGCCTTATTCTGATCCGCTCTAAATGGAATGTAAGTTAGCTTCAGCTTCGTCGTATCTTCATCAACATTAATCTTCCTGCATATTCTACTAACCAACCCACAAAAAATTAACTCCTCCAACGATTCTTTCATCAATAAAGTATAGTTGGGATATTCTCCTAGAATCCATTGTCCGCCTGAATAATATCCCTCATAATCAAAATCTATGACTGTGAAGTTACTTCTATTCATTGTGCCCTGAAAAAAGAAAAATTTAACAACATTAGTATTTACTACAACTCAGTAATCCCAGATATACCAGTAGTACCAAATTAAATAGTAATACTAGTAACTAGTCTTACCAGTTGTACCAAATTAACTAGTCATACTAGTGACTAGTCATACTAGTGACTAGTCATACCAGTTGTACGAAATTAAAAATATTAGCTAATAATACCAGTGACTAGTCATACCAGCTGTACGAAATTAAAAACATTAGCTAGTAATACTAGTAATACCAGTAAACTAGTAATACCAGTAAACTAGTAATACCAGTAAACTAGTAATACCAGTAAACTAGTAATACCAGACACATTACCAACTCCGATTCAGATTCAGAGCTTCTAAATCTCTACAAATTCATACATTATCAAGATAAGCTTCTCTTAGACTACGAAAACAAGTTTACTCGTATATATACTCTTGGGTTATTCAGTATTACTTGGAAACCCCCTAATTGAATACCCAATTTGAATTTGATTGAATACCCAATTTCAATTTCAATCCCTAAATTGATTATCAATGTTTCAGATCAATGTAGCATTGAAGAAGACACAAAAAGGGAGAAAAAGGAGCAAAAACTCACCTGAATACCAAGTCAGAGCCGGTTTGCTGAGGAAGACGACGGAGCCGGATCAATCACTACGATGACCTTCAGGTTGCAAAACAATGCCAGAATAACCTTGTTATAAAACTGAATTTGATTTTCTTTTTTTTTTTTAAACGAAAAGGGTTAAATAACAAAACTGACCCTGAAAGTATTAAATATTTACGACCCAAATCCACTCTAAATCCGACCCACTCTAAATCCGACCCGTAAAAAAAAAAACCTAGCCGACGATTTACCTTCTTCTTTTTCGCGATTTACCGAAAACTTACCTTCTTCTTTTTGATCATCTTTTCGCGATTTGCAGCCATATTTCCCACCAAAATCAAAATCCTTCCTTTCCCAGATCAAATCGACTAAGTTATGTATAACTTGGTAACACTATGGCAAGAACAAAGAATGCAAACTATGGTTTAGGAGAAAAGGTTCCAGATATGGTTCTAGAGAAGGAGAAGAGACCATCTAGGAGGATCGTTTATGAAAACGAGACATCGACGGTTTCAGAGAATGAAAAATCGGATTCCAGTGACGAAGAAATGGTATCCGAGCGTACATTTTCAATTGAAGAACATGCAACGGTATGTAACTCATCATTTTGTTTATCGAATTTGGGTTCAAATTGATTAGGAACATACTATTTATTCCAAACGTAAAGATAATACATTCTCTGTTGATGCGCACAAGTAAATCTAATCATTTTAGTTAGTACCGGAAGTTGAAATTTATGGGATTATGCACTTGTAAGTTTCTGGGTTTCTAGTAATACTGGACTAGTAATACTGGATTAGTAATAGTGGACCAGTAATACTAGACAAGTAATACCGGAACCAAAATTTGGTGAATGCGCCTGCAACTGGATTGGTGGAGCTCGTACAGAGCATAAAGAAGGATGTGGAAGAAGGTTTGAAGAAGATGAATGACAAGTTTGATGGGTTAGAATCAAGACTCGTAGAGGTTGAATCTTATGTTAAGGAGCAACTGGTTGCTAGGAGGATGTATGAGGATCCGAAATATTATTTGAATGACAATCATGCTTATGAGGCTCAAGACGTTAGAGGTGGTGCTAATGATGGTGGCATAATAGATAAGGTAATACTTAGTATTTATGTTTCGGTAATACTTAGTATTTCTGTTTTGGAATGCTTAGTAATTCGTAATAATATTTAGTATTTCTGTTTTGGAATGCCGGGTTCGAAATACCAAACAACGGAGCCCGTTATGGATTCAAGAGAAGAAGCTGCGGCTGCCGGAGGAGACCAACAACCTGAGAATGTATTAGATGAGGAGGCTCACCAGGATGAGGTAAAAACACTTTTTCTTTGAAAAACAAGAAAGTCACATTTAGGTAATACTTAGTATTTCTTAGTAATACTTAGTGTTTCGGTTTTGTAATGCAGGGTTCGAAAGAGGCTCATACCGATGAGGAGCGTGAATGCCAAACAACTGAGCATGTTGTGGATTTCGGAGAACAAGATGCGACTAGCGAAGGAGACCAACCAACTGAGCCTGTTGAGGCTCGAGACGGTGAGGTAAAAACAATTTTTCTTTGAAAAACAAGAAAGTCACATATTGGTAATACTTAGTATTTCTGTTGAAGCGAATGCTTAGTATTTCTTAGTAATACTTAGTATTTCTATTTTGGAATGCAGACTATGAAGGAGGCTGATGAAAATGAGGAGCGTGAAGACCAACAACCTCAGCCCATGGAGAAAGAATCAGAGACTATCGGAGGAGACCAGCAACCTGAAAAGGTATCATATGTGGAGGCTAACCAGGATGAGGTAAAAACACTTTTTCTTTGAAAATCAAAAAAGTCACATTTTGGTAATACTTAGTATTTCTGTTTCGTTAATACTTAGTATTTTTTAGTAATACTTAGTATTTTTATTTTGGAATGCAGACTGAGAAGGAGGTTGATGGAAATGAAAATGAGGAGCGTGAAGACCAACAACCTCATCCCATAGAGAAAGAATCAGAGGCTATCGGAGGAGACCAGCAACCTGAGCCCATGGAGAAGGTATCAGAGGAGGCTCAAGAGGTTGAAAGACGGGAAGAGCCTGTTGTGAGTTCCCTAGAAGAAGCCGCCGCAATTGAACAACCTCAGCAGACGCCTTCCCTCAAGCTTTATGTGAGGAAAAGAATAAGAAAACCTTCCTCTCATGTCTCGACTCCTTTCACAAGGTGGCCAGACTAAAACTCAAAGAATTAGCATCTTGTTCCGCTTATCGTCACTATAACTCAGGTCCATATCTGTAATATGGAAACAAACTTGGTATTACTATGTTCAATATCCTATATATTACTATGTATTACTATATTAGATTCTTAGTAATGCTTAGTATTTCGGTTTCAGAAAATAGAATCCCTATATCGATTCTAACATGAATCCCTATATCGATTCTTAGTAATACTTAGTATTTCGGTTTTGGAATGCAAGGTTCGAAAGTCAAAGATATAAATAAGTTTAACAAATAACTTACAAAACAAAAGTTTAACATTTGCTTAATCCACAACAAGCGCCGAGAGATTTTTAACATTTGCTTAATGCACAAAAGTTTAACATTTGCTTAATGCCTTCAGCCTTGCAATCTCTTCAGCATTGTTGTTCAGCTCCATACGTATGTTTCGGATATTCTCGCGATGTTCATCAACCTCCCTCCTTAAATTAGCAACCTCTTCTTCAAGGGTCACCTCAATGATTGGTCCACCACATCGACATCTTGTCGGAATGTCCATGTCTCTTGCCGGAATGTCCATGTCTCTTGCTGGAATATCCATGTCAGCGTCGAATAGGAAGTAAAGCCTGTCGATTAGCCTCTTGTTCCGCTTATTGTCACCATAGCTCGGGGTCCATATATGTAACATGGAAACAAACTTGGTTCAGTATTACTAAGTATTACTATGTTCAGTATTACACAGGAAACCGAAATTCAGAAAATGGAATCCCTATATCGATTATAACATGAATCCAGAATCTACAAACCCTAAACAAACCCAACAAAATCAAACATAAATCCCTAAACCCTAAACAAGATGTTAACCAATCAAGAACAAACATAAATCTCTTTTTTAGGGTTTACCGACCCTACGGCTCGCCAAACCGAGCTGTTGCACTTGAACCCTGAATAACAATGTAAATTCATACCACAAAGAGCTACTTGATGTGTTAAAAAAACGAGAAGTCGCGGCAACATAGAAAGGGGAGAAAGATCTTCGGAAATGGAGTCGCCGTCGAGAGGAATAGGGAAGGGGAAGAGAGAGAAAGTGAAAAAAAAATGAGAAAAATGGTTTTAGTAATCTAGTATTACTAATTGGGCCCGGGAAAATCTAAAAAATTCTAACACCCGCGAAAACGAAATATTGGGCCCGGGAAAACAAAATTGGGCCTGCGAAAATTAACACATAGTTATCCCCCGTGTTATCTAGTATTACTAATTTGTAAATAGTTGTACTTTTGGGTGTTTTCAAATTAATTTAGTATTACCTACCCCTTAAAATGTGTTTTCTAGTTTTACAGTTGATTTTAGTCAATTAAAGTATGTTTCCAATGACTTTGTGCATTAATATTACATACATCTCTTTTTAATTTTATTTCACATCATAAGGTGGTTCATATTAACAAAGTGATCCTAATAGTATAAGGTGGTTCTTGTGTAAATTTTCTAATAACAAATCATTATGGTATAAATGTATTTTATAAACCTAATATACATTTTTAACATTTAATAGTTACTTATGTAT
Source organism: Eutrema yunnanense (assembly GCA_002933935.1). Classification (NCBI taxonomy): domain Eukaryota; kingdom Viridiplantae; phylum Streptophyta; class Magnoliopsida; order Brassicales; family Brassicaceae; genus Eutrema; species Eutrema yunnanense. The sequence goes on from PKML01015228.1 coordinate 106,183, forward strand.
CGTAAATTTTACTATTTTGTATTTGTTGTTCTTTTTTTTTGTGAATTTTTCAATTCAAATTAAAATTCCAAAATAACACTAAACCAGAAATACCAGTGTTACTCAGTATTCTCAAAGGTACTAGTATAACATATATAAAATCAGTTTTACGTAGTTGTACCGAGACAGAAATTAACATCCAACAACTCAAACAAGTTACACAAAGGAATTACACAAACGAGTTAGGTACTGGTTCCAGGATCATCACCAAATAAGCCATGAATTACCCCACCACGCTTTCTTCTTCTTCGAGGTTCTCCAACTGATGGGTACCGATTTACTCTATTTCTTCTTTTTGTTTTGGTATAAGGGGGAGGTATGACGCAAGATGCTTTAACTTCCTCGGGAACATTCCATTCAGACATATGAGGCACTGGATAACTTGTCCTATGATATGCCAATGACCACAGCTCCATCAAATAATAGACGGAGCATAACTCATGCAACTCGAGTTGCTTCCCTGACTTCGCATACGTGGTGGCAGCCGCTATAGCATGTACACACGGGTACCTGTCAATATCAAAATGCTTGCAGCTGCATGTTTTATTTGTCAAATCCACCAAATAATTTCTGCCATCACGTCCAAGCACAGTGTAAACAAGAGTAAACGAGTTCAGCTCAGTCACCGGTAACAACTTTGCATCCTGACATCTTTGGTGCAGTTCCTTGGCAACACGAGGCACCAGCATCTCTGTCACCGGAACTTCAGACGAAAGTTTTCTATATTTATTAAACCATTCCACAATTTTCCCAACAATAGCATCAAGCATCGGTAATAACGCGTATTGTCTTGCTTCTCTTAACACATTATTCATAGATTCAACACAATTAGTGGAATCTATATTGTACCTTTCTCCTGGGAAATAACACCTTGCCCATTTGTTCTCACTTGTACTGTCCTCTAGATACTCGACTGCTTTAGGGTACATCTTCCTAAAAGAATCATAGAGCGGTGTGAACTCACCAACTGTATAAACCTGAGCCATCTCTCTTAACTACGCTGTAACTTCTTCTTTGTTAACACCGTAAACGTGTGATTGGACATTCTGGGACAAATGTTGTATGCAATACCCGTGCTTACACTGCGGGTAAACTTCGCCTATCATCCTGATGATGCTCTGATTTCTATCAGAAACAAACACAATTTCAGGATCCTCCGGCACCACTGTTTTCAACTTATTCAGAAACCAACTCCAACTTGCATTATTCTCACTATCAACTACCCAAAAGCAAGGGGATAATGATGACGGTCTGGATCTTGAGCCATTACAACAATAAGCACTCCACGATGCTTTGAACTAAGATGTGTTCCATCCAGAATGATAACTTTCCTCATAGCTCTAAACCCTTCTATGCACGCCCCCAACGCGATAAATAGGTACTTAAACCATTGTTCCTCATCACATTCCACATATGTTACAGTACCAGGATTTTTCTCCTCCAACATGTGTAAATAAGAAGGCAACCTCGTAAAACTTTCATCCGGACTTCCGCGCAAATCACTAATAGCTTTGTGTCTCCCTCTCCAAGCAGTAGTTACAGAAACATTAACACAAAGTTCTCTTTGAACCAAACCTACAAGACTTTTAAGTTTCGGAGTGTTGAATTGGCCTGGATAGAACTGATGCACAACAGATGCAACCAACCCCGGTGTGCCTTTTTTTGAAAATTGGGTGCTTGTATTTGTAGTTATCCGAGAACATGTATGCTTCTTCTTGTAAGTTCTAACCGACCATCGATCTGAATTCTTATACTTAGCAACTCGTAGAGACCATTTACAAGCACCATCACGACATTTTAACACGTATAATACGGTTGTCGACTTCACTGTAGCAACCTCAAAACAATTCAGATGTACAGCTCTCTCAACTAAATCTTGCACTGCTCGTTTACTCTCAAACTCCTGACCTAAAGTCATGTCAATACCATCATCCCATTCATGATGGACAACCTCATTTGCTTGTGCATTAGGTGTAACTTCAACATCGTAAGCAACTTCTTCATGTTGATCATTTTCACAATCTGCATCGTGAGGAGCATTGTCCAATAGCAACTGTTCTGTTGGTTCAGATTCTGTGTTACGAGAAATCATTATACAATCATTATCTCTACCATCACTCACAATCTCCTCATTCCATACATCAACTCCACTTCCTCGATCCTCTCTTGAACGTTTCTCAAAATTCTTGTTTTGCGAGACTCCTTCCAAGAGTTCCACATGCAAAACACTAGCACAATCATCTTTGTATCTCTTTACATATGCTATAACATCTTCGTCATCCAAGATTATACTAGCCTTATTCTGATCCGCTCTAAATGGAATGTAAGTTAGCTTCAGCTTCGTCGTATATTCATCAACATTAATCTTCCTGCATATTCTACTAATTAACCCACAAAAAGTTAACTCCTCCAACGATTCTTTCATCAATAAAGTATAGTTGGGATCTTCTCCTAGAATCCATTGTCCGGCTGAATAATATCTCACATAATCAAAATCTATGACTGTGAACTTACTCCTATTCATTGTGCCCTGAAAAAGAAAAAATTAACAACATTAGTATTTATTACAACTCAGTACTCCCAGATATACCAGTAGTACCAAATTAAATAGTAATACTAGTAACTAATCTTACCAGTTGTACCAAATTAACTAGTCATACTAGTGACTAGTCATACCAGTTGTACGAAATTAAAAATATTAGCTAGTAATACCAGTGACTAGTCATACCAGCTGTACGAAATTAAAAACATTAGCTAGTAATATTAGTAATATCAGTAAACTAATAATACCAGTAAACTAGTAATACCAGTAAACTAGTAATACCAGACACATTACCAGCTCCGATTCAGATTCAGAGCTTCTAAATCTCTACAAATTCATACATTATCAACATAAGTTTACTCGTATATATACTCTTGGGTTATTCAGTATTACTTCGAAATCCCCTAATTGAATACCCAATTTGAATTTGATTGAATACCCAATTTCAATTTCAATCCCTAAATTGATTATCAATGTTTCATATCAATGTAGCATTGAAGAAGACACAAAAAAGAGAGAAAAAGGAGCAAAAACTCACATGAATACCAAGTCAGAGCCGGTTTGTTGAGGAAGACGACGGAGCCGGATGTCGGACGCGAAGAGGAGAAGAAGGGAAGAAGAGAGCTAGTGATTAGTTGATTTTTTTTTTCTTTTTCTGTATTTTTTTTTCTTTTTTCGTTTTATTTAATTTGCTTAATATTTAATGTAAGGATAAAATGGGAATAACACATGTTAGTAAGATTATAAGGTTACGGAGAAAAAAATGGGTTAGAAGTGAATTTGGTTTAGATCATTAAGATCATTCCAGTGATTTATCCGCATCAAAGTTACAACAGCTTGTGAGAAGAGGAGGTCGTGGCGGTAGTGTTGGAAGCCATGGGTCCGACGGTAAAGTGGAATTAAATAAAGTTTTAAAATTATACTTTAATCTTCACAAAATCAAACATTCCACGGAACCATAAAAAGATCACAATATCGGAAAGTGATTCTCTCCGATTATACAAACCATTTGATACAAGACAAATATGTGAGATGGAAACACAAAAGAGATTGAATCAATTCTTGGTGGTGGTTTTGTTATACTTGTCTTTGACCCAATTCAAACCCAACGACGTTCCTGCCTTCACTTTCTTCAACCCCAAAGTCGCCGCCGCTTTCGTCTTCCCCAATCCAGCCTCCACTTTCTCTTTGTATTTAGCCGACGCGCCGCCGCCCCCGCCTTCTTTACCGCCGTCGGTCGTTTTTCCCGACGATTGATTGTTGTCCCACTGATCGGCCCAAGAATTTTTCTCCATATTTGTTGTATGAGACGAGAGAGACGAGAGAGACGAGAGAGACGAGAGAGAGAGAGAGATTTGATTAGGTGAGAAATGTATAATTAATAAAATTGTGATTAATAAAGCAACGCGTTTTATAGGGTTTGGTGGGTTAGATTAGAGGATTACTTCTTCTTCTCCATATCTAATATCTTTTAATTAGTTGACAAAACTAATTAACGTTTCATTAATCGGTGACGTGAATTAAATGATAATTGAATTGAATATTTGTGCTTATCTTTTGACTTCCTCTCCAAATGTAATTCCTTTCTTTCTCCGATTTTTTTTCCTTATATAAGTGTATATGCAGGTTTTATCGGGCTGGTTTAGGGTGGGCCAAATCTAGCATCCCCATATCGGGCTGGTTTAGGTCGATAAAATTGGGCTTATCTCTAAAATGGGCTTCCTTATTTAACCTAGCGGATCGATGGTTTTTTTCCCCATAGTTTCACATGATTATATCCATAGATTGGCATGCGGGTCGGTTAGTCGGTTTTTTTTTTTGTAGTTTGGGTTTTCAAAATTTTACCGACACTAACCGAAATAAATAAAAAATAAAAAATAAAAACGGTACGGTTCTGTGTTCGAGTAGTTTGGGTTTTGAATTTTAAAACCTAAAATAACCAAAGTTTGGAATTTTAGATTCATATTTGGTTAATTCGGTTCTTCAGTTCGCTATATTATATATAAATATATAGAAATTCAGTGTAAATTGGTATGATTCGGTTAGAAGAAAAAAAAAAAGAAAAAAAATTGGTATGATTTTGGAGATATCGTAACAAGGTTAGAAACCTTGGAACAATTGTAGAGAAGAGTTAATACATTATTAAACTACACTAGGATTTAACCCACGCTAATTATAGCGCGGGGTAGTTTTTTTTAAGAAATTATTTTGAAATTTAAGAAAATTGTTTTTATCTGAATTTTATAATATGACTAACTAATGATTACAAATATAGCTGTCAATTTGTAATAATTTGTCTATTTAACCCGTTTTGCAGTGAACTAAAATATTATTCAGTCTAAAACGTAAAATTTTATAATCTTGAAAACATAACTTTAATATGCACCGTTAAATAACTCTGGTTTCTGTGGTTAGTCTNGAGATCCCTGTGCTCCAGTTAACTATCCTTGGAAGGATATCAACTGCAGCTATGTCGATAATGGATCTCCGAGAATCGTTTCTGTGTACGCAGTTGAAAAATTTGCTTACCTATGTTTTTGCTCTCTCTCTCTCTGTTCTCACAAGAGTTGTATGATCTGCAGGAATCTATCCTTCAGTGGCTTGACTGGCCAGATTGATTCAGCTTTCTCCTACCTCACATCGTTACAGAAACTGTCTGTATTTTCTTGAAAACTTTAGTACACATACTCCTGGAATCTTTGACTGATGCAAGCAAAATTTTATTTCAGGGACTTATCAAACAACAGTTTAACAGGAAAAGTACCTGATTTCCTCGCCAGTTTACATAATATGACTGAGTTGTAAGTCATACTAACTGGAATTGTAGATTGTATAGTTTCTATAATCTGGAGACTTTATATTGATTTCACGCATGTCTGCAGAAACTTGGAAGGAAACAAATTGACGGGTGTTGTTTCGGTGAAACTACTGGAGAGATCAAACAATGGATTGCTCTCGCTGAGGTTAGTTCATGATTATATTTGGCTTTTAAATGAATTACGGATGCTCTATCTAAGTTTTGAGTATTGACATGTTGGGTTCATGTTTCCATAATATCTCTGTATTTTAATCGTTAGATTTGGCGGGAATCCGGACCTCTGCGTGTCTGCTTTATGTCAAAATACAAATAAGAAGACAAAGAAGAGGGTATACATCATTCCATTAGTAGCATCTGTCGTGGGAGTGCTTGGTCTTGTAATAGCACTAGCTTTGTTATTGCTGTATAAGAAGAGACATCAAAGCGGTAAAAACATCAACAGTCTTAAACACAAGATCCATAAATAGCCCATTAGCAAAACAAATTTAATAAGTTCACATCACAACACACTAGTGTACACCAAAGCAGAAAACATCAAGACTTTTGTTCTCATGAGAAAGAAATGTGAGGAGTCTCAATGTTACCATAGCTTTAGATCCAATGGATCCCGAAATCGAAATCGAATTCAACATGAAATATCGTTTTATATTTGTTCTGATGCTTCATTTACGCATGGAAATCAACATGAAATATCGTTTTCTGTTTTTGCTCATTTCTGAAGACTTTCCGAAATACGGTATATATGTTCCTAAATACGTTTCATTTTCAAGAAATGATCAGTTTTCATCATTTGTTCATTTAGGAAATCTTTCCGAAATACGTTATATATGTTCCTAAATACGTTTTATTTTCAAGAAATGATCATTTTTCATCATTTGTTCATTTCAGAAGTCTTTCCGAAATACGTTATATATGTTCCTAAATACGATTCATTTTCAAGAAATGATCATTTTTCATCATTTGTTCATTTCGGAAGTCTTTCCGAAATACGTTATATATGTTCCTAAATACGATTCATTTTCAAGAAATGATCAGTTTTCATCATTTGTTCATTTAGGAAGTCTTTCCGAAATACGTTATATATGTTCCTAAATACGATTCATTTTCAAGAAAGGATCAGTTTTCATCATTTGTTCATTTAGGAAGTCTTTCCGAAATATGTTATATATGTTCCTAAATACGTTTTATTTTCAAGAAATGATCAATTTTCATCATTTAGGAAAGCTTTCCTAAATACGTTATATATGTTCCTAAATACGTTTCATTTCCAGAAAGGATCATTTTTCATCATTTAGGAAGACTTTCTTAAATACGTTATACATGTTCCTAAATGGTTCCTAAATACGTTTCATTTCCAGAAAGGATCATTTTTCATCATTTAGGAAATCTTTCCTAAATACGTTATATATGTTCCTAAATACGTTATTTGCAATTGTCAATCTGATTTTCCTACAAGAAATCCATGATAACTCCACCACGGAGCATCTGAGCCAAACCAACCTTAACGGAGAACGGAGATTTATTTTCTTTCTCGATTTTCTGTTTTTTTTTTTTGCTTGTTATGTTAATGAATGCTAATTTTGGGATTTTCACCCTTGGGTGCTAATTTTGGGATTTTCACCCTTGGGTGCTAATTTTGGGATTTTCACCCTTGGGTGCTAAATTATTGAACTTTAAGTTTTTTGGTGCTATTTTGTAGAATTGCCCATTTTAAAACACTATTATATCCTTTCCTATTTCAATTATTATTTGTTATTTGTAATGGCATTTCATGTAATAACTTACAAAACAAAGTTCATTTTTAAAAATGTATTCTTAAATAATATTATAGAGATGCGCATGCACCGAGATGAGTCATGATTGGCTCGAGCTCGGATTCGGAGTAGATAGGCCTTGGTCCAATAATTTTTTTTTGCATCAAATTTTTATTTGTGTAATTGATCACTACATAAATTTTAAATTTGGTCAAAAGTGAATAATTCTCGTAGTTAAAGGAGAATTAATCTTAGTAAAAAAATCAAGTATTCTCTTCAATTGAATAATTGATTTTTTATAAATCAATTTTGTAACTCCACAATTGATCTTAATGGCTCAAAATTAATTGATATTAATGAGCATTATGAACCATAACAATGGAGATAAAAAGTCTCATATGAAAAAACAATATCTTCTCTTTCTTATGGTTTTTCTCAATGAGTGTACAAAAAAAAATGTTCGAAAACATATGATTTTAGGTGACGCGAATCATAATAATATGCAGTTATATCATGAAATTCGGAACGCCATTCAACCGTCATACTACGGGAAGTTTTCATAATTATGGAAATAGCGTCTCGTTTTTGCAAATCCGTTCATCATAAATTCATGTTTTTTTGGTATCATTCTAATATTATGTTTATCGATTTATTTATTTATATAATTTATTTTGCAAATATTAGTTTTTCCTACTGTAAAATTTGAGTTCCTACACTTTGTTTGAACAAGTTTATAGGTCGGAAGAAGAGAGATCTGCGTAATTTGTTTCAATGTTTTTAAATTTAAAATCTTTTATTGTTTTTATCTTTTGTTGACCAAAGAAAAAAAAGTTCTTTGATACTTTTGCAAAATGATAAGATTCACTTTTACAATTTGAGATTTTTGTTTATTGATAATTCGGCGAGATGTCACGGGATGTCACAATGGTATACTCGTATAGATATTTAACAACTTCTAGTCATTATTTTTAGTGGAAATAGTTTAAAATAGTATAAAATAATAAACAAATTGTCAGAATAATACATCGTTTGGAAAAATTGTCAAAATAATATTTTTCAAAAAAAAAATTAAACTGTTTTGGGTTTAAGATAGGATTTTTAGGATGTATGGTTTAGTTTTAATGGTGTAGAGTTTAATGTGAAGGACTTACAGCAATTTGTGGCAAAAAATAACTATTTTATAATTTTCCCAAAAAATGTAATATTCTAGCAATTAATTTATCATTTTGTACTACTTTATCAAATATCCCTTATTTTTAAAGTACTCTTAATGTATACACATAATCAACCTTTTTATCGTCAATATATACACATAATCAATAACCAGTCGTTTTAAAATTTAATCCTCCAAACCCCCAATCTATTATATAATAGGAGAGTTTTCTCTCAATCTAGAGTGTCCACATCAGCAACAAAAAAAAGAAAAAAAATTAAAACTAAAGTTAATGACTCAATTAATTCATTTCGTAATAATTATTATTTTTCATTAAAAAAAAAAGAGAAGGACACTTACACTAAAGTTGATGATTCAATTAATTAACACACTTTTTATAATTATCATTTTTCATCAAAAATATATTTACAAAAAAAAAAACGAGAAAAATACAACACAATAAAAAAAATTGAATAGAGATTTGATGAATATAAAATTATATATTAACATATAGTTAATGGAGCAGTTATTACTTTTTAAGAAATATGGAAAACAATTATCACGTTAAATATATTAAATGGATCAAAAAGCTTTTTTCTAATAGTTACAAATGATTTAGGATAATAAAAAAAATTACAAGTTAATTGTAATAGTAAATACAAAATTTAAACTGTTTTTACTCAAAATAAGAATAATTATTTTTCAAGAAAAATTTAGACTTTTTAATGAGTTTTTAAGTTACATTTTTTTGCAACAAGTTACACATTTTAAGAAAATCAAAATCAAAAATTATGTGTAGCTAAAATCATAATATAATATAGATGAAAAATATATCATGAGAGAATTTTTGTTTTTTTAAAAAACAAAATAGTAAGGTTAGAGTGCAAGGTGTGTTAATAATATATGATGTCTGGTAGATAGAAACGGGTTCAAAGATAAGAATCAATATTTAATAAGCAGATTTGACGTGCATCACAATAGGTGGGAACATCCTCGCCACGACAAATGTGTATCACCAATAAGATTTTTTGACGCTCAAATCAGCAAAAAGTTCATGCAACTGATAAGAGAAAGCATAGTGTATGAAGATGAAAAGGAGAAAATAGTTCTACAATGAGTTGAAAATCAAATCACTTTCCAATCTTTTACATGTGAGTGAAGAGAAAGTGAAAAGAAATAAATGACGGAAAGGAAATGAGTGCAAGATAACAAAAGAATTGACAGTAAAAAGTGTGAAAATTGACTAAAGTTCAGAAATATCAAATATGTATGCACAAAACTAAAATAAAAAATAAAAAATTTAATCTTTTTTAGCAAGTGAAATTAATGAGCTTTTTATATAAAAATATTAAATTGTTTGACCATGCAACGTAATTAGTGATATTAGATAGGAATGTTTATGACTTGGTCGACAATTTCTATATATATGGCACAATGCACTTGCTTCGGTGGGTAAAACATGCTTACCAAACCTATTGTAACGTCATGA
>PKML01015228.1:116021-214202 GCA_002933935.1 Eutrema yunnanense
AAAAAACAAAATAGTAAGGTTAGAGTGCAAGGTGTGTTAATAATATATGATGTCTGGTAGATAGAAACGGGTTCAAAGATAAGAATCAATATTTAATAAGCAGATTTGACGTGCATCACAATAGGTGGGAACATCCTCGCCACGACAAATGTGTATCACCAATAAGATTTTTTGACGCTCAAATCAGCAAAAAGTTCATGCAACTGATAAGAGAAAGCATAGTGTATGAAGATGAAAAGGAGAAAATAGTTCTACAATGAGTTGAAAATCAAATCACTTTCCAATCTTTTACATGTGAGTGAAGAGAAAGTGAAAAGAAATAAATGACGGAAAGGAAATGAGTGCAAGATAACAAAAGAATTGACAGTAAAAAGTGTGAAAATTGACTAAAGTTCAGAAATATCAAATATGTATGCACAAAACTAAAATAAAAAATAAAAAATTTAATCTTTTTTAGCAAGTGAAATTAATGAGCTTTTTATATAAAAATATTAAATTGTTTGACCATGCAACGTAATTAGTGATATTAGATAGGAATGTTTATGACTTGGTCGACAATTTCTATATATATGGCACAATGCACTTGCTTCGGTGGGTAAAACATGCTTACCAAACCTATTGTAACGTCATGAGTGTTATGTTTACACATTTGCATTTACTGATATTTAAACTTGGCCTATTTACATTAATTTCGGGGTGGTGGTAAGTTCTCATTGGTATTTAATCATATGTATGATTAGGTTAATAGTGAACATTAAAGCTTCTAAGAAGATATCTTCACGGGACCTGAATCTGGAAGAAGTTTTCTCTTGGATAAAATGTCATAAGATGGTCGTCGATGCCGTTTCTTCCTCTTAGGAAGTTTTCACCTGAATGATTTATTCTTTTTTCAAGGAAAAAATTATATTTGGCAATATCTATGTTTTATATCATTTGGTAAAATAAGTTTGTTGTTTCTACAAATGTTAACATAAATGATTTTAAAAACTTCAAATGATTATATATATATTCAAAGATTCGTATTGATAATTGTTTAAAAATATTATCTCGCGCAACGCGCAAGGCATAGAATTACTCTATTATATAATGGGAGAATTTTATTTCAATTTTAGCTATCCACGTCATCACTACAATATTCTCTATAGTAAAGATAATAAAATGCACAATATCATTAAATCATATTAACAAAAGATATAGTCTAATTCCACGATTTAGCTAAAGTGTAACGAACACTTTTTATAACATAAAGTCAGCAAGCTAATTGTATATATCAACAACAATTGCTAAAGTATATATATATTTGGATAAAAGATGCATACATAGACATGCTTCATGCATACATTTATGGGAGTGGAATTGGTTAGATTTTTAGAAGCTAGAGATGATATGTTTTTCGGAGATGGGGAACAAGGAAAAAGTCACAGATCTTTTATCAGCGGTCTTTCACGAAGAAATAAATATTTGGGCCAAAATATATATAAGCATAAAGGTTCAAACATTAGAAAAGATTCCCTATTAGAGGGTGTAATTTTAAACAACCTAAAACTATACGTACATAAAGATATAATTTTAAATACTCAAATATGTACATGTACTTAAATCATTTACCATCAAATGTAAGTGGTTTGTTTAGTTAATGTGTAGACGGGCTGATGAAGTTATAATTGGCCTCAGTATGAACTATAGATTCCGGAACAACAATGTAATATTATACGTTCAACTAAATATGTAACTTATGAGAGATTTGAAATAGTATTAACTAAAAATAAATATAAAACTGTAATTGGAATCACACAGTAGCCACATACAATATATAAACACATAAAAAAATAATATTTCAACATAAGTTAACAACATAATTAAGAGAAAACCGTTGTTATATACAAACACTAATGAGGAGAAAAAAATAAAACACATGCACGTACACACAATGCAATAAACATAATCCGACTATTAAACTAAAATTCGAAATTAAAAAAAAAATTATTTTTTAAAAAATAACATATAAACAAATTTATAATATATGAATATAAAATAAGCCCGCGCGGAACGCATGGATCAATCCCTAGTGCTCATAATACCTTACTTTTTCTTCAAAATTTGATTCTCTTAACTTCAAATTCATGCATGTCATTTTAACAATTAAATTCATCTAAATTCTTTAATATAACAATTTTAAAGAAGAATTTTCGAAGTTTATGACTAAAAAATAATATCTCTCTATATTAATTTATCGATTAATTAATATATTTATAAAATAATAAATTTTCAAAATTTAGGCATTATTAATTTGTAGAAGTTTTACTGTAATTTTCTCATTCGATATTTATGGACATATATCTATATAAGCAATTGCAAGATTTTTCTCGAGACAGTATTTACTGCTCAGCTCTAATTTGTTTTTGTCGGGGTTTTTTATTCTTTTCTTTATATCGCCACTCCACTGGACTGCATATATCCCTACAAATATTGTGGTGCTCCAATTAATATTCAGACTATAGTTGTTTCAGACACAAACGTTTGCGTATTCAACATGACAAATCTTATACTGTATCTAATTTTTAAAAATACATAAAGTCTATTCCTTTGTCTGTTGCAGGGTGCTGATGCTGCGTTTGCGATTAAACGGTGTTCGTTTACCTGACACAGTTTCATGCGGTCAAACGCTGCGTCCAGACACAACGATTTGCGTTTAAAATTTCTGAACACTAAAAATATTGAGCTTTGCGTCTGGAACTGATCGCAACAGTTCCAGACGCAACGCTCAACTGCGCAACGACCAAACAAACAACAACATCTGCATATGGCTGCAAATCGCAACCTCTAACGACCGACTAACGAACATACCCATAGCAAACAGAAACATACGAAAAAGTTGTTTAGATGTTTGTTGCATCCATTTAGATCAATTTCATCAACTAAGCATTATGATTGAGACTATGATTAAAAATTTCAGATGTCATAATAGAATGTATATTATTAGCCTACTAGACTATCTATGTAAAAATAATACATGCTAAAACTTTAAAATTTAGAAGAAATTGTGACTACTAATATTGATATGAAGTTGAAGACAATATTACGATATTTTGGAAAATATTTGTTTGAAAAGTACAATACTTTGGAAAATACTTACACATAAACAAATAATTATGCATATACAAAAATAACATTGTGAGTTTTTGATCGCCCATTTTTGATCTAATAAAAAATCTTAGATATAAATTTTAAGAAAAAAACACATAACATTAGATTCATACTTTAGTACATTATCTTAGATATATATGCATAAGTTTATATAATTATTAATTTATGATATAATTAAGACTAATTTATATAGATGTTTCTTAAAAAAAATTGTTATCTTATATATTATCTTATCGAATTTTGCTAATTTTTACACTGATCTACTTCGAAACTAGAAAAATTTATCATATAATTATGATGTTTATTAATTTATCGAGTATTAATTCATATAGGTTTTACTGTTGTCAATGGGTTCGCCCTATTTCTCTCCCAGTTTAGAAGAGCCGCTGCCAAGTCGATTTTTTCTTCGTTTGTCACCGGCGTGCGACGGTTCTCTCAGCGTCTGCGTCAATGATCTTTGACTAGTTCCTGCCTTTTCCCTTTGTTTCGTTCTTGTCAGAGGCGGTGGTTCACGGCGAGGTTCTCTAGTCAGTGTCGATGGCATCGCTTGCTCAGATCTGCGTTCTCTCTTCCTCAGTGGTTCTCTGGAGGCTCGGTTCTCGTTGATGTTCTCGGCGGTTGTCTTCTCGGATCTGTTGACATGGATTAGCTCTTTCTCTGGTTTAGTAAGCATACTTTATGGTCTGGCTTTTTTTTTGTTTTGCTTGTGTTTGGTTGTAGTTGGGTTTAGGCTGCAATTTATCTTTGGTTTTTGGGGTCTTGGTTTCAATTTCTTTGATCTCAGGAAAGTGCCGGTTTGGTTGTGGTGTTTGGTTTAGGATAGTTTCCGATTTTCCCATTTAGATGTTCGTTGAATTTTAAAAGGTAGTCTCCTTCCGCCGTCGTTTAGTTTAAAAGAATAAATAGATTTTCTGTCGTGATTTGTTACCGGTCAGTTCTTATAAGGCTAACCTTTTGTGGGGATGCAATGTTCTAGATTTAAACCGTGTCGGGAGAAGATTAGGTAGGTAGGAGTTAGATTCTCGTTCGTTTGCATCAAGTTTTAGGGTTAATCGGTTTAATTAGTTCGTCATTCGCGGTTTCGCGGTTTCATCTATCCTCAACTTTTATCCGCTTGCGTTGGTTGGTTCTCCGTGCTTCGTTCCGACTTTCTCAATAGTTTTGAGAGTTTCAACCTTAATTTCAATATTTTATCTTGTGTATTTTGTTGTGTCTTTTTTTATTTAGTTTTTATCTTCAATAGTGTCTTGTACTCGTTGGCTTTTGTTTTCAGAGATTTTTTCTGGCTTTGTTTCTGGAGATGTTTTATCATACGCCGGCTTTATTTTTGGGAATATTTTATCATCCGCCGACTTTTTGTAATTTGATAGTTTTGGTATAAATTGTATCGTGATCAATATAATAAGTTTTCAGACGAACAAAAAAAAGGTTTTACTGTTGTATATGTAAATGCATTTATGTACGTGCACATTTCTTCGTCACACTAGCCATCATAACTTTCTTTGACGGTAGCGACACAATCATTTGTATATGAGGAATGATCTCTCTACCATATAGATCTATATGCATATGCATAAATATGACATGAACATGCTTCATGTTCTAAATTTCTTGAAACATTATCCACCACGGTTATTGTGTTTACACGCATCATTAATGACACCCCCACGAACAGATTCAGCATACGTACATATACATTAATTCATATATATACTATGAAGGCACATGAATGATGAATCGTTGTTCGTATATTATAGTAAGAAATAAATTTTTACCGTGTGTTAGGTTTCATTGATCCAAGCAATTAATTACATGGGACAATTTTCCTAAATGCAAACAAACCAACATAAATGGGATTTAATTTCTTGAGTAGAATTTCAAAGAAGAACATAGTGATACATATAGATTCATAAATCTAAATAAGTCAAACGGACACACCGATAGAAAAAAAGAAAATCCAGAAGAAAAAAGAGAGAAGCAAATAGAAGAATAAAAGGTAGTCAAAAGTAAAAGAAACACAAAAAGAGAAGAGAGAAAGGTAACAAAGACACACAATTGATTTGATGATTTTCGAGATGAAGATCGCTTTAAAGCAGCGAAGGATCGGACCGAGACGCTTGATTCCCCTTTTGGATCTCGTACGCACACGTGGATGATGATACAAACATATGATGATGATGGTGATCAAGAATCGATCTAAATGAAAAAGTAGAGAGAGATGAGGTAAACCCTAATCTTAAAATCTCGATGATGATGATAATCAACGACTTCTTCTTCTTTTTCTTGGGATTCTTGATCTTGGGTTTGTATGATTATGTCTTCTTCTTGGGTATTGGGACTTGGGAGATGAAGAGAAAGAAGGAGAAGAAGACGACGAAGCTGAAGATGATGATGAATCATCATCACTATCATCATGATGTGGGGAATTAAAGTGAAGGTAGAGAGAGAGAAGTGAGGTTGTAATGATGATGAGGGATGAATAGAAGTCAGAGGTAGGGGAGAAAACTTATCATTACTACTTTGAACAAAATGTTTTCTAGCTTCTCTTTTTTTCTTGGGCTTTCAAGAAATATCTTAACCCTATCTTATGCTCTTGAGCCTCTCTCTCTTGTGACAACATTTGGGGTAAAATTTCTTTCAAATGCCTATCCAATATGTTCCATAAGGAAAAAGTCAAAGAAACTATCTTTATTTTTTACATATCTTTTTTTTTTGTCGGACTAGGACCTGCACATATATATTTTTAAATTATTTGATAAATACATGAAAAAAACAATTGATTTCTATTTTCTAACCATTAGCATGATTTTATGAATCATATTTATATTTTATTTGTTATTTCGTAACTTCACCATGAGTTTTTTCCCGATATGCTATGATTTTGCAACCAAGTTTTTAAAGGATATTTTAGATATATACGAAATTTAAAAATATTTTTTTATAGATTAAATTTTGTAATATATAAAGTGTAAAATGAAAAATAAGATCTAATTTATATATTTGCTGATTTGATAAAATTCTCTTTGCAAATTGTGTTGTTTGATAATATGTATAATTAATCTACTTTAACAAAAAAAAATGTATAATTAATCTAAATATATCATAGAAAATATCTGGATTTTTAGTTGTTTGATTACAAAATTGTTTATGTTTTAATAATATAGATTTCCATAATTTCATGTTATTACGGTTTAGAATTTTTATCAATAAAAAAAATCGTTGTATTGTTTCTTCAATCGATAAATCTATCAATTTATTGAATATACTATCTCTGCACTACTATGTTCGAAATTAAAAGATTTTAATGTAAACCTCAATATTATTGTTCTAATTCGAAATACAATGGTCAAAAATTGTAAATAATGAAATTAGAGGGATTTTTAGTTTATTTTTAAAAAAATAAGAACTGAAATACTATCGAGCAATAAACAAAGAGTTTGTTGCTCGATGAGAATATATAATATTCGAGAGCATTTTGGACAAGATTTTTAAGAATTAAATTGGATTAATATTTCGATTCTCAGGATAGATTTACAAGAACAAAAACAAAAACAAAGAAAAGACAAGTGTTTGACTCTAGAGCTAAATTATAGTTGAGAGTGGTGTAAAGAGTTGGAATCTGCCCCTTGGCTCTTTGCCATTGTCCTTGTTTGTTTAATGTGTCTGTTTACTCCGCCTGATTCGGCATGAATGATCTTTAATTCTGATGTTCTGGTCGTTACGTTTATGCGACTTAACTCACCGGTTTGAACGAGTTTTTGGTCTCGACGGAATTGACTAACGATTATGCATTAATCCCCTTTGACGTAGATGTTCACTTTTATGGGTCTTTCAGCTCGGATCGTCACCTCGTTATTCATTTGACTATTTTTATCATAGGTTTATTGAGCTTAATTTACTGGATGATTTTAACCTCCACAATTATTAATAAACTCAAAGATTATTTTCTGGTCTCAGATTCGATTGATCAAAACCTCATACAGTATGTTTTAAAAGACATTAAAACTTTTTTTAAATTAGTAAACTATAATTGCACTAATTATTTTTTTAAACCTTCATTTCCTGATATACGGTTTATTAGAACTATCTAACTAATAGAAATAGAATGATAATATATTGGCAATTGAACATAAATACAAATCTTTAACATATATATATACATGATTTTTTATTGATGTTATGGATCTTCTACACTTTTTACTGGAAAGTGTGGAGTAACAAAAATCCTTCGGCCTCCAATATATTCGAGCTTGTGGCGAAAGAAATATGTATTGGTTTCAGAGCCGGCCCTGGACACAAGCCAACCAAGCACAGGTTTGTGGCCCCTAATTTTTTTTCAACTGATTTCAGCCCCAAAATCTGGATTTTTTTTTTTTTTTTGCAGGTTTTTGATTAGATTTGCAGGTTTCCGGCCAAAATCCGGCCAATTTTTTTTTTTTTGGATTGTGGTCCTGAAAAACTCAGGGCCGGCTCTGATTGGTTTCAATATCAAACAGATGCATAGTTTGGTATGTTTAATCTTTCCCAAAATTTTCACACAACTCTTAACACATTTTGTATTCTTCCAAATTGGTGTTCCCTTTTAAACGTAATTGATACTCGTTCATATTACTCCAATCACCAATGTATGTTATTTTTAGTTCATTTAAATTATAAAGTAACGAAAAAAAGTTGAAGAATGGATCAAACTTTTTGATCGATCGGGCTTATTCTAAAAGCACATGGATATTCTTTCCATATGCAAAACATTATGTCGAAAGTCCATCAACCAACTTTTTCAGTTCAATCCCAGTGCTTTTTTCTACTTTTAATTGATTAGTATCCACAATATTCTAAGTTAAAGGTTTCTTTCCACCAAACTTGACATGTCACTTAACTTATAGGTTGTGGTTACAAAATACGCTACATTACTATTTGAGTTTTGCATCAAGATCTAAAATAGTTGCTGGCAATAAGAAAATTCCAGAATCACTATATATTTTCTTCGAGTTTCACAAGTTGTGTGCTGAGTTTCTTAATTATGTTTACAAAAAAATGTACTTTTAAGCTCACAACAAGTTGTTTCTTGTCATAATTGCCTCAAACTCACTCAAGCTAGTTAAGACTTTGATAGTTTAAATTCAATTAATCTATATGTTTCATTTTGTTGATCAAAGTCATAATTTGAGATTTTGTCTGTTTTGGTCAGACTACGAATGCACTCTATAGCTATTACAACATCAAACTGGTATGCAAACAAGATTTGAAATTGTGTGGATGCAACAATATTTGGAATTGTGTGGATGCAAGAATCCACAATTAAATATGTATCTTTTAAAAATCGAGTTTCGTCTATACAAAAAAAAATATGCAAGACTGAAGACGAAACAAACAAAGATCAACTCGGTTTAGGAAGCTAGCTTTGCAGGCTCTGATTTACAGTGTTTGGCGGGAGAGGAACAACATGTTTTTTAACCTTTGCTCCTTTCCTTCTTCTCAAATTTTCCCAGAGATCGATAGATCTATATATCAGGAACTCGATAACCGCAAGAAGACATCGACGGCATTTCGGAAACTTAATGCTCATTTGGCTTCGTTGAGTGTAGACTAAAATCTGCACTAGTCTCATTTGCTACCATGTTTTTTCTTTATTTTTGTCGTGGTAACAAAAGTCTGGATTAGCTTTTTGTAAAACTCTTTTTATTTATATGATATTTACAGTTTGGGGGAAAAAATGTGAGAATTGAGAATTTAGAGTAAAAAATAGAAACTATTGTCCCTTTAGTACTTATTTGAGATATGCCACTTTTAGACTAAAATACCCTTGATTAAATAAAAAAAAAATACAAAATAAATATTTATACTTACTTTAGAAATTCGGAAAATTCATATTAAGTAAGTAATATATATTGTGTAATTTATCTTAGGAAAAACAAAAAATTGTAAAAATATTTATTTTCATGTTATACTAATTGTAGAATTTGGTTTCTAGTATTTGCTTTAAAATCTACCACGTATAGAATATGTATTCTACTATTTGTATAGCATTCTACTATCCCTATAGAATACGTTATCTACAATGTTGTATGTATTCTACTAATTGTAGAATTCACATTCTATCATGTTCTCTATATTCTACTTTTTGTAGAATAGAAGTTCTACCATTTTCTCTATATTCTACTTTGTTGTAGAATATAAGTTCTACTATTTTGTCTTGATTCTACTGAATGTAGAATACATATTCTACCAAACGGTTAACAAAATATGAGAGAAAATCTAGGAACAACTGAAAATCTTCAAAAAATATTTTTTTTTTTCCTTTTTTAAATCGTTTTGAAAACGTTTTTTCCTAAAAAATATAAAAAATATTTCTTTTGTCGTGTAATCTTTTTTTTTCCCTTTTTTAAAACTTTTTTTCCTTTTTCAAATCCTTTTGTTTATTTTTTAGAAAATTTTTTTTCTTATCAATTATTTTAAAATTTTGATTTTATAAAATATTGATTATTATTATTTTAAGGGGTAAAACTGGATTACCCTTAATATAAATACTAAGGGGACAATAATCTCCCAATAAGTACTAAGGAGACAATAGTTCCCATTTTTTGCTCTAAATTCCCAATTCTCCCAAAAAAAAAGTGAGTTCTTAAAGTGAACAATGAAATGATTTTTTTTTGTCGTAAAATTGGCTTGGAAAATACATTTTCCTCTTTCTTTTTAATCTCCATCTCCATCTCCATTTTTCCGTCACTAATTCCATTTATTATGTAATTAATTAGCATGATTTTCCATTTAATCATGTTAATTTAGCGTTTTCAATCTTCTTCTACTTCCATCACTAACTATTTGAACCCATGTCAACTTCGCGATGCTTTGCGAACTTTAGTTCTAATAATGCTAATAGATCGCTTTATCCAGTCCATCTCATGAAATTTGCAGGTCAGAACTTTTACCCCCAATAAAATTGTTTGTATACACTAATCTAAAAAACTAAATCTCAAGTAATTAATTCATTCAATACCACCAATTTAACTAATCCTACCAAATAGAAACAAATGTAGTTCTTTTTATCAATTGTCGCAAGTAATTAATTTTGTCTTTCTAGTCAACTGAATTCACTGACGAAAGGGTAAAGGCTGTTTGTGACTGTATTTGGGGAGTAAATAGATTTACTAAATTGCTAATAACATGAGCTTTATTGGGTTTAGTTAAAGACGGAGAATTTTGGCAGTCCATGTCTTGTATATACCATTTATAATTCTATAAAATATTAAAAGTAATGACAGTCAGAGGACAATAAAAAAGTAAACACAGAGGAATCAAAATCATGAAACTCAGGAAAGGCAGTGCCTTGAAACCAGAGAATTAGGGAATGATGTTTTTTTTCTTCTTCTGTAAAAGGCAACCTCAAATGCAATTATCTTTCTACCATGTTTTAAAAATATAGCAATAGTATTATTCATAGAAAATAATATTTTTAGATTAACTTAAACCGCTGTTCAAAAACAAAAAAAGCTTAACTTTCTTGAAATTCGAAATCTCTCCCTCAAAAGTGCTAAAGTGTCAGTTTTCTTATTAGACAAGGTTTAAGATTATTCTATATATATATATTATATATATATATATATCTAGATAATTAAAATATTAATATGCTGTATACGCATGATAAAACTTTTACTTATAGCATAACAAGTAAATTTTAACTTTTTTTCCGGAGAAGCATTAACTTGTTACTAGGAATTTCGTTTAAAATTTTTTGGACACATATACATGATTCGTTAATAAATTTATATTTGAAAATCATATTTTTTTAAAAAAAACAGTTTCTGTATTTTATCTCCTACAAGTTCATTATCATACTTTCGACTATCGAGTATTGAGTAATGAAAGATTAGAGAAGAGTCTCAAAGAGGAAATAAAAAAATTGATCGGTGAACCATCAACCCTTACTCTCAAAATTGTTTATTTAGTATTAAAAAAAAAAAACATTTGTCATGGGTTTCAAGGAAATGGTCACTCTAGTGGGCTTGGGCTTAGCCCAGAGATAAAAGTAACACATAAAGATTCAATTAAGCAACCCAACTCATTATGGGCCTAATATTTCATGTTTTGCTGTTTTGTGCCAAGAATGTGTAATATACTAACACGCATGCACATTTACCTTATCAATTATATCTCTATAATATTATTTAAGAAGACATTTTTAAAAATGAACTTTGTTTTGTAAGTTATTACATGAAATGCCATTACAAATAACAAAGAATAATTGAAATAGGAAAAGATATAATAATCTTTTAAAATTATTGATTATAATATGGAAAGTATATATTTTGCATTAAAAAACTTATTTATTATTTAATTTTTTAATTATTTTTAATATTATATATTTTAAAATAATAATCAATTCATATATATTCAAATAAAAAAATATTCAAAATCTTGCTATATTTTCACTATAATTTATTATATTTTATTTGAATATATATCAAAACAAAAGTTAAAAATATTTTACTAATTTTATAAAAAAAGTTAGACACAAGAAAACTATTTTTTTTTAAAAAAGAGTTCGTATACTAACCACAAAAACTAGAGTCATTTAACGGTACATATTAGAGTTATGTTTGCAAAATTATAAGTTTTTGCGGGTTAGCCCGAATAATATTTTAGTTTACTGCAAAACGGGTTAATTAGATAAATTATTACAAATTGACATCTTTATCTATAATCATTAGTTAGATATATTGTAAAATTCATATAAAAGTAATTTTTTAAATTTTCAAAACAATTTCTTTAAAAAAAAATATTCCGCGCTAATTATAGCGCGGGTTAAATCCTAGTTTGAGTTAATTCATCCATGTAACCTTATTATATGCATTTATTACTAGACTAACCTCCAATAAATCTATCAAACTTAACTAACCTTAATCTTTTGGTCAATGTCCATTTTATCCATATGTTGTATTATATTACGAAAATGCCATTATTATTTAAAAAAAAAAAAAACTAAAACTAACCTAAATAAAACACAAAAACCTAGATCTAATTACAAAAAAAATATTCAATCTCTCTTTCTCTCTCACGAGCTTCTTCTATTTTTTTTTTTTTTTTTTGAAAAAGATCTTCCTCCTCTTTCTTACCCTGATCTTCATCTTCTTCCTCCTCCTTCTTACCCAGATCCTTCGTCAATCTCCACAGTATTTGAGCGCCAAGCTTTCCTCTTCCCATCTTCCTCCCTCTCTCTCTCTCTCTCTCTCTCTCTCTCTCTCTCTCTCTCTCTCTCTCTCTCTCGTTTCTCTCAGCGACGAACCCTAAATCGTGCCGCCTTCATCTTCTGAACTTGTGCCCACGGCCAACCAGCCGCCGGAGAACATTCGCCTTCATCAACGTCAACAGCGTGTTTCAGTTTCTTAGATCTCCAAGTACTTTATTCCCTCTTTATTTTCCTTGTTAATTTCATATTTTCCAGATTTTTTTCCCCAAGTTAATGTGTGTATTCATTATTCCTATGCACCACTAATTGGATCTGGATGCTGCATCATGAAGAAAAGGCGTTTGCAGTAAAAAAAATCCGGTCAAATAAGCGCATTCCGGTGAGAGCGAATAATTTTCCGGTGAGGAATGTTTATTTTTTTTCTTTGGTGGTAGATTTTTGTATCGTTTGGTGGAAGATTTGTGTGTATATTTTGTTTTGGTAGATTTATTATCATTGGTTTGACGGTAGATTTGTTTATATATGACGCTAGTTTTATATATACGATTGTTTGTACGTTATGGTAGATTTGTTTGTGCACGATGGTACACTTTGTAAATCAATGATGGTAGATTTGTTTGTTTGTTAGAATTGTTTGTGCATAATGGTAGATTTGTTTGTAGATGATGGTAGATTAGTTCTGGTGTGACTGTTTGGATTTCTCATTTAAAAAGAGCTAGTGTTTCTATTTCTGATTTCTGGATACTATGTTCAACTAGGTACTACTAAGAACATGTCCAGTTATTCCTTAGAGGACGGTTACAAGGAACGCTATCTCCATCTCTTCGCAAGAGAGGACGGTAATTACGTTATTCCTTCAAAGTGTTGGTGCGGTCAACAAACAACAGTCGCGGTGGATAAAACTCCGGAGAATGAAGGAAGAAGATACTATCATTGTCGAGCGAGTGACGTAGAGCGTGGTTCGGGAGGAGAGCACATATTTCAGTGGTGGGATCATGCAATCGAAGAGCAGTTTGAAAGAGTAGACCTCCGACTAGATGAGCAGAGAGGACAAATTGCATCTTTCTATGAGATGCGTATGGCCGTTGAGCGAATGCGTCAAGAAATTGATGAGATAAAGGAAAACTTAGCAAAGAAGGACCACGAGATCCATACGCTGAGGGAGCAACTTTCGGGATTTAGGAAGAGACTTTAGTTTATGTTTATGTTTGATAATATGCGGCTTAAGATCCTTTTGTATTCGTTTTTCCGAAGGATCTTATGTTTCTGTTGCTTTCTAAGACTTGAAAACATCTACATGTTTATGTAAGACAATCTTATGTTTATATGTTTCTGTTGCATTGTAAGACTTGAAAACATCTACCTTATGTTTCTTTGTTAAAAGTTGTATTTGTTTTAAAATCATAGTAGATTTTAGATGATGATATTGTTTTCAAATTATAATTGTTGCAAAACGCTGAGTCACGTGTCAAACATTTCATCTTTCTACCATTTTTGCTATCATTCATGTTCTTTAATTTCACCTTGCTTAATATGTATAACCAAGGTGAGTGAGATTTTAACCAAAAACACATGATTCAACCCATTGATATAACAAAAAAACACATATTAAGCAAGGTGAGTGTGATTTGACATTTTTATGTTCAAGGTTTACTGTAATTTGAGTTAAATGTACCAGAATAAACACAAATAAGAACCAAGAGACCCTAAGTTAAAAGATAATTATCACACAAAATTAAACCAAACGGGAGGATAACAACATAAATCTACCATCATTAAATAAATCTACCATCAAACACTAAAAAATTCTCATACTTAGCATATTTGAGTGCCTGGTTTTTTTTTGTAAATATGAGTTTTTAGTGTAGGGTAAAAACGTCATTTTTCATTATGGAAAAAGTCAAATGTCTACCACCAAACAATGTCTATAAATCTACCGTAAAAAAAGTCTACCATAACACTACAAGTAAGTCTACCAAATGAAGGTTATGTGAGTAAATACCAAAACAATTACTAAATCTACCGCCATTACATATAAACCTACCAAATAATTTTAAATCTACCGCCATTAATATTAAATCTACCACCATAGTTAATGAGATGTTAGACGTTTTTATATCTACCACCATCACAAACAAATCTACCAAACTTTTTAAAATCTACCACCGTTACAAATCGAAGTAACCAAGATTTTACACTGTTTTAAATCTACCGCAATTATATATAAATCTACCAACCCAATAAAAATCTACCGTTGGCGATACAAATCTACCGTCAAATCAACAAATCTACCGTAACAAAAAAATAATTCATTCTGATTAAATCTACCACCACAATAAACAAGTCTACCGTTTTGTAATATAAATCTACCACAATTGTCGATAAATCTACCAAAAAGTCAAAAGTCAATGGGTTGGTCGTAAAGTCTACCAACTCATAAACAAATCTACCATCATTGACAATATATCTACCAAAAATAAATATTTCTACCGCATCGTAAAAATAAGTCTACCAAAATTTAATAAATCTACCAAAATTTAATAAATCTACCAACTTTCAAACAAATCTACCATCCATCAAACAAATTTACGGACCAAAATTTGAGTTGACCAACATCAAACAAGTCTACCGTCAAAAAACGGTATACTTGTTCAATCAACTTTTGCCTACGTGGCAAATGAATAGTAATTGCAGTTTTGTAATTATTATTTTTTCAACAAAGACCATAAGGGCACGCTGGGTAATATGGAAAAAATTAGGTTAGTATATTAATAAAAATAAATGTTTGTCAAACTAATAATAGTACTTGAAATAAAAGTTACTATAGTAATCCACCCATTATATTTTAAAGTGGCATTTACAACTTTAAAATATGTTCCATTTTCGTAAACACCTTTATCAATTACAAGTTTACAAATACATGTGTTCAGTTTATTTTGGTTAGTAAAAAGAAAATTATACTCAATTTGTCCAACCCTCAGTTCATGACATGTTTGTTCTGGCTATCGATTGCCACAACTATCTTCTTTAGTAGAACACAATTTGAAGAGTCCCGCGAAAATGTTACCAGTGAAAATGACTTCAACAGGTGGTGACAAAAAAAAACAATCTTAAATAAAATGAACGGAACAATTCCTCTGGAAAGCAGCTGTGGAAGCTCTCCCCGTTGGGGTCCAACTGGTAAATTGCGGAATTATATCAGATTTTGGTTGCAAGATTTGCGGAACCCCAGAAACAGTCACCCATGTGCTTCGTGATTGTCAATTCGCACAAGATATTTGGAACCTTGCTCCCTTCCGTGAACAGCCCCAGGTAAATACGGTCCAAGTGTTAAAGTTTCTCTCCCGAACATCTAGTCTGGTGAGCCTCTCTCCTTCTGGCCTTCATGCGGTGTCACTCCCAGCTTGGATCTGCTGGACAGCAAGAAACCACCGCATATTCTCGAGTTCAACCTTCTCAACCCGAGAGGTTCTTACCAAGTCTCTAATGGAAGCAAGAACCTGACAGGAAGCTCAAAAGACTTCTCAACCGACTAAACACCCTGCTCCGAAGAGAATTTTGTCAATATCGCCGATTGGAGTCCGCTGCAATGTCGACGCGACTTGGCACGCTGAATCAAAAACTTGTGGACTAGGTATAGCCTCCCATTCCAATACTGAGCCCCAAAGACTTCATTTTGCAAGCACTCGTCACCTTATTATGGGATAGCTAAGAAAATAGTAGATTGTATTGGGCTAATATTGTATTATGCGAATATTAGATTAATGTATAGCTCCTGTATTGTAGGAGCTAGAACCGACTCATAATATTGTATAAAACTAGGTATATACCCGTGCTACGTCGCATGATTTTTTTTAATACATTTTTTTTGTTGGTTTGATGTTGTGTTTTTTGATGGATATAATTTTAATGTTGTAATGTCAAATACTTAATAAGTAGTTTGGAAAAGAATGCTAGTTATAATAGTAAGATATAGAATGAATATTCAAAAAAATAAGCACATGGCTAAAATTTAAATTTGTGGAATGAAAAAACAAACTTGACTCTTTAAATTCATGGCCATCGCTTTTTACTCGGTTCACCATCACTTTAGTTGATCCCGATTTCCCCCTACGGGTGATAAAATTGTATATTAAATTCATCCATATTATATTAAATTTTATTTTGATTAACATTATTCATTAATTAAACACTTAATTACTATTGTTTTGATTAAACACTCAACCATATAGTCAATTTAACAAGTGGGGAAAGGGCAAATCCAAAGTAACCAAAGCTTACAAAATTTGTTGAAATGACAGTTTAGTCTCTTGAGCTTGATATTTAAGATTGAAACTTCTAAATCAATTAAAGAGTAGAAGAATCATACACGTTAGATACAAAATAATGAAATATCACCATTTCATAGTTGATACGACAGCGTTTAATCCATCAATTGACGTGTATTTAATACATCTAAAGAAAAAAGCCTCCAGAAAGGCAGAAACAATCCATCAACTTGCATCATCATGTTTCTTTTGCAATCAAAATTTTTAAGATGAGTTTGAATCTCGCATCGTCTTCAATCTCAAACCCTGTTTTCTTTTCAATCCGATTCTTTCATGGAAACAACTGAATTTCCCAAACCGAATCCCTAAAAGAGCGAAACCCTTTTGCGTTAGGTCTTCGATTAACTTGGTTGGACCCAGACAATCGCCTTCTCGGCTCCCAAGTTTCGAGGAACTCGACACCACAAACATGCTGCTCCGTCAGAGAATCGTCTTCATGGTTTCTCAGGTTTCTTCCCAAATTTCTCCTTTTTACGAATTTTGATGCCAGAGTTTGTCTTTTCTGGAATTTTCTGTATTGATAATCGGTTTGTGATATCCTAATGAAACTAAACGAGATTTGCTCTAGAAGATAGTTATGTATAAATTATACTAATAGTGTTGTAGCTGTGGACGAATTAGCTACTTGAGAGACGAATGAAAAGCAATAAGAAACCAAAAAGGCAAATACTTTTTTCAAAGCACGTCTCTTGAAACACTGATAAGCTAAAAATCTGAAAGCATAGCGATTAACCGACATACGTTGTGTTCTTTCCTCTTTGTCGTCTTTACCAATTCCTGTTTGTTTTATCCCACACAAACATTGTAGAAATCTGAGCGTATGTCAAGCTGCGTGCAAGGGCATCAGATTGATTAGTTTCCATCCATTGAGTGAACATTGTCTTCGATAGTGCCATGTTAACATCTTCTGGATCTTCATTCTCATTGAAAACCACATGTTGCTGTCCATGTTTTCCAAGTTCAGTAACAATGCTTGTAGTTTCAAAAGTAAGAAGCGTCTCTCCATCTTTCGTTTTGATCTTCTCCTCATTTTCAACTTTGGTATTTTTACTTGATCTTCTCCACATAGCGTTCAAATTTGGTTCTTGTGCAACCATCTCGTTGAATATGTGAAGAAAATAATTAACAAATCAACACTTGCAAAAATATATAGATGTTAAGTTTATTAGAAGGAATTATGCAATTTGACGTACTTTGAACGTAGATAGAATTTGTGATGAGTAGAAGAGCAATGATCAAATGGCTATTTATATTTGTTTGCTTTTGTATATATATTAAATATTTTAGATGAATATTGTCTCTTCGTTTTTGATAAATACATTTCAAATGTATGAATACTTTGAATTTAGACTTTATTCAATAGAGAATTTGAAGTAAACATCACGTTTTACCAAGTGCAATGTTAATGAGTTACTGATCAAAACTTGAAGCATCAGTGAAGTTAAACTTGAAGCATTTGGAATTCTTTCTTTTTGTATCATTATTTTAATATATTGTTTAATACTTTAGTGAAAAAAAAATGATAAACAGAGATATTAAGCAAAGAAAATAGTGAAAACACCAAAATCCGAATAAGAGTAATATTTAATAACTCATATAAACATGTCATTTTTCCATTATGAATAATATAGTTTATCCTTGCTACCATATGCTTGAAAGGCATGCTCAAAAATTGTTATCTCAATCACGCACTTTACCTGTTCGACGAAATGTCTGAACGAGAATGTTGTTCTGCGGAAGCAGGTGAGTGTCTTGTATCTACATCGAATATTTTTTTTGTTTTTTATATCGCTCTATTGTCTAAGGTTTTTTTTTTAATATTTTTGGAATTTTTGAACAAAAGAGTTTTGGTGAACATAAATACAAGAGAATTGAGTATATAGTAGTTGTAATTAATAATTTAGAACATTTAGTATAATATGATGTGTTAGGTTTTATAAGTAAATAAAAGTGAGAATGAAGTGTGACAATATTTGTTAAGTGGCCAGCAGAACCGGTGTGATTATCACGTTCTTGTCATCTTTCTGCCTCCCCACTCCATTAGTAAACTTCTTCCTGGCTTTGTTCTCTTTGCTGGTTTCTTTCTCCTGTTCGTTTGTTTTTTGTTTGATTAGTTTTTAAAAACTGAAATCTGCATACTTATTTAGACGATTTGAAAATACCTGGTTCTTTGTATTGGAGATTGTTGAAAATCTCTTTGTAAACGACATTCTTGATTGCTAGCGTTGTCTGTTTACTTGTTGTTTCACTCCAAATGCGTAGTCCTTTTTTCGAGGTGATCCGAGATAAAGCAACATAGAGTTGTCCATGACTGAAAACATGCTTTGGTAGATAGATGCCAACATTCTCTAAACTTTGTCCTTGACTTTTGTTTATTGTCATAGCATAACACACTCTTATTGGAAATTGCCGCCTTCGCATCTTGTATGGACAATTTGTATCTGCAGTTGTCATTACTATCCTTGGTATAAGGGTTTTCTTGCCAGCATTTGTGCCAACTAATATCTCTGCTTCGAGCACTTTTTCACCCAAACGCGTAATCACCAGCCTAGTGCCATTGCACAATCCTTCTTTTTGATTTATGTTTCTTAATAGTATGACCGTTGCGTGTTTCTTTAACATAAGGCGATGATTTGGTAATCCCGAGCACTTGAGTGCGTTTAGATACTCTGTTGTGTATAGAAGGTTAACTCCATCCACATCAATATCATCGTTGCCAATACTGTCAGCACTGAGATATTCTTCCATGGTGCCTCTGATTTTTGTTAAGAAAAAATCATTTATCTCGTCAACTGTTTCGTTTCGTTCATTTCAAATGTTATATCAAAGTTTGACATTAAATGTTATAGATTCATATGCTTCTAATGCAAACATGAAGTCTCGATGGGCTGAACCTTAACAAAATCAGAATTAGAAATAAATGGAAGGAGAAAAACATGCACACTTACATTTTTGTTAAATGAATAAGAAAACTCTTACGTTCACTAAATTTACTATAAATAAGTGGATTATGCCAATTCTATTTCAATCACTCAATACCAAAAACTACATCATGAAATAATACAGGACTAAACAAGTGCTTACTGATCTACTTGATGATATGTTAGCTGTCATTCTTGGAAAAGTAGGTGAAGAATCTTATTCGGATTTGCAAACTTGCATCATTTCATGAAAGACACTGCAAAGAGTTTCCAAATTTCCTGATGTTTGAAGAAAGTCAAACTTGATGATGTTTTTCCACCGCCCTGGGATAAAATACCGGAGAAATTTGAGTTACTATATGAGTTTGCGAAATATGAAAATGTTAATGTCGTATTCTTATGTGGACTAATAGATTTCTATTATCTAAAACAAACTATTTCGGGATCTGCTCAACTTTTGTTAGCGGCACAAGCAACTCATCCTGAAGCTATTGATCTTTATGGTATGATTTTAATCAATCAAGGGCAGTTGACTGAAGGGTCCAACTACATCAAACAACTCTGGAAAAAATAAGGAATGGAAGCAGTAAGACAATGTCAGCTTAATTGTCGTCCTGTTGTTCTAGAGTTGAGTGTGAGGCAATATCGTCATTATGATATGTTGCTATCTGAAATTGAAATTGGGGATGATTGCGTCGTGGGAGAGTTCGACGATGTATGCGACAATTGTTTCATCTACAAGGAAATCTTTCGCTTCAAAGATTATATGAATTATGTCTAAGTTTTTTTAGAGTTTTTTTATGTAAACACATTTCTTTTTATGTAGACACATTATGTAGACACACATTCTATTTTATTCATATTAATACATTTCTTTTGAAATTAAAAAAAGGACTCATGAAATGAACTCTGGAACAACGAAGTAAAAATAAAACATGATAGAAATAATATAGTAAGGAAAATACCTTTTATAAAGTGACTGCATTCGAGAGCTTTCCTGTTTTAATGTTGACTTCCTTTTGCCCAAAGAAAAATAAAAACACAATTTCGAGTGTCCATTAAAACTTATGAGGCATGATCAATTGAAGATTCTTGATGGAAGACAGAAAAATAGAAGATCCCCAGTTACCTAATAAAGCAAAACTTGATAGGGCCAAGCCTGCTGTCAAGATTCCTGCAATTGCCCATGGTGGCAATCCAATGTCCACATATGAAAGTATCATGCAGATCGCTGGTGCCAAGAATGCAATAGTTTGACAAATCTTTCGGACCTACATGGAATATTTCAAAGGAACAATATATATGTTAGATATCAAGCATCATCAATATTAAATTGCATCTAGACTACATAAAATCAGGCATATTGTCTTTTTTGTGTGTGTATTATTATGTCTAAATATATCTTGCTATACAGCCAATTGCCATGGATTTAAAAGCCGGGACTATAACATCGTGGGTGTTTATCATCCCTGACTATTCGTGGCAAAATAGCAATGATTAGTGACGACAAATTGATCTTCAAAAACTGCGTAAACATTGGTAAAAAATTGACAAAATGGAATGAAATAAAGCAAAACTGCATAAATATCTCTCAGGTCTGTTTTTCCATGGAACAACAGAACAGAGCAGAGGAAGCTATTAAAGCTATTCAGTATTACAGAGATCTTTGTTCTAGACAAGCTCAATAATCACTCGATAATGAAATTGACAAAATTGACAAAATCTCACACCGATATCATTCCCTTGTCTTTCTATTGTTCTTAAGACAGTAAAATTGACAAAATTGGGATCCAAATTTTGAGCAGATGTGGGAGAATAGAAGAGCAAGTCGAGCTGTTGAAGCAAAAGCTTTGGATGATATATCAAGGAGAAGCATTCAATGGCAAGCAATTAAAAACAGCGAGATCTCATGGGAGGAAATTCTAAGTCACGGTCGAGAAGAAAACCTCTAGGATCTTGGTACGATTACCTCAGTAGTCTTTTTCGAAAACTTGCTCTCTCTGACTCATTCAATGCCGTTGGCGGAGCACTTAACCCTTGATTTAAGAGGATTGTGGTGGTAGTGATGTTGGGGAAGAAGAACCCGTGCTCACAACTTCCGAATCGAAACTCGGATTCAGAAGCTCTTCTTCTTATAGGGTTTCTCGGAAGCTTCTCGCTCTCTTTGACTCGTTCAGTGTCGCTGGCGGAGCACATACTCTTGATTTAAGAGGATTGTGCTTTCTTTTTTTAAAAAATTGCTCTCTAGATTCAGGTTGCGGAGAGAGAGAGAGCTTTAAGGTTGCTGCGAGAGACCGAGGAAAATAAAATCGCAAAGAGAAGATGTATCATGAACTGTATTAAATAAAATATTTTTATTGGTAGATTTTTTTAATGATGTGTCAGTTTCTCCTAGTACAAAAATGCTGAGTTGTCACTGCTGGAGAGACTCCTTCTGTTTTTATAGTATTGATGTTGTACACTGTTTAATGGAATACAAGAGAGAATTCAGCTATCTTTGCAGATCGAACCGTATACTACTTTTTCATCTGGTTCAAAGCCAAATTCTTTTCATTTCTCCGGTTCCAAATTCTTCAATTAATGGTTTATGACTAAAGTTTCAAAAGAAACATCCATTGTCTGTTGTCATTTCGAGATTATTATGATATTGTTAATGTTCTAGATATCATGAGCCAATTTCGAGATTTTTCGAGGCTTATCTCAAATGATTTACCTTAAGAATATATTATGTTCCCTACAAGCAATGGTCTTGACTCTTCTTTTTATGTAGAAAAAAATCACTCTTTTGTATAGTTTGGCAAACCGAGGTTCCTCGAAAACATTCCTCGAAAACATCCATATTACGAATCAATCGTAAACAAAAAAACGAAAATTTCACCCTAACAACTTTATTTAATTGAAATATGATTTATTAATTCTAAAATATATCTATAAAAATACAGTCATTGTATGTTACCATTTAGGCATTTACTATGATAGTGTATTTTATTCTTTCTATGCTTATTTACATATTCACTAGATTCTAACCCGCGCAAAATAAAGTTTTTTGTAAACTAAATTTTAAAATATAAAAAGGATGAAATGAGATATAAGATCTAATTTAAATGTTATTGATTCAAATATGTTTAATTTGTAATTTTTAGGGTTTTAGTGATAAGATAATATTTTGTTGATTTGTTGTGTAATATGTGTTTTGATGTTTATACCATATTTCAAATCCGTGCTTTGGAAAATCAAGATTTTAAACCACGTTGTGTGCGGAGCAATAATTTTTATACATTATTTTTGTGAAATTTATATTGAGCAAATATTAACGAAAATAGTTTGACTTAAATTTTAGTAAAAAATTTCATGATTATGTGATTTCTGTAATATTAAATGATAGCAAAATTTGCTATCTAACAAAAACAAGTAAATTATTATAAAAGTTATATGATGTTATCATATGATAGATATTATTTGAATATGAGTATGAGTTAGTTAATTTTTTTTTGATGTAAACATAATTGTAAACTTTGTTATTATGTGAATTTAGATGACCATACAACTAATTGTTTTATTAAAAAAATTCAAATATCACAAATTATATATTTATGAGTGTTAAAATGGGCTAACTCGTCCTTTTAACCTGCCTCGAATCAGGCTGTTATCTTGCATGTTTTGATAAACCAACCCCAAAAAAACCGTAATTGTAAAAACATAACCCTAACCCGCTCCATCATATTACCGTATAATATAAATATTTAATAATTATGAATATTTGAAATTTTATGAAGTTAATTTTTTAAGAATAAGATTTATGAACTTACTTATATAATTTTTTAAGAATAAGTTAATTATGGTTTAATTAAATAACCATATTAAACTAAACATAAATTTTTAAATTTGGACGTCACTTAATTTTTTAAATTCAGATTAAAATCTCTTCTCTTAGGTATCAAAACAACCACATACAAACATAAAATTTACATTTAATATCTATAATCATGGATTAATATTATTATATTTTAAATAATTTAATCAATCAGATAGATATTAAATGTTACTTATAGATATTATAATTAATTAGAATATTTATATATAACAATAAATATATTATGTAGATTTTTTTTTTAAAAAAGTCATATTGACAATATGTATAAGTAATCAACATAAATTATAGAAATAACTGGTTTGGACATAAAAAGTGTTCGTGTTATAATAGTATAGATATTTTTTAAAAAATTGATATTCAATAATATATTTTTCATTTTATTCAATTTTTTTTTCAATTGATATAAAAGTGTTGACCAGTCCAAACCAAAATAGAGCTGCTCCATTTGAGTATTAAACGATTATTACCTCACTCTTTCCAAATCAATAATCATAAATCTGCAAATCAAATCAGCAATAGAAGGAAAGATAACATCCCTTTTCAATTAGGATTTTCTGTAAAAAAATCCTTAACCTCTATTGTTTTGCAAGAATACCCTTTAGATGCGGAAAATGCAAGTCAATCCCCTCACCTCCAAAGTCACCCGCAAAACAGCTCCTCTGTGAAATGATTGTTGTATCGGTCACAATTTTCAAAACGTTGCGTTTTGAAAAAAACAAAAAAAGAAAAATCGTGTTGTTTTTGACATAAACACGTGAGAGAATGAATAAGATTAAGAAGTAGTCGATTTGGGAAAGAAAAAAAATCGATTTGGGAGAAAACAAAAATTAGAGTTCATCGACAGAGAAGAATCGAAACAATCCGACCACAACTACGGATCCAGTAAGTTTGTAGATGAATCTCTAGTTTCATTTGTCTATATTTCGTTTTTCTGGGTTTCTGATGATATGAAAACTCTCGTTTTCCTCTTACTCTTACTCGCGTTTATGGGTTATATGGGTTTCAAACTCTCGTCTTCCTCTTACTCTGTGCTGCTTCATGTTTTTGCCACAATGTCGAAATAGATCCCTGAATGATTGATATGTTCTTTATCTTTGAGATAATTCAACAATGCTTCCTTGATTTTTTTTTTCATTGGATTCTTGTGCAGGCGTGAGTTCATCTAGTTTTGATTTTAAATGTGCATTTGCAGTTTGTGTTTTTCATCTCAATCCCATTGTTTCATTAGACAATCTTTTGGTTTCAATTACTTAGCCCTGCAGAGATTAGTGATCGGTTTTCAAATCTTTTAAGAGAATTGCATTTGACTTGTTTGTTCATTAAAAATCAGGGAAGATGCCTTACATCTACAGTCAGCCATCATCCGATGTATCAATTGTAAGTTCGAGAGGTCGGAACGATGATTTTGGATTCCCAACACGATGTTACTGTGGTGGTAAGGCAATAATAGATGCCCAACGCTCACAAGTGAATCCTGGAAGGCTGTTTTACGCTTGTGCGCTGAATATCGATGTAAGTGAACTTGTTGAGTTTTTGCGATTGCTTTTAGTCATTTCTTCTTTGAAACTTTAAGTTCAGAATTTCGTGTTCGATTCTTGCTTATTCCGGACTCTACTTCTGATTATTTGACAAGTTTTTTTGTGTAGGATGGAGAGTGCCATATCTTTAAATGGTGGGATGAGGATGTGATGGAAGAATTTAGTAAGATACAATATGATATGGAACATCAAAGTGACAGGATTGATGAAATTGCTAACCTTAAGGAATAGGTTGTTAGGTTGAAGAAGTTTGTTGATGCGATGAAGAATGATGTTGATGTCAATGATGTTGATGCCATGAAGAATGAAGGCAATAGCATTGTTGCTGTGAAGAATGTGCTTGCTGCACTTCTTGTTCTCGTAGTTGTGATTATGTACCTTTTTAAGTAGAAGTAATCGGGAATGACTTGTAATCGGGAATATTGTAGTGATGACTTGTAATGGGAATGACTTGTAATCACTTTTGTTAAGCTAAATGTGGTATTTGTTGTTTATCGGGAATGACTTGTAATCAGCTTTTGTTTAAGTTAAATGTGGATCGTGTTGTTTATCGGGAATGACTTTTGTTGTTTATGTGTTACAAAGAGAACCAATTATTAGTAGATACAAGGTGAAAAAGCATAACATAAGTTCAAAAGCATCCAAAGTTTACTACATAACAAAAATGTTTTCAAAACCATAACAAGGTTCAAAAGCATAACATAAGTTCAAAAGCATCCAAAGTTTACTACATAACAAAAAGGTTTTCAAAACCATAACAAGGTTCAAAAGCATAACATAAATAATAACTTTCATGTTTAAAAGCATAACATAAGTAATAACTTTCATGTTTAAAATCATAACATACATAACAATAAGGTTTTCAAAACCATAAAAAAGTTCAAAACACAGTCTTTATGGTTGGGAAGAACCAAGGCCACAACCACGGGTACGTGCAACCGCAAACTTTTTAGCTTCTCTGGCTCTGTAGAGGCTGCTTGGAAGGACTGTGTTGTCGCGTGTGTCTCTAATAGACCTACCAAGGTGAATGTAGTCATCTCCTGTTGCTGGACTTGTGAAAATACCAAACCTTCCTAAAAAACACACATATATTAACATCATAAATCAGGAGGAGCTTGTGAACACACACATATATTAACATCAAAATCAACTTACTCTAGGAGGCTGCATTGGTCCTCTGTCTCTGTTTATCTCTTGATTAGGAGGAGCTTCATCACCTTGCGAAGCTTGATTCTTGCGTGGTCTACCACGTTTCCTCCGTGGGAGTGCATATGAGAGGCTCGGAAGGTCTTCATTAGGCTGAGAAGAAGATCCAGGTCCACAGTTAAACCATGAACCCAAACCTCCTGTAACATTAGGCTGAGAAGAAGATCCAGCTCCAACATCACTCCAAGGCCTCCACTCTTCACGATGAACATGCTGTGAAGAAGACCCACCTCCAACAACCTGATTCAGAGCTTCACACTACAAGAAAACACAGTTTTTGCGACTACCAAAATAGTCCCAAAATAGTCGCAAATGAGTCATTTGCGACTATTTTGTGACTAAAAAATTTAGTCGCAAATATTTGGTCGCTAAATACAGTAGTCACAAAACAGTCGCTATTTTGCGACTAATATGTGATTCTAATATCAGTCCTAAATTAGAGACTAATTTTGTGACTAGTTAAAAACAAAATAAATAAAAAACAAAAATAAAACAAATATATTTTTATTTATTAAATTAATTAATTAATTACAAAAATGAAAAAAAAAAAACAAAACAAAACAGATCTACGGACCCTCCGACTTCTTCTCTCTCCGGCGGCATCAGCAGGTTGAAGCCCCATCTCTCTCGCCGTCGGTCTCTTCTCCGACTGCTCCTCTCTCCGGCTCAGCCTGACTCGCGAGCACTTCCGCCTGCATCTTCTTCTCCGACGAATGGCGGCTAAGATCTACGGATTTGGGCGGCGGGGGAGATGCGAGCAGCCAAGGCGGTCCGTGTTCCTCCTCGTCTTCGGAGGGTTCCTCGGAGGGGACTCCTTCTCCTCCGTAAATTCTGATGGCGGAGATACGAGCAGCCAAGGCGGTCCAAGGCGGCGGAGGTGAGGCAAGGGTTTAGATCGGGGAGAAACGTGGGGCGTCGGATCTTGGGTCTTCTCATGGATCTTGGGTCTTCTCATGGTTATCATGGACCTGGAAACAAAAAGAAAAAGAGTTAGATCGAAGATGAATCGCAGTGAGAGAGAAGAGTATTAAGAAAAAGAGTTAGATCGAAAGATACAGAGAGAAGAGTATTAAAAAAAAAAAAAAAAAAAGAAAGTTAAATCGCAGTGAGAGAGAAGATGAATCATTAAAAAAAAAATCCTTCACCGTTGGATTAAACCAATCAACGGTGGAGTATCTCAATCCTCGTCTAAATGAATTAGCCAATGAGAAACTTTCATTATTTTTGTCATTTAGTCGCAAATTAGTCGCAAATTTGGAACTATTTTGTGACTACTATTAAAAAAAATCGACTAAAGTTGCTAAACGGCCGCAAATTTGGGACTATTTTGTGACAATCAAAAATCTTTACCCTAAACCCTAAACTTTAAGAACCTAGAAAGTTTGAATATGACTTTACAATGATTTTGTGTATATATTCTGTTCAAAAATATGTTACAACTTAAAAATAAATAAAATTTGAGATAATTTTTATCTTTCAAAACCATTACTTATAAAACACATGTAACACTTAGTAGATGTTATGATTAGATTGAAATTTTTATAAGTGTTATATTTTTTTGTTTATTATTTGTTGTTTATGTGTAAAATCTAGTTTACAATTTAAGATTTAGAGTTTATGATTAAGGGTTAGAGGTTTAGGGTTTATAATTTAGGATTTATAAAATGATCATATTAAAAAAAATTGTAAGTGTTGATTTTGTTTTTGTAT
Source organism: Eutrema yunnanense (assembly GCA_002933935.1). Taxonomy (NCBI): domain Eukaryota; kingdom Viridiplantae; phylum Streptophyta; class Magnoliopsida; order Brassicales; family Brassicaceae; genus Eutrema; species Eutrema yunnanense. The sequence goes on from PKML01015228.1 coordinate 143,933, forward strand.
ATTATTTGATGTTTATGTGTAAAATTTTGTTTACAATTTAAGATTTAGATCAAGTTTATGATTAAGGGTTATATGTTTAGGGTTTAGGGTTTGTGGTTTAGGGTTTATAATTTATTGATTTCTAAAAAAAATCGAGTGGAGTTGCAAATTATTTGTGACTAATTTGTGACTACTATTAAAAATTAATCGCAAATTAGTCCCAAATTAGTCACAAAAACTGGGTTTTAGATTTAGAGTTTATGATTAAGGGGTTAGAGGTTTATGGTTTATGATTTAAGATTTAGAGTTTATGATTAAGGGTTAGAGCTTTATGATTTAAGATTTATATTTTAAAATTTAATATTTAGAGTTTATGATTAAGGGTTAGAGGTTTAGGGTTTAGAATTTAGGATTTATAAAATGATTATATTTTAAAAAATGTAAGTGTTGAATTTTTTTTTATATATTATTTGATGTTTATTTGTAAGATCTAGTTTACAATTTAATATTTAGATCAAGTTTATGATTAAGGGTTAGAGTTATAGGGTTTAGGGTTAAGGGTTTGTGGTTTGAGTTTAGAATTTAGAATTTATTGATTTCTAAAAAAAAATCAAGTGGAGTTACAAATTAGTCCCAAATTTGGGACTATTTTGTGACTACTATTAAAAATTAGTCACAAAAACTGGGTTTTAGATTTAGAGTTTATGATTAAGAGTTAGAGGTTTATGATTTAAGATTTAGAGTTTATGATTAATGGTTAGAGGTTTATGATTAAGGGTTATAGGTTTATGATTTAAGTTTTATATTTTACAATTTAAGATTTAGAGTTTATGTTTAAGGGTTAGAGGTTTAGGGTTTATAATTTAGGTTTATAAAATTATAATATTTTAAAAAATTGTAAGCATTGATTTTTTTTTGTATATTATTTGATGTTTATTTATTTGATGTTTTTGTATATTATTTGATGGTTTAGGGTTTAGAATTTTTTGTATATTATTTGATGTTTATTTAAAAAAAATCGAGTGGAGTTGCTAAACCGAAGCAAACAAGTCACAAATTTGGGACTACTTTTGCAAGTCCTTAAACAGTCGCAAATAAGCGACTCTTTTCTGACTAATTTTTTTAGTCGGTAATTTGTGACTATTGTGCATCTGCTTTATGGGTAGTCGCTTATTAGTCGCAAATTAGTCACAATACTGTCCCTCTTTTTTGTGACTAAAAAAGTAGCTAGTCGCAAATGGTAGTCACAAAAACTGTTTTTTCTTGTAGTGTCACTAACAACATCTTTAGTGCGTGGCCTACCAGGAGGCTTCTTTGCAGGCTTCGGAACTGCAACATTTTTGCATTTGAGAATATTGTGACCTTCTTGACCGAAATTGCGACAATGCTACACAAAAATTAGGTAGTTACACGAATATCATAAGGCATAAGATACAGAAAAAAGAAGTACCATTTTGATTCATCTCTTAGGTTGGAAACCAGCAGGTTTTAGCGTTGGTTTCTTCTCACCCTTCTCTCTCTTTCTCTGCTTACCTGGAGGCCTAACATTTGTGGTTATCTCCCACATGTTCATACCATTCACATGTTTTAAACCAGTGACATAACATTTCCTAAGCTTCTCAACTGTAAACCAATCACTAATAAGAGTCTTTGGGTCTTGATCAACATTTCTCTCTAGCCTAAGAGCAGAAGCTATGTGGCAGCACGAGATTCTACTAATCAAGTAAAGCCTATAAGTGCAACTAGTTTCATTCCTCAAATGCACTACATACCGGTCATTGAAGTAGTTGACTTCATACTTCCCCAAACCACAAGGTAATGATCTACAATTCTTGGCGAGATCAATATGTTGATCCAATAAGGTTACTGCTCTAGGAGTGTACTCTCCTCTTGCTCTCTCAGCTTCAAGCCTTTTCCTATCATTACACACCATCATCCGCCTTCTAATTTCCTCAAGCATCTCGAGAACTGGTTTTGTTCTTGCATTCCTAATAACTGCATTAAAAGACTCCCCCAAATTGTTTTCAACTACATCACACTTGGAATATTCAGAGAAAAAAACCCTGCATTTGAAGATAAGATAATTGTGATGACTTAAAAATATAAACACTTGGAATACTCAGAGAAATATAAGCTCATCTTACCTTGACCGGGGACAGAAGACATAAATCTTTAAATCAGCATGAGCACGAGGATCATATTCCTTCAATCCTTTCATCTTTCTGTCAAATCTATGCGGATAGTATGAATCTGCAGCAGCCCAGAAGAAGTCCTATAGTTCTGCTCTAGAATGATTCTTCTTCCAATTTGCATGAACATGTATTGCACACATCTTGTGTTCAGCATATGGCAAGCAATATTTCACGGCAGCAATCAATCCCTTATGCTGGTCACTTGCCAAAGTCAAGCAATTTCCTATGTTCAACCCCAAATCTTCTACCAAGTGTTCTAAAAACCATAACCAATTTGGTGTATTCTCAACATCTACAATGCCCCAAACAATTGGAAACATTTGATCATTCAGATCTCTTCCACAAGCAACTAAAAGAGTCCCTGTCATTCGCCATTTGAGAAAAGTCCCATCGAGATGAATAATCCTCATACAAGCTGATTTCCATCCTTCAACCAATCCAGCAAAACAAGTATAAAACGTGTAAAACCTTGTTTCCCTCACCTCACATTCCACTATAGAACCATGATTTGATCTTTTCAGCTCAGCAACATAGTCAAACAGTCTAGCAAATTGCTCTGCTTGCTCATCATCAAATGTTTGCAGACATCTAAGCCTAGACCTTTCACAAATTGTCCACGACACATTAATGTTACGACCCAATAGTTTTTGTTGCAACTGATTTGCAGAAAATCAGGATTCAATCTGAATTCTTCAATGAACAACTCATATATTCTTGCATTAGTAAGGAATGAGACTTTACCTTGCCAAGTGCAGTTATGTTCTTCTTGCAACGACCTCAAAACAACCCTGTTGGAGCTGCTGTTTATTGATGCATATATCCTCCAAGGACACTTTCCCGCAGAGCAAACATCTATCACACGCTGACTATCAGACTTGTGATAATTGATGTCCTTCCTCTTCTTCACTGCATACATAGTCACTACATTTTTAAAACTTTGTATCGTTTTATATTCTTGACATAACTTAAACTTTCGATGCTTGGTTTCATCATTCTCTGCCTTTCCGTTGTCATCACTATCACTGCTGGTAAAATGATCCCTTTCCACAGATGAACTATCAGATTTAGAAATTGTTGCACCTTCATCATAACCAATTTCTTCAACGAAACCTTCTCCTTCATCTTCAGACAATGATGGATTTCCAAAACCAATCCTTCTACCTATGTACGGATCATATTCTCGGACAACAAATAAGGTTAACGCACCTGTCCCAATAGCGGTGTGAACCGCTCTCGCAAGCTTCTCATCGTCTTTAATGTCCTCTTTCACGTCAGGCATATCAGGTGGAAACCATGATACCTTTCTCATATTATCTTCATACCGATTGCTTGTGTCAAGAGCATCACAATCTTATTCAGTGTAAAACCTTCACCAACATGTTTACCTCCATCGTGTGCCTCTCCACCACGATAAAATTCATCTGGTGACCCTCCAGCTTGAAAAAAAAAGATCGAAACTGCACACATTGAGATACTATCAGTCTCGATTCACAACAAACCAAATAGAGAAACTTATAAAGCTTTATAGAAGCCAAAGAGAGAAACCAAAGACAAACTACAGAAGAAGAAGAAACACGAGGAAGAAGAAACACGATGAAGTACAAGCAAAGAAGAAGAAGAAACACGATGAAGTACAAGCTAAAAAGAAGAAGAAACACGATGAAGTACAAGCAAAAAAGAAGAAGAAACACGAAGAACTCTCGATCCACAATCAAAGAGATTAAAAATTCCATCTCATTATACAGACTCGATTAATCCTTCGCGATGTTTGCAGCTCGATTCTCGTTACTCTCTTCTATCAATCATCGAATCGATTTCAAGAAATTTTCCCAATTAGATTTCCCCCAATTCGATTTCCCTCAAACCCTAATTTCTTTTTTTTCCCCCAATTTTGTTTCTCGATTGTAAGCGTCTCTAATTTGAAATTTCTGCAATCCCGTTTTCTAAGTGTAAAAACAGCAACACATTCGACACATCATGCCGTTTTAACGTGACTAAAACACTGCGTTTTAACTTCTGTTTGTTTTTTACATACGTTTTGTTTTGCCACGTCATCGATATAATCGTGGGCTGTTTTGCGGGTGATTTTGGAGGTGAGGGGATTGACTTGCATTTTCCGCAGCTGAAGGGTATTCATGCAAAAACAATAAAGGATAAGGTTTTTTTAGCAGAAAACTCTTTCAATTTAACTAGATTCTGGCCCGCCCATGTGGGCGGGGTAATTTTTATTTTTTTACTGGTATTTAACATATATTTGTTTGGCGGGTAGCATAAACGATTTGAGATTTGGACACAAGTTGTCAATTTATATATTGTACATATAGATTTTTGATATTATGAAGTCATAACAATAGTTAAATTTATCTGGGTAGTTTGTGGTATGTTATGATAAGATTTTGAGTAATAGCACAAATTAGTTTTAAATAATTTGGAAATTAAGTGTACTTTTTTCAACACTATTCTAACATTAATATTCACATGAAAAGTCTAATTTAACCTTAGTTTTTCAAACTATTTTCATTTTTGCCATTTCTCTCTCATGAAAGACTATTCATGACGGAAATGTGTTAACGATATGATAACCGGATTATCACAATAATTTCTATGATATGATAACTGGATTATCACAATAATTTTTATATTTCCATATTTCACATTTGTATGCGAAATGATAACTGGATTAACACGATAATTTATGATATGATAACTCGTTTAACATGACAATTTCATAAAAACGAACATGATAACTGGGTTAACATGACAATATTAACGATGCCAACAATATATTTTCTGGTTATGAATAGTCTGGTTATGAATAGTGGCCGTCGAGTTTCGATGAATAGTAACAACCGCCGTTGATGAACAATGTCGCCGGATTTTTACGTAAGAAGATGATTTTTAGACCAATGACATTTCTGTAATTATTAGAAAAACAAAAGATATTTTGGGTTTTCTCTTTCATCTCTACCTAATTTCTAAATTATTACCTAATGTTTTGGTCAACTTATCATATACACTAAATTTACTCTAAGATTTTTACCATTTTTAAATCTATACTATTACTTTTCTACAATAAATGAGGAATTAATTTTTACATAAATTAAAATTTAAAAATAACTAATTAGTAGATTTCTATATAATTGCTTAATTTTTTTTTCTCTGCTTAATACATTTTAATTAAACCTTTAATTTATTTATATTAAATGATTTACTAAAATTTGAAATGCAATAATTTTATTAATATTTTATAACCAATTACTTTGACTAGACTTTTTAGTGCTTCTCTCTCTCCGAAAAATTGCTCATTTTATTCCTCAATTATTTGCAATTGGCACAAATAATCCTCAACTATCGTAGTTGCAAAACAATTCCCCAACTCATCGTTGACCACGCAAAATCAGGATTCAAAAAGTCAAACACTAATTACTAAATGGATACATGTCCATTAAATCGGGTGTAACTCTTTCAATACAACTCCGAATGAGGTGAACCCACTACCATTGAAAAGCTAACTCAATTTACTATAACTTTGATGAAGATATGCAAAGCTAAATCCAAAGGGAAGGCTTTGGTACGCGTAGATCTTCTAGACACATATTCTTGATGCAAGATCTACTTGTATGAAAGCCTTCAGCCTTCCCTTTGAATTTAGCTTTGGAGCTCTTCATCAAAGTTATATACAATTGAGTTATATTTCCAATATTGGTGGTTTAAACTCATTCGGGGTTGTATTGAAGGAGTTACAACCATTAAATGGATATATGTCCACTAAATCGGCTGTAACTACTTCAGTACAACCCCAAATGAGTTGGAACCACTAACATTGGAAAGATAACTCAATTTACTATAACTTTAATGAAGAGCTCCAAAGCTAAATTCAAAGGGAAGGCTTCCATACAAATAGATATTTCATCAAAAATATGTGTCTAGAAGATCTACGCGTACGAAAGCTTTCTTTTTGAATTTAATATCTATAATTATGAATTATTATTATTATATTTTAAATAATTTAATCAATCAAATAGATATTATAATTAATTAGAATATTTATATCTAACAATAAATATATTATGTAGATTTTTTTTTAAAAAACATGTTTGACAATATGTATAAGTAATCAACATAAATTATAGAAATAACCGGTTCGGGCACAAAAAGTGTTCATGTTATATTAGTATAAATATTCTTTAAAATTTGATATTCACTAATTCCCTTTTCATTTTATTCAATTTTTCTTTTCTTTATTTCAATTGATATAAAAGTGCTGATCAATCCAAACCAAAATTGAGCTGCTCAATTTGAGTATTAAAAGTTTGATTATTACCTAGCTCTTTCCAAATCAATAATCATAAATCTGCAAATCAAATCAGCAATATAAGGAAAGATAACATTCCTTTTCAATTAAACTAGATTGTGGGCGGGGTAATTTTTATTTGTTTACCGGTATTTAACAGATATTTGTTTGGCGGGTAGCATAAAGTCATAAACGGTTTGAGATTTGTTAGGATAAGATTTTTATCATTTTTAAATCTATACTATTACTTTTCTACAATAAGTGAGGAATTGATTTTTACATAAATTAAAATTTATGAATAAATTTAGTAGATTTCTATATAATTGCTTAATTTTATTCTCTTTGATTAATACATTTTAATTTATTTATATTAATTGATTTACTAAAATTTGAAATGCAATAATTTTATTAATACAATATTTTATAACTAACTACTTTGACTAGAGTTTAAATCTGCAAATCAAATCAGCGATATAAGGAAAGATAACATTCCTTTTCAATTAAACTAGATTATGGGCGGGGTAATTTTTATTTGTTTAGCGGTATTTAACAGATATTTGTTTGGCGGGTAGCATAAACGGTTTGAGATTTGTTAGGATAAGATTTTTATCATTTTTAAATCTATACTATTATTTTTCTACAATAAGTGAGGAATTGATTTTTACATAAATTAAAATTTATGAATAAATTTAGTAGATTTCTATATAATTGCTTAATTTTTTTCTCTTTGATTAATACATTTTAATTTATTTATATTAAATGATTTACTAAAATTTGAAATGCAATAATTTTATTAATATTTAATAACTAACTACTTTGACTAGAGTTTTTAGTGCTTCTCTCTCTCTCTCCTTTGTTTTGTTTTGTTTTACAGTTCAAAACTTCAAATTAATTGATGAAAGGAACAAGAAAACAGATTGCGTCTTAAAAGAAGGAGAATCGAATCCAGTGCCAGAGAGAGAGGAAGCCTCGTGTTTATCGGTGAGACTTTTTCGGTTTGCTGTTAGCACGGTTTTGGTATTAATATCCGGTTTACGTTGTATATTTTCTGACTCGGTCCAATGAGAGAGATGAACAATAGTAGTAATACGTAGAAAGAATCTCACCGACTACGACGACGACGACGACGACGAAGTCGAAGACCGTACAGTACTTTGTACACTTTTCTCTCACTTCTCACTTCTCACACAATTTCTGTTGCGCATCTATAGGAATCACATTGCTTGACCCGAGAAAACTAAAGGACGTCGGGATTTTTCTTTGTTTCTCCTCACAGGTAACTTTTGTTGTATCATATCCGTAGACAAAGTTTGATTTTTGGGTTTCAATTTGTTATTTTGATCAAGGGTTTCCTATTCCTGATTCGATTTTTGTTTTTTTTTTCTCGATCTTTGTTTTAAAAAAAAATAAATAAATTTGGGGATTATTTCGTTGATCAAATGTGAGCAATATGGTGTCTTGATGCAGAAAGATGCGTTTTTTTTTTGTTGGGTGCAAGGCTTGTTGAATGCAGCGATGAAATTACAAAACCCAGATAAGAGAACCCTAAGAGAATCTAATCTACTTGCTTCATATTCTGAAGTTCCGGTGACGGAGGCATCAATGGAAGAGGATGATGAGGGTTTAGGCCAAGGTGGTGATAAAGCGAGGAAGATTGAAGTCTCTGGGGGAAATTTATCACTTGTTGTTGATTTTAGTGGCTCTTTAACTGGGATTGGTTCTGACAATGTCTTTGAATCTAATGGGAATTGCCCGAATGAGAATCTGGTGAAGGGAAATCAAACTGGGGAGTTTCTGGTTGGGAATCTTGTCTGGGCGATGATTAAATCCAAGAAATGGTGGCCAGGGGAAGTTGTTGGTTTCAAAGCTGATGCAAAGGAGAGTTTCATGGTTAGATATCTTGGTGAGAGCCAGCTTGTTTCGTGGTGCGCACCTTCTAAGTTGAAGCCTTTCAAGGAGAGCTTTGAGAATGTGGTGAATCAAAGAAGCGATATGGGCTTTTTCGTTGCTGTAGAGAAAGCTATGACCTTGTTGGGCAACTCGTTGAAACTTGAGATGACTTGTTCTTGCATTGCTGAAAGGAACGGAATAATGCCAGCACAAGATGGGAAAACTCGGAAGACAAAGCCTTTGATACTGCGTGAATTCTCGGTAGATCGGCTGGAACCAAAAGAGTTTGTCACTCAGCTAAAAAATCTCGCGAAATGTGTTTCGAATGCTGGGTTACTTGAGATGACAGTTATGCAGAGTCGGTTATCGGCTTTTTATTCTTTCTTTGGGCATAAGCAGATACCAATGGATCAACTACACCAAAACGAGGTTAGGAAATTTTTCACTGCAGCTAAGATGAAAGACAGTCAGTTCGTTGGTTCTCCATCCATTGTTGCAGGTAGTAGCAGGAGGAGGTTTCGGAAAGAATGGTTTAGGAAATTTGTCAGTGAGGTTGACAATGTGTCTGCGAGAGACGATCTAGTAAACACGCCTCCTTCTGATTTGGTATCTAAACTCAAGCTGCTTGCTGTGGACTACAAGTGTTCAGAAGAGACTGAAAATATCGGTCTATTTGAGTGGTTCTTCTCCAAATTCAGAATTTCCGTGTTTCATGATGAAAATGCTTACAAGATGCAGTTGGCTAATATGGCTGGTTTGAAGGATTTGATGGTAGCTAAAGATGCAAATCCGGGTATTAAGCAGAAAACCTCAAAGTCAAGTAAATTAGGGAATTCAAAGATCGAGCCTTTCGGTGTTGTTTCAGTTGCTAATACTGAGCTGAAGACTGTTGAGTCGCAGAAATCAGAGAAGTCAAAGATCGAGCTTATTTGTGGTCTTTCAGTTACTGATACTGAGCAGAAGACCTTTGTGTCAAAGGAATCAGAGAAGTCAGATATTGAGATTCTTAATGTTGTTTCAACTCCAGATAATGAGCAGAAGGCCTCCAAGCCGAAGAAATCAGGGCTGAAAAAGATCAAACATATCATTGGTCACTCAGATTTTTCTAATTCTGTTGCAAATGAGCCGTTTGCGAAAGATTTCCAAGAAAAATCATCGGTACAATCTCCACACGGGAAAGCTTCTATGGCAGATACACTCAGCAGACCTGCTGCTACATTTGTACTGGACTTAAACAGCGGAAGCAATGCTTTAGCTTCTGCAGAATTTGACCATTTGCAAAGACCGGAGACTTCAATTCCGCTCAATGTCCTCCCACAAGTGGAGGAGACACCAAGACCTATGATGTTAAACTTTCAGGTGGCAGCTCCGTCTTCAACCTATGGAACCTCAGGAACTGGGTTTGCTTCCATCCAGCCAGCTTCGGAAAGATACTTCACGAGTGCAGACCTTTTCACTAATGTCACTAGTTCAGGGAAGAAAAAGAGAGGAAGGAAGAGGAAGAATGCAGAAGAGCTTCCAATAGTTGCACATGCCACTAGTGGTATACCTGACTTAAATGGAATAACTACAGAGCCAGCTTCGGTTCTGCCTCAAGTTGAGCCTACTCAGCGCAGAAGACGCCGGAAGAAAGAGGAGTCACCTAATGGATTAACCAGAGGAATCACAATTCTCTTCTTGAAATTTTCCTCCCAAGTGTCAATGCCTTCAAGGGACGACCTAACCTCGAGATTCTCTGCGTTTGGCCCTTTGGATTCATCTGAAACACACGTTTCAGAAAAATTTAGTGGTGCGCAGGTCGCCTTTGTGAGTAGTGGCGACGCTGTAGAAGCAGTTAAAAGCTTAGAGAAAGCTAACCCATTTGGTGAGACCTTAGTGAGTTTCAGGTTACAGCAAAAACTGATAAGCGTTCAAAGGAACATAGCACCGCGAATGCCGGTAATCTCGCACGTGAGTCCAATACTGAAACTGAAGAACACACCGACGAGTGTGGACTCGATGAAGCAGAATCTGATGATGATGACAGCAATGCTGGAGAAATCCGGGGATCGTTTATCAAGAGAGACGAAGGCAAAACTGAAAAGCGAGATCACGGGTCTTCTGGAAAAGGTTAGTTCTATGCCTAGCTCTTCTTCTTCCTGAACAATCGTTGACATACATCAATGTGATCTCAGACTTTCTAATGTACCATGTGTTGTAACTTTTGGACCCTATTCTATGAACTCCGTTCTTGTGTTTCAATCCTTAGTTTCGGACAGTAGTTCTTGAATAAGATAAGATATTAGAAGATTCTGGCAATATTTTTAAATTAAACTTCAGTTTTTTTTTCCATATAGCTTGAAGCTTTGTAGCTAATAATCTCCACTGGATATTTCCAACAACATACAAATGATAACATTGATACATCTCTCTATGGACATACACGACGAAGTCCCCCAATGAAGATTTTTCTCGGAAGAAAACCAATTTTGAATTAAACCGGTCCAGCGTTTTCTTAAATTAATAAAACCGGGAAATTAAGTTGTTCGATTTGGGTATAATCACAAAACCGGGTTATCTAACGATGAGTCCACCAGTCATAATTTGGTTCAATCGGGGGTATAATCACGAAATCGAGGACTCTAACGGTTCGATTGGGGCCAATTTATAAAAGGGTCAATTAGACTGAAAGGCACATTTGCCACTTTTTGTTACAAAAAGGCACATTTGACTCTTAAGGCCTCTTTTTAACTGTTCATGTATGTGAAAACCCCAAATGGTCTCTCAGTTAATTTTCAGTAACCAATCTGTTTTCCGTCGTCGTTTCTCTCCCGACAGATTATCGTGAAAACTCAGCGAGCCTTGATACCCAGAAACCCAAAAAATCAGAAATCCACCGATCTGACTTCTCTCATTTTGGGTGTGCGAAAATGAAAGAAAAATGATCAATTTTTTCTCAATCTCCGGCTTTGTTGACCTCGATCCATCTTTTTCAATCTCCGGCTTCGTTATCCTCGTTCTCTAATACATCTTTTCTTGTTCGATTTGGTTTGATTTATTTGGTTATAAGCATCTTCTGGCCTTGATTCAGGTTGCTTGAGACGCAGAGATTATCATCTCCGATTCTTTCTCTGATTCTCATCGACGAAGAGATTCTCACTTTATTTTGATGGACACAAATTATGAGCAAATCGACGTTGGAGACTTTGTTCTTGGTTTAATTGCAGACTTTTTTCTTGGTTTAATTGCAGGTTTAGAGACTTTGAAATTGCAGGTTACAATTTTTTTTCACCGTTCCGGCCACAATTTCTCCAGCGATAAGTAGTAAGCATATGTATTTGTGAATTTTGGTTCGACGACTTTAGAGACCTGAGCAAATCGGGTCGTGACACGATTTGACTAAGGACCGGCTTGCTCTAGGTACGGTGAGAGGGATAGATTCACGACTCCAAGGAATCCACAGGAAGAGATGCTAAGGCGTGGGAGAAATCCCGAAAATCCTTAGGCCCAAATCCGACTATGAACACTTGAAACGAGGGGGGTGGCTGCGTTGTTGGGAGAATCCGGGGAAGAAGATGACAAGGCGTGGGAGATGAAATCCCGAAAATCCTTGTGCCCTAATTCACGAGAAGGATTCACACGAACGACGGATCGAAGGCTACGTCGAGTGTTGCGGAAAGACACTACGATAAACCAAATAAGATTTCATTGACTAACCATCAAGATATCGAGAGAAAAGAGATGAAAATCTCTGAAAATAACTTTGATAAAAATGATAATGTGTTCGACAATGAGGGAGAGAAGAAGATAAAGAAAATTCAAAGGGAGAAAGTCAAAGAGTCATTCTCGAAACAAGGAGAAGACTCATCGAAAATTACAAAGAAAATAAATGAAGTTTGAACAACCATTGGAATTCCGCCAGAAATTCCCGCAGAGAATTTCTCCCGGGAAAGTCCCTCGGGAATAAATCCCTCGGAATTTCCCTCGGAAAATTCCCCCGCGGAACTCTCAAGAAGTCGGACCGTTTAGCGGTGTAAGCCGGTTGCCTCGTTAAAACCTCTATACGGAAAACCCATTAGGATAAAACCGTATATAGGAAAAAGAGTACAAACGACTTACACAAACGGCCAAACCTCATAGAGAGTTCGAAGATAATGAGGTGAGGACGGGTTGCGTAAGTTGATCCTCTTTGTTCCGTGCTTCATTTGGCAAACTCCGAACAGCTCCAGCAAGCTTCCGTGTCTTGGATCGGATAATATGCCCTTTGGGGATGACCAATGCTGCCTTCGGAACCTCATCCAACGCAAGCGTATCCATGATCATATCAGGTCGAGAACGGAGATGCATGTTTTATGGGTTTTAATGTTGCAATTGCAGGTTTTGAGCAGCTTTTCTCAATGCAAGCGATTCTCTCGGATGCTGCCCCACTCAAACTGCAACGACGTTCCCAACACATCAGTATGACTTTAACTGCAAATTTCACATGTTGAAGTGGTGTGCAACACGACATTTGTGAAACTGAAATGGGTGCTAAGCTGTAGCTTATGATGAAGTGGGTTTTTGTTGAATTTTGCAGGTCGTCCATGAACCGTTGTCCATGAGCCGTTGTCCATGAGCCGTTGTCCATGATCAGTTATCCATGGGCCGTTGTCCATGAGCCGTTGTCCATGAGCCGTTGTCCACGAGAACTACTCGGTCATAATTGTGCTGGGGTTTACAAGCACGGGTTAGAGTCAGGTTAATGTTGATTGTAGCCTGAAAATGGATGGGCTTGATAAATTTTGCAGGTGTTTTTTGTTGAATTTTGCAGGTGACATTGTCCACGAGCATGTCCAATGAGGCGTTGTCCACGAGAATTATATGAGAACGATTGTCCATGAACCGTTGTCCAGAAGAACTATATGAGAACGATTGTCCATGAGTCGTTGTCCATATTCTACATATGAGCCATTGTCCATGTCCTATATATGAGTCATTGTCCACGAGAATGGTGCTGAGTTGTTTTGATATATAACTTATTTTTGATGGATAATGCAGCTTAGAAAGCTTAATTAATCTGATTTTTCTGTTCGTAATTCCTATTGTTTTTTTAATTGTGTTATGAATCGATTATATGATAAAGACTTGCTTTGCTATGTTTCACCAAAAGCGTTACTTACAAATGTTGAATGGGAAAGAACGTAAAATAACACAGATCACATGTTTTCAAAACTTCATTATCTGTTACGTAAAATGTGGATACGAAAGCGTGGATACGAGAGCGTGGATACGAGATCGTGGATACGAGATCGTGGATACGAAAACGTGGATACGAGAGCGTGGATACGGGAGCGTGGATACAAGAGCGTGGATAAAAGAAAAGAGTCGTCTCACGAATCTTAGCAAAGATGTTAAAGTTTACACAAATCACGATTGATTTATTACACCAATCAATAATAACTATGAGAAGAGTCGGTCACTATCCACAAAAAAATCTAGAATCATTGAGATTCGACCTCTCCCAGTAACTGCACAACCTGAATTTACAAAGCAAATTTGGAAGAACCCATAATAACCATTCATGTTCTTACGACGTATCAGTATACTATGGTTAAGGTATTGTGTACATAGATAATGGATGTGTCGATAGTGAAAGTGGTAAAGAGTATTTCGAAACAAGTGTTTAAGTTTGCACCATAGAAAACCCCAAAAATACAAAATCCTAAGAGCCAATATTGAGCTGTATACAAAAAAGACACCTAAAATAACCGTGGACGAACTACTGTGTACGAGCTTCCGTGGACGAACTACCGTGGACGAGATTCCGTGGACGAGATTCCATGGAGTCTTGAATTTCTATTGTTTCCTGCATCCTCTAGATTATCACACTTTTCCTGCATAGTCATGAACGTTAACCACGTAAATTATTGCTTAACTCTTGTCTAACATAGCACATATAATTCTATTAAACCAACTAAATACACATGAATGATTCAATATCTCAGTGTGAACATAATCTACAAAGCCAATTCCATCGAAAACAAATGACGAAAAATCGGAACTGAATCGAAATGTTTTTAATTCAAAAGAATGAGATTTATCTTCAATGGCCTCCAATTTGAAGAAATCGAAATTGGTACTCCCATTTTGCTCCATTTGATATATGACAATAGCAATAATCACAAAAGCAACAATCAAGACTCAAGAATTTTAGAATTTAGACGACATAAATGTAAACTAAACATAAAACTCACTTCATCTCTTTCTCAATTCTCATTATCCACTTCAAGTTCAATTCTCAAATTCTCAATTGCAGAATCTAGCTGAAGCAATTGATTTGATATTTAGCTAAACATAAAACTGATAGTTTCCAGATTCACTTTCATCGAATTTAGCTAAAAGAAAACGATTTGATATTTACTAATGGGATCGGTTTCAGTTTCTTTTTTCTTCTCTTCCTTAGGCTTCTCCACTTTCATGGGTTCGACACTTGAATCAGCCATAGTCGACTTCAGACTCTCCTTCTCCGGCTTCTTCTCCACATGCTTCACACTCTCCTAACCAGAGAAAGGTTTTCGTTTGAGACAAGGGTCAAGCTGATTACACCAACGCAATCGACATGACTTCCCAGAGCGGCCAGGGGTTCCACGAGCGATCAAACTCCAATTCCTCTGACCTAACTTGCTCACAAGCTTCGAAAGCATCGCGTCCTCCTCCGTAGACCAAGGTCCCTTCACTTTGCTCTTAATTCCTCCTCCACCGCCGCCGCTTGAGTCTCCGGCAGCTAACTCTGTAAGCTCTGCCTCAATCGCAGCGGTGATTCCTCCATCGGAATCAGATGGTAAAGGTAACGGCTCTGATGATCGATGAGTTTCTCCTTCTATTTTTTGCAAAAGATGAATTAAATTTTGAAAAAAAATATTGATTTTGGGTTTCTATCTATTCTCGCATTGGGGATGAGAGAAGGGTGAATTATACAAAAAGGAGAAGGTGATGATGGTGAAACGAAGGTAAGAGAAAATTTTACAGTTGCCATTGTAAATAAATCAAGGAGTGTAATGGTCTTTATAACTCATGAATGTGCCTTAAGAGTTGAAACTGCCTTTTCATGTTATTAAAAAGTGGAAAAGTGACTTCCAGCGTAATTCTCTTTTTATAAAGTATATGGGCTTTATGTAATCTATATACTTATTTGTGTAGTGATTTGCTTAGGTGTCGCGCTCACAGCGAGTTTTGGCTGCGGAATGACGTTTATACCCTTTTTTGAAAATCGATGGCTTATGTGTTGTATTCTTATTCGTCTAGCTTTGATGATGTGTACGATCCACTTAAATTATACCAATTTTCGATTTTATGGTTATTATTATACAAAACCGCCAAGGTTAAGGACGATTTATAGTATATCATTTTATGGTTATTATTATACAAAACCGCCAAGGTTAAGGACGGTTTATAGTATATCAAACCGTAAACGTTAGGGTTTTTAACCAATTTTTCGCAAAACAAGAAAAAAGGAAAAGTGGCTACTTTAACGTTTTTAAAAAAAAATCTAAAACCTTATATGTTTTGCTATATATATAGATCACTTTTATTAACCTAAACTCCAAACCTTCAAGGTATCTCATCTTCTCTCTTATGTTTTTTATAACCCCTAAAACAAAATATAGCATCGGATAATAAAGAATCAACTGACGAACGTAAAGCTTTTAAAATATATCAAAAATACATACAACAAATTACCAAAACATTAATATGTAATAAAAAGGTAATTAATACATAAAAGAAATTAGGGAGAAAGATTACTCTATTTAAGATAAATATATATTTATGAAAAAAAAATTGAAAATCTAAAAAAAAATATCATGTATAAAACACATGATGAATATACATAAAAACAATTATTTGAAATAATAAGTTAATCAAGCATATTAGTCCGCGCTAGGCGCGGACCCGATCACTAGTAATGGTTAAAATTGAGTTAGTGAACCCATATCACAATCTAACGGTTAAATTGGGGCTAATGCGTAAAAGTTATGCAGACATAAAGGGCTTATATATAAAACATTTCTTAGTCGGTGAGTCCTCCACAGCCCCCTGAACCTTTTTCTCCAGAAATTCAAAATCAACTTCATCGTTGGCACTTTCTTCACTCACTAAGATCGTCGTCGTTCTCGGATTATGCTGTAGACATCCCTAGTTCGATTTGACCATGGTTACTTCGAGGGATGTTCACGAGGTCGTCTCCAAGCTCTCGTCGGATAAAGCCAAGACTCGCGAAGTAAACTGTTCACTTACCCTTATTATCGTTTTGAGTTTCCGGGCGAAATCGGCAGAGATATTTAGAATTTTGTGAATCTCTATGTGCGTGTTTACTTTGTGGGTTGTCACGACGACGCTTTAGCGTTTCCTTTGTTTTGGGTCACGACGACGCTTTAGCGTTTCCTTTGTTTTGGGTGGCTGAATGCCTCCATCAGGCATGTGTTAAAAGTGGGGTTTCATTCGTCTGGCTTTGAGTGAAATGCAAGGAAGTTGAGAAAACAATACCACCTTAAATTGCCATACGACTCGGTTTCTATGATAGTCTCTAGTGGGGTTTCGTTGAAAAATGTTTAGATCCTTAATTTCGTAGTCTTCGCCTGTTACTGTGTTGAAATTAGGTCTTGGTACCATATTGCCTGCTTCTTGCTGTGTTACTGTGTTAATGGGATTTTGTTCACTTTCTTGATTGATCATACTGCTGGTTCAAAAGGTTTAAATTGCCTCTTTCCTTCGAATCTGGTTGGTTTTTAGTGTCGGACCAAAGTGTTTCTAACACTTGTTTGGCTTCCAAAAGTATAACATAAAATGGAACAGGAAATCCCGAGCATTGACTAGAAATTAAAAATTACGAACCATGTATTTATCCCTGAGTGATGTTATGCAACTAGGTTCCGATATTGATATTCCATTTCAAGGTTGCTCATGTTGATGAATATCTTACATAATCTGTATATCCAGGATGGATTCAAGTTATTGAATACGTGGCTCGAAGGAGAAAGGTCAATCAACTTCTGTAAATTTCTTTCGCAAAACACAGCTAAGCTTAAGTTGGACGAGATTCCAAATGGTAGGTAGTGATTTTGCCACAAGAAACTTTGATGCTATTATACAATATATCGAGCTTTGAAGTTAATCCAGCACCTTACTTGTCATTGCAGCTGAAACATGGCCCTTTTTGGTTAAAATTCTTCTTCAATGTGTATCGATGGAGGTGTCAGGTAGTAAGCGACGGTTGCCCAAGCCAACTTTTGCAAAGACGCTTCGAGTTGTTATTCAGAGAGCAGAAGAAACCAAGTTTCCTGGTGAGAAATATAGTAATGTTTTTTGGTTAGTTAGAAATATAGTAAATGTTACCTTTGATTACTTTGTGCTTGCAAAGACGCTTCACATTGTCATACGAAGAGTAGAAGTATCAAGTCTCTTGGTCAAAACAATTTGTAATCTGATTTTGAATGTTTCCTGTACTTACTGGAACCAGATAATTTCTGTATGTTTCCTTATAGAAGACAATCTTAGAAGAAGCTGGGAGAATGTGAACATTGATGGAATATGGTTTTATGGAACTAGATACGTTAGGTGTTCATCTTATTAATATGCCCATGCGCATGTGTGTTCTGCATGTTAGTTATATTCTCACAGAAATGTATCTTAATGCTTACACTTTGATGGTACATTTTCTCTTATTAGCAAGACTTCATCTTGTTCCGTGCTTATGTAACTAATCTGTTCTTGTGTCTCAGGTGTACTATTTCCTTTGCTATCTATGGCTAAAACCCTCTTTACACATGTACATGATATTTTGAGCAATACACCTAGCTTTCAATCAGACTATGGGACCATACTCCGCCATCTTTTGGAAATTAGGGAATACCGTTTCCAAATGAGGAAGCGTACATATTCCAGTGAGTTCTCTACAAATCTAAATATTCTAATTATCTAGTTTTGTCGGGGATAGGGAGTGTATGGTGGTATGTTGGTGTTGGATATCTTCTAAACATAATGTTTCTGCAAGGTTTGGTGCTGCTATACATGGAAAGGGTGGAAGCAGGGCTTTGCGAGAAAAACAATGGTCAACATAGCCAGAAGGAGGAGGCTTTTCGTCATATCCTTACGCTTCAGTCACTTCTAGAGAAACCCCCAGGAGATTTTCCTGATGACCTTCGAGAAGAAATTGTGAATGGCCTCATTCACATCTTCTCTTCTGTAAGGTCTGATTTTATTTATTACTCAATGTCTCACTCAGATTATACCCTCTGTTGCAAACAATAGCAAAATACTAATCTATTATAACATTTCCAGAGATGAGGGAAAGCTCTCACGCAAGCTTATTGAATGTGTAAATTCGTTCTTGCTGAAGGACGGTCCTAATATAGGCTCCTTGTCATTGGAAATTCATAATGCAGTTCAACAATTTGTGTTCCGTTGCTGGTTAACAACCCATGATAAGAACCTTAAGGTTTTTTTTTGTTTTTGTTTTTTTTTTTTGTGGTAGCCGTTTGTTAAACATGTGATTTTGTTCTTAGTACGGTTTCAGGGTCTAAGTCAGTTTTTTTTGTCTTCTTGTTCTACCTTTTAGGAGATACTTGCTTCCTATGGAAGGCTACAACTAAACTTGACAAGGGGTTCTAGTGAATCTAGTTCTCTGGTGGAACAACTTTTGGACGTGGTTACTCGTGAACTGGATCTTGGTAGTTCATCAAGTTCTGCATCATGGTATATCTTTTCTCTGTCTCCTATTCCAAGGGATGACTTCTTAACTTCTACACATCTTATGAAGTTATGGATTTCTGGTTAAAAAAATTATTTAGGGGTGATTCAACCAAGGATGACAAGTTTGGGACATTGAGCAGCTATCAGAATAGCTTGGTTGAGTTGGCTGCACATGTACTCTACCGGGTAAATTCAAATTACTTTGTTCTTCACAACAGAGTTCCAACTCCACCGACCATTTTATTTTATTTTCAGCAGTGTCTGGATTTTGCTTCATCTACCTTCAACACCTTTTTTTAATTGATTTGCATTATGATTTTCTGAACTATTTGTGTTCTGTAGTGAAGTTTGATCTTGTATACTTTGAGATTAGTTTTTTTTTTCAGTACAGTCAATTGAATCCCATCACATAAATGCATGTTTGCTCACATCTTTATGTATACTTGAATAGGTGTTTGTGTCCGTTTGTTTGCTGATATTCAGAACTTTGGCAGGCAGTTGTCAATACTACTAGACCATCACTTTCAGAGAAACGAGCTCGAAGGCAACATATTGCATTGCGTCTGGTGGAGGCACTTACTGAAGGAAAATGGCTGTGGTATGTTTCTGACCAGAGTATTACTAGAGGATATCTAATCTACTGTTGTCTTCTTTGCGAGAGTTGTTTTCTAGATATATGTGTAGCCATATCATAAGAATGCGTTTGATGAGCGTACACCATTTGTTGTTATCGACACAGAACTTCAGTCCGATTTGTAATGCTGGAGCATTTTCAATGGCATATCACATCCCTTATTTAGAAACAACTCTATTGTTTCTGTCAGTGTACATGCTGTCCTTGCATTATCTTTAATTTCTTTGCTCCCTGCTTTACCTAGAAACTTTATTTATTATGAATATGTGGACTAAAGAACATAAGCTTTGTCCAGGTGTGCTGCTTTTGGTTGTCTAGTTCGGACTTATTGTACCCGCATCAACAAGGATCTCCTTATTTACTGGTTTGAAGCCATCTGCACAAACTTTCAGAGGTAATTTAGGAAGTTGTACTTAGTTATTGCGTGGATCTATGTTTCTTTGCCTCTACGAAAACAGTAGCTTAGAGCTTAAGAGTTGTTTGTTAACAAGGAGCATTGATGCTGTACTTTCTGGTATGATGCTCTTTTAGAATATCCATTGCCACTTTATCCTTTAATATACTTCACTGGTTACTATATTAACGTAAGAAGCACTTGAGAGGACCATACATTTAAGCCAAGTAAGATGATGGTTAGACCACACCTCAAATAGTACTTGGTGAATGACGTGTTTATCGACTGAGTGATGGTTACTTTTTGACTGCAATTCTATGACTGCAAATCAGGAGCGTACTGATTCTTTAGTTTTGATTTCAAATTAATTTCTCATATTTACCAACTTCTGAAAGAAGAATATGATTCAATATTACTTGGCAATTTGTATTCTCTTATGATGGTGGCACCTTTAACAGTTTATGGTTTTATTACTGCTAGCTTATTCCTGACTACTAACTTGTTCAAAATACCCTATTCCCATAGCTCTGTAATAGCTACAAATGGCAGATGTGATGCTACTCCTAAATATTTCAATACTAGCATCTGTAACAGTGGACTGCTTTGGTTTACTTAATCTTGTACATGACAGACTTCTGGAGGATGCCAGTATGAGACGTTCTTATGATGGTCTATTATGGACTTTGAGGTACGGTTTGATGGAGTTCAGGTGTTTACTATTCTGACTTTGCAGCAAGTTCCTTCATATATTTGCATATACTCCTTGCTGTCGAGGTGCTTAATACAAAAATATATGTAAAATGATATGAGGCACTTAGGATCTTTGTGTGCTTTAAATTTTAAAGTTTTTAATTCTCTGATCCTATATCTTAGTTAGTATATTGTGAAACTGTATTTCTTTTTGAAGGAGTTTGCAAGGGCTCTCTTCTAGTTTGTTACTACCAGATACTACTATGGACATATCAAAATCATCTGTTTCCTCAAGTGAGGTACCTGCCTTTACTGCCTTTCTGTCTGTGTGAGTCTGATACACATATGATAGGTTATAGCTTTCACAGAAACATGGGTTGCCGAGGTTTAGAGTTGATTTGGTGTTGTTACTAAAATAAATTAATACTTGAATCCCTTGATCACACCGTGGAGAAATTGAGGTAAGATATTGTTTCTCTGTTTGCATCTTGGCAAACGTTTTTGGTGTAGAACGGACAGAAGATTAATGGCTTATCCACATATAGGATTTTTCTTCTGATGTCAAGTTAAGCTCGACTCAGTTTGATGTTATATAAATCATGTGACCATTTTTTGATAGAAATCAGGTGGTCATTAGGTTTTTGCTATCCTACATTTGCTGCTTGAGTTCTGGAAATCTTTATGACTTTTGATTTTATGGTTGCTGAAACGATTACTATTCATTTTCAGATTTGTATTGGAATTCCTGATTTCTTAATATAAAATTATACTATGAATCTAATTTTCTTTGTAGTTAGCTTCTGGTCTAATTAAATTACATTATTTTGCAGCTAGATCGTGGTTGGCAATTGATCTGGAGTTCTTTAATCCATGGACTAGCAACATTCAGCAGCATGAGTGTAATTGTATGTTGCACATATATACTTTTATTCTTTCTTGTTTCACTCAGTATATGGTTTCTTCTAAAATTGTTGCTCCTTTTGGACGAAACTAGATAAAATATAATGAAACCCTGAACACTAGGTAGCAAACAAGTTTCCACCGATAAAGCTTAAGCTTTTATTTAGGTAACAGACAAACTTTAAAACTTGAATATTTTAACCTTTTAATATCTCTTTGAACTGTGAAAAAATTTCGTCTCTTTGGGGATTTGTGTGAGATCACAGGTTAGTGTATTAGTGGTTTAGCTTTTCTTTTTTAGTCATTTCCCGTTTAAATGATGTTCTTATGTCAACTCTGTAATAGTTTTGGTAATTGGTCACACGTTGATATTATAACATCTAGGTAAAGAAGATAGAGTCGTCTTTGATGGGGATCAAGGTCAAGGGGTTTCTTGGTTACCCAATACTATCTAAGGGTGCTTTTAGCTAAACAGTTTTCGGTTACTCGCTTTACTTGGCTGATTATTAGCTACAAATGTACGTACTTGTGGCTGATGCAACTCTGTTCCGCGATGTGATGTTGGCCTAATCATAATTTTAATGCAGGTTGATGCTGTCTTGGTGCTCCTTGGATTAATTATTTCAAGTGTGAGTTTGTAAATAAATTTTGTAATTGTAACACAATTTATTGATGTATATCCTCTTAATATTCTTGTCCCTTCGTCCAGAACCACATAAACGTGGGGATTCTGCCTCAAGAAGTGTGGGATCACCAATTATTTAGACACATACCCTCTGAGTAAGCCTGTCATCCTCAAACCTTCATTAGCCATGATGTTTAGCTAATTCCTTAGGTGCTTATAGGCTAGAGCCCCACTTTTCCTGTGGAAAATAATCAAAATGAGTTTGGATACATCTTGTTCTATTCAAAGATCTTATATTGTTTCCTCCCACAAGATTAATTTGTGTTTAACTATTGGAATTAACAGATGCTGAATGGCCTTACTAAAGAATTATAACTTTTTCTCAGGCCGGCCTTGTACTTCGTTGCCTGTTACTTTTCACGTATGGGTTGCCAGGTAAGCAAACTGGTTCTCACAGGACCTGTATGGTCTTGGTATCTACTTTCTATTATTGACTTGATTGCTAAACCTTCAAGTCTTGAAAAGGTATTATATCATCATGGTTCTTTCCTATCACTGATAGATACATTCGTGCAGGGAAACTTGCAAGATGATTTACATCTTCGACGCAATCTCCTTAGAGCAGTTTGTGGTCCCCTTAGCTGGAAGGTACTTTCAATTCTTTTTCCAGAAGAACAAAAGTATATTTGGAACAGGGATCTCACCAATAATCATATTGTTGGTCTGATGATTTGTGTTACCTCTTACTCTCCGTAGAGGAGGGGTTGTCTACGATCTGACTAAACCAAACCATTCGTCCGAGATATTTTTGCTCCATATGATTGATCGTGGCATAATTCTATTAGTCATAGTTAAGCACTTAGTTTTTGGTTCAGACAGTGAAAATTATGTGCTTTTTTGTTATTTCTTGCCAAGTAGTAAGAGCTGCATTCTATTTCTACCTGATTTTTGAAAATGAAAATCATAAGAGATTAGAATTAGAAATCTAATCATGTTCACTCAGTCAAGTACAGCATTGTAGATTTAGAAGTCTCAAATGGTGTGTACCTCATTGTACCACACGATCATATTGGAGATCTTGCTTATGGCTTATACATTCCTAGGGTCGGTTGACACTGAATGAGAGAATGGTTCGGCTTCTACCAGCAGCTGCTTTTTCCCTATGTGCTGGTTTCACAACTTCACTTCCATTACCTAAGGAACATCTCCCAGTACCATCTGAATGGGATGCCTGTGAAGTGGTGAATAATGTGGTGAAGGTGCCTGTTATGTTTGTTACTTAAAGATTGAATAATTTTCATCTCAGAAAAGTTTGCAATACTAATACTGGAATTCTTCACTATTTTTATTTATTTTCCAGATGGATGATGTTGAACAAGAAAGAAAATTTGGACTCTTTGAATGCTCTGTGGAGGTTCTAACAAGAGTTTGCTCGAATTCTAGCAAGGTGAAGTAAACTCATTTCTTTAATTTGGATCCTTAATTTTTTCTCCTGAACTCATTTCTCCGTTGACATTTATTTTGTTTCTTTGTATTTTCAGATCTCTAGTTGCCGAGTTCCTGATGGAGTACAACTACCTCTGGTATTAAGAGATCCATTGCTTCATGACATGGAAATCTATTTTCTTAGCATTACCCCAGAAGACAGTGAGAAAGGACCGTTGTCTGACATCTTTATGGGATGTTCTCTGTTGTGTCATTTTATGCATGGTTTTTATATTTCAAGGTTAGTCAACTCATCCTATTCTTGGTATTTTCTTAAACTTTTGAATGACTGATATTGTTATTGTCTTGTCAGATTTTCTCTATCGAAATAATTCGTAAACAAACTTTCATAGTTAATCTTGACAGATGGTCAACACCCACTTGTAAATGCGGCTTTGTTCTGTTAGTAGTGTCACCATGTTCTATGCATGTAGCTTTTCTTAAGCAAAGTCGTGTAGTTTGAGATACTTTTTTTTCATTTTTCAGAGTAGGTGTCTAAGAGGTGGTTGTGAATGTTGCTGCACCTGCGATAAACTAGCTTAATGTGTGTCTCTCTGTGTGAACTTTTCTCTCAGTCACTTGAGTTTTCGTTTTCATTTCTCAGGAAGGGTAAAGGAAGCACTTCGTTCTTCTTAAAAGCATGCCAATATTTGCTAGAAAGCCTGGACTACGCTGTTGAAGCAGTTTTAAAGAGCCTCAATGATTTTCAAAGGCTTGGTCCCTTGGGTTTTGGCTCAGATTTTAATGAGAAGAGTTCTATAATAGTTTCGTTGAGGTCTCTTACTAGTTCTCCTGTCTTCAGCAACAGAAGAGACCAAAATCTTCTTGCCACTAGTTATGATGCTGTATTTCACTCCTTAGAGAACCTTTTGCGGTCTTTTGCTAAAGTTTTCGGGGAATATACTGAGCACTCATGGAATACCCAATATGACACTATACCTTCGGAATCGTTAGCACTTGATTCCCCAGAAGTTGGCAGGATTGTGGATATGGATTTGGATCTAGCTGAAGACACTAAAGAGATCGATCTGATAACTGCTGGTGGAAAAGCTGTTCCCGGCGTGCCAGTTTCCACGGGGAACTGGAAGTTGGGCATGATATCACTTATCTCATGTTTTTCTCCGGTACTTCAGTTTCCTACATGGGATGTTCTATATAGTATTATGGAGAAGGAATGTGATCCTAAGGTACTAGCTTTTTTTTTGCACATATGTATATCTCAAGCTTTTGTCGTGACCTTACCGAAACATATTGTCCGACTGCTTACATTTGCAGGTGATGGAAAATATACTCTATCATCTATGCCAGCTTTCATGCTTGACTTCTATGCCGAAGGTTAACGATTTGGTATGAAATTCAGTTGTTGATTTAAATTTGCTGTGAAAATTTAGAGAATTTTATATCAACATCTCCACTTTTCTTGTGTTTATGGGTTTTCGTTTCACTATTTTACAGGTTATTTTCTTGGATGGCATGCTTAACACACAAGTAAAGAACAAGCGTAACTGTCTCAATATAGTCACTGCCCTGCATGTTTTACTTAAAAATTTATCATCCTCGGGAATGGATTCTTCTGTATTCAGAACAAACTGTGATTTGTCTTTGAAAGAAGGAGAAAGTTGTCAGGTAGTACCTTCTCTTGTTTAAGTTGTGTATTTGGTTCTTTTCCGTGATCTGCTTGATTCATTACCCAAGTAACGTGCAGGTCTTTGTCCAACTTGGCGCAATGGTGAATAAAGTTTCTGAATTTGGTCTCTTGGGCTGGTTTGGGCGTGTGAGGCTTATCAACTGTATATGTGATTTTGTCTTGCTTAATCCTCAGATTGGTCAGGTGCCTACTTCTCATATAACCCACTTGTACCTTAGACATGAAGAACTGGCATATGCAATATTTTTTGATGTTTTCATGAAGAAAAAAGGTTCCCGCCTTAAGGTTTCATGACTTAATTTTACAGGTCATATACCATTGATGTTGAATAATAAGATTTCCTTGTGCATTCTGTTCAGATGAGATAATTCCTGTTGTTTACAGATGGAAATTTGAAAATTTCCTTGCACTCATTATTTGTAGCGAAAATATTCCAGTAAAGAGACTACAGTGTGTGTACTATAAACATATCCTTTATTAGGACTAAAGACGAGTAAGCAGGCAGTTTCCTTGTTTTACCATTAGTGCTAATTGTTTGTCTTTTTGGAATTTCACATCAGTTACAGTTAAATGTCCTACTCTGTTCCTTGTGGAATTCATATCTAATTTAGTTTCTTGTTATTTAGTTCATGGAATTTCTGTTTTAATTTGTACAGACAATGATTGAGCGACTTTTATTAATGCTAAATGACTCTGATTATCGGGTGAGGTTTGTCCTGGCAAGACAAATTGGGCTTTTATTCCAGACATGGGATGGTCACGAGGCATTGTTCCAAGATATTTGGTAAGTTTGGTGTTTAGTTATTGTTATCTTATGGCTTTTTTAGTACGGTGTTCTCCTAGTAAGAAAAACTGTTAGATACTCGTTTCTACAGATTTTTTGTGGCTTACCAAAAAAGAAAAAAAGAGAAAGAGGCTGATTTCTCTTTGTTGTGGACAGAAAGTGATTTTATATTTCTTTCTTGAAAACCCTCTCAAAGTTCTGTGATATTATTTTTCTTTATTGATTGTGAGTCTTATGAAGATCAGCATTCTGTAAGTTCCGATGTTTCACAGAGCTTGTTATTCTTTGAAATATTATCTTGCCCTCGGTATCCATTATTATACGGTTAGATTGAAGTACCTCATCAGTTGTTAATAATTTAGTTTTATCACCGTTTACAGATGTTGTTGTCCGATTGTAGTACCTCATTAGTTGTTAATTTTTCCCATATTCTTTTACAGCTCCAGCTTTGGTATTATATTGGTAACCTCCTCAAGGGACAAACTTGTCACTGCAAGGGATGTTCTGGCTGCTGGTCCGCAGCCTCGCCCAAAACTGGAGACTGTCATCATTACTCTTATGCACCTTGCTTATCACAGTGAGAACATAGAGTTGCAAGTAATATTTTACTCATTTTGTCTTGAGTTCTTAGAATCGTTTTTAGTATACAATCAGTTAGCTTCATATTAAGTATTAACATCGTATTCCCTAATGGGAGAAACGCAGGCTGTTTTTATGATGTGCGCTGTTTCAGCTATAGATCCTTGTCAGAGGTATTTCTCTCTTGTAATTGTTACTGTTTCTGATTTACTTGAAACGTTCTTCTACTTATCTGGCCTTTTTCCTACTAGGGAATTAATCATTGCTGCACTTGACAATGTATCAGCACAACTCCATTACCCATCTAGGTTCAAGGTGTTATATTGATTCTCGTTTTTTATTTCTTCGGTACCTGTATGATAAATATTGTTCTCATTTTTGCATTTTTCTGCTATTAGCCGACTTACCTTACATTAATTACCTCTGAACCTTGTAAATGCTACTCTGATGACATGATCCCCATTTTAAACTGGTTTGCGCAGTACCTGGAAGAACTCTTGGGCCCGATCCTCTTTTTCTGGATTGCATGTGGTGTCAGTTTAGCTGCTCTTGTTGAGGTATGCCGCTAACTAATATTCTCTGTTTCATAGATGGATTTTTTTCTGTGATGGTTATATTACCTTTTCACTCAAGTTACCCATGGGAATTTCGTTTGTATTCCTTTGTTGGTAGGAGTTTCGTTTGTTTTATATACTTTTCAACCAAATGGCATTTATATTTGAAATTTGTAGTACAGTAAATAGGTTCAAATTCTGTTTTTTTTTTCCTCTTGCACACGGGTCTACAATATTGCAGATAGCGCACAGTTTGACTACACAATCAAAGTAAATTACCAGTGAAAGAATGAAAAATCGACATGTGCTTCTGGATGTCCAGCAATATGTTCTATGATTGTGGCAGTTATCAGAATGGAATGAGTACATTTTAGCATTTTATATATTCTGATGGTTGCTTTGTTGCAGACAAGTCAGCTGTTCATTCTAAATGCCGAACCAAAGTATTTCATCCACTTTTGTTCCCACTGGATACTCCCAGCTCTTCTACTGCATGAAGATCATACTAACCTTGAATGGGTAGCTAAGGTAAGGGTGCTTCCATATATCTTTATGGACATAAGTGGATGTTTCAAATTACTGCAATATCAGTTTATGGAGACTTGAAGATTTTTTATAATGAAATTTGGAATATGTGTTAGTGTTTTCTTCTATTTTTGTGTTAGTGTTTTGAACTTTTCCGATCTCTATGTACTGACACTGTTTGACTGTCTACAATTTGCAGATGGCTGGCCAACCGGTGGCTGTGTTGGTCAAAGAAAATTTTGTTCCAATCTTTTCGATATGTATGGGATTGCACTGTAGTAAAACATCAGAATGTGATAAAGGTGCAATGGTGCTTCAGAATTCAATATTGTATGTGGGTGAAATCAGTGAGAATGAGAGGGATAAGCTCATTAAACAGAATATGGTATGGTACCTGTAACACTTGACTCATGATTCCAGCAATCTGTCTTTGTTGTTTGTGGTGGAGAATTCCATCATACCGTTAGTTAGCTAGTCTGATCAGCTAGTTACAACTGATCAAGCCTTCGGATCCAAGATCAAAGCATTGTCAACAGCAAGATCAATAGTTGGATGCTTTACATTCATTTTGTCGGAGATCCTAGTTTCAGAAAATTTAATATATTTTCTCAATTATAAAGTATTAAATTCCTAATTGGCACCCTGTTCTGTTTTCAATTTCAGGTGTCTATTGTTAGTTTTGTTTTATCACGTGCTTCCTCTTCACCAGAACCTCCAGTTCCTGCTTTTTCTCGTGACACCATTTCACGTGCAGTTCAAACAATTGTGGATGGTTTTCTGGAAACGTAACATATCTTGCTCACTCGATCTTGACTTATTGTTTTAGTTTTTCCTTTTATAAGGTCTTACTTTGTTTATGCAGCGCTGAGTATCCTAAGAATGCGGCCGTCATTGACAGGATTAACGTTTTTCGCCCAGATAGGGTGTTCATGGTAAAATTTTCATTTGCCGAAGCTTTTTCACGAGATAGCAATGTTTTTGTCAATTTGATACTTCAGTCACAATATTTTTTGTTGTTTTTTGGCAGTTCATCACAGAAATACACTATAGAATGTCAGCCGCATGCCATCATAGGCATACCCGTCATCATTTGGCTGCGCTTGAAGAGCTTACTATTATTCTTGGTCATAGAGCTTCTGTTCCAAGTTCCTTAAAGTGAGCATAATTCTCTATCTGTTTGATTATTTGATTGGTAGTATTCAAATTCTTTAACACGAAAGTGACTTTCTTCGGACCTTACTGAATTTGAGGTAGCAATGAGATTGACCATTGGGGTCTTTTCTCGAGTAAAAACTATGTTGTAGATGTTAGAGGGTGTAGTTTTTACCTGATTCGGTTTTGCTATTGTCTTGAACTCGTTTGTTAAATGTAAGACACTGATTATCACAATATCTTCCCCGATCAGTGGCTTCGCATAGTGTTTCTTTTGGTGAGAGTAACTTCCAGTTTTAATATTTTTGACGGCATCTTTAGATGGCTACACTCTAGGTGTATGAAATTGCTAGGTTCTTCTGATGATAAACATGAGTGTCAATTGTAAATTAAAATTTCGGTGGCATCAAATGGTGAATCTCTATTTTTGAGCTTTGAAGAACTACTTTGACCTTTAACTGTGGTCTCTTTCAGTTATATGTTCAATCTTGTTGGACAATTTATCGGCTCTCCTTCATTACAAGACCAGTGTTGTAGTATAGCTTCCTGTTTACTGGATTCGTTCAAAAGCAATCCTGCCAAAGAAATTGTTAGTGTACTTGGTGACCAACTCCAGGTATGTGTTACTTAATGGTATTATTTCGTTCCACTTTTTATTACTTCATTTTTTTTTATAAAAGTTGTTTACCTTTCTCTATCTCCGGTTTTTTTTTTTTAGTTTTTGGTCTCAAAGCTGGTTACATGCTGCATCGATGCTGAAGCAGACTCCAAAGTTTTTGGTTCTAAGTCATCTCAACTCATAAATTTGCTACACAAGCTAATTGTTAATTCTGAATCTTCTCTTGATGAAGATATCAGAGTAGGCGTTCTACCTTTAAAGTTGCCTTCCTTTTTGTCATACCTGTCGAAGAAATCATCGAGAAATTTATGCTTGTTGATTTGTCCTTCTTTTTCAGGATTTAGAACCATTCCCCGATATGGAATTTTTTCAAGTCATTCGTGAATCACACATCAGGATATGCAAAGCTTATTCTCCAAGGAATCATCTGTTGAAGGTCAAGCACTCTGCATTTTTCAATGATTACATTGTTGTTGGAATTTTATCACTATCCAATTTTGTATTTCTTTCCTGTTCCGCTACAACAGTGTGCTAGAAGATCTTGTTATCTTCCACCGAGATTCCTTTCCTGGAGGTATCATTCTATCTTTCATGAGTTAAAATCATCCTGAGATATGCATTAGTGCTACCCTAAGTGCCATATTTTCGTTGGGATGTTAACTGTAGAATTAAGATTAAGTATGGTTCCTTTTATTTTACTTTGAGGACTGTGGTTTTTCTAATTACACAAAGAAACAGTAGCCAAGTGGATAAACTTTTTTCTCACTTCTTGTAGTTCGTTTCTGGCTATTTTTTCTTATGTGGATGGTTTATGTCTGAGCTACTTTGTTTCATGTTTCATGGTTGTGCTCACGAGTCTGTTTTACAAGTTAATTTAGAAGGCAGAGATTGTTTGTCTTTCTGGCTTCTATCTTGATAGCAACAAAGTTGATAACATGGCCAATGAAGCTTTTGTCGAGAGTCTACTGCCCATTAATCCTCTTTCCTTATCAAATTGCTGCAATTTGATCAACTAATCATGTCCTTGCAGTCTCCAAGCACTGCACAACAAGCTCATAGCTACTGAAGCTTCTCAAGAAGAGACAAATGTAGAAACAGCAGATACGTTTTGGCATTCTGACGATGAAATTGTAAATGCTGTTTGGACTCTTGTCCGTGTGTCTGCCTCAGATGAAGCAGATAGTATGAGATTGTTGGTGTCGGATTTTCTTTCCAGGGTATCTGTCATTCTCTTTTGTGGTCAGTATCTCTTGCTTTGCAAAGTTGAATATCTGGTCTTATTTTTTCATATTTTAACTGTAGGTTGGTATTGGGGACCCCCACACTGTTGTTTTCCATCTACCTGGGGAGTTGGGCTCCGTGCATGATCTTCAATTTGTTAGCCACAATACTGGATCAAAAGTCAGTTTTACTGAGAATGGCATATCCGATGAAACCCTTATCGTACTGCTGAAAATTCTGAAGAAGTATCTTTTGGATGACTCTGTAAAGATTATTGACGTAACGTCTCAAACCCTTCGGGTCAGTTTTCTAACTTTCTTACGTATCCCACCGTGCTCTATATCCTTTTGTCAACTCATAGTTTTTCGATTCTCCTGTGCAAATTTGATTGTGCCTCTAAATACCATATTGTTTGGCTTGGTGTGATTTTTCTCGATTCTGCAGTAGCCTCTACTTTTGTTCTGCTGTTTCATACACTCCTGCCAAACTCTTATTTTCCTCACCTTTATACCTTGTCAAATCTCCGATCTATTGATAATTTAGTAATTTACTATTATGCACATGAAAGTTATGAATCTTTCTGTCTGATGTGCCCTTATATTTTAGTCAAAAGATGTGTAATCACCTTCCCAGTTGTCAATCACTCGAGGGGTGGTACTTATCTCCAAGGATTTATTTTGTAATATTTTGGCGCCTGTCTGGAAAGGCTATTGTTTGCAAGTGTTTTTTTTTTAGAATTTTCATTTTGCTTATATAGATATCCCTTTCTCGTTACTTTAGGGAATTCTTTCAACCGAAAGGGGGCAGCAAGCATTATCATCTATCGATTCTTCTGAGAGATCTTTGATTGAGGTAAGTTTCTTCTCCGCATTAGCTTTCTGGTCTTGAGCTACTTTTCATGGGTTGATATTTTCTCAGATAATTTTTACAGTGGAGAATTATTCATATGGGCAGGATAAAATAGTGCACCGTAAAACTTTTGAGTATATAAGATCTGGTTCTTTCAGAAACTTAACTTGTGCAAATTTGATTTCAAGATTCATATTATGATATATATGGATATATAAATGAACAGTGAATCCATTCAATAAATTAATGATGTATATATATTGGATTTCCCTATTCTTGTTAGGGTATCCTGAGTTAAAAACTACCATGCCTGCTCAGATATGTTTTTTTTTTGTAGGTACATGGCAGGGGCGTGAACCTTGACATTGTTGAAAATATCTTACTGGATAGCCAAAAGCAGTTTAAAGGTAGTTGAATTATTCCATGAATCCTAACGTTATGGAAAAAATCTTAGAAGACATAATCTCCATGTAGGCATCTCATGGTTTATGTTAATTATCCCACGTCAAAAAAATTCTATATATGTTCTATTGTTCTATGAACTGTTGGTCCTGCTAGATGCTATTATTTGTTTTCATTGTCATGTTTTAGGACGTAAGTGCTTCGTTAGAAATAATTGAAAGCTGAAATCAGTGTTACTGAATGAAGGCTATCTTTTATATTATCTGACCATCTAATTCGTGATGCAACCTAAAACAAAAAATGGAGGTTACTGATAAGTCATAGGCATGTGAAATCTTTTTGGCTATTGCTTGCATTCCTGCAAAGCTGTCCTGATTGATTTTCAGAATATATATGCCTGGGATAATTAGTGAATTCAATTGACGTTAAACTTTTTTTTTGAGAACTCAATTAAACTATCTAAATACCTCTATTTCATTCTGCGCATGACATGGACATGCCGGTTCTAAAATTATTCCATTCATGTTCCATTCCTATTTTTGAAATTACTCAAGAATGGTTCATTTTGGGCGCTGTCAGCTGAGAACTTTTCACTGGAGAAGTCTGAAGTGTGGTCCACAGATAATAAAACCTTTGATAGATGGATTTGTCAGCTTGTGTATTGTATGATCGCTTTATGTGAGGATGTCCCAATAAGGTATCTGTTTGGTTCCTTCTTACCAGAGTTATCCAGTTAAAATATTCAAGTAAAATTTTGCACTCAGTGGATTATTTTTACTGCTTTGTTTGGCAGGTTATGCCAGAACATAGCAATGCTGAAAGCTGAGATCTCTGAGCTTCTATTTCCAAGTGTTATTGTTAGTCTTGCAGGAAGGATAAGGACAGATATCAATTTACATGAATTAATTACATCCCAGGTATCTCTCGTCTTTTTTGGGTGAATTGTCCAAGACCTACCAGTAATGCTCCTTTTACTCACCCGCTTGCATTGTTTCTTCTCTGTATATCTCTGCTTCTTGAACAAATTCACTTCCCTTGTGTACTGTTCCTCTCCCCATCTTGATTTTTGCAACAGAATTAAAACCATTGCAGGGAACTATTGGTCACTTTTGTTAAAAGCTTGTGATCCCCATTGGGCAGGTGAAAGAGCATATCTTCATTGATTCAAACAAGCTAACAAAGTCGAAGCAGATTATGTTAAATACCCTGAATGAACTGCGGATGTGTTATGTCCTTGAAAGATCGACTTTTTCTGGACAAACTAAGAGAGAAAAGGTTAGGGTAAATGTATTGCACTGACCTAATTGCATTAATATTCTTTTAAATTACTGAAAAAATGATTTCCTGCATAAGAACTAGGCTTCAACACCAATAACTGTAAAAGGTATACTATTCATGGGGAGTATATAATGATATTCTATCCTCTTTATAGTGAATAACTATCATTTGAGTTTTTCATATGAAAAGAACATTCCGAAATATGGGAGATGACCAAAACAAACGTTTGAAATGTTCTTTCAGAACACTAAGCATTCTAGCTACAGTTCAAGATCTTGCTCCACTGCTGCTAAGATTAGAGATGTGGAAACAACATCAAATGGAATGGCAGCGTCCATAACTGCCAATTGGGACAAGGTACACTCTTTATTATATGAACTACAATTACAATATGTATTGTTATGAGGATGAGCATTGCTGAGGATGACTATTACTTTGATTCATGCAATATTTTATGCGTCTGGATTTACCAGAAATCTCCTTCTCGGAGTGTTTTTGGCTTCCTCCTAAGATTTACGACTATATTTAACCCAAAAATAAAAGATTTACAACTATGTTTTATAGGAAATGTGATAGGTGGCGCACCTTTCACTTTGTTGATTATTATATTTCTTGTTATATTGTGTGTTTATGTCATATAAGAAGAATTTATTGCTTTCAAATATCAATATTGAGGTTTAATAACTTAATTGTATAGCAAAACAAAGTTATATCTGTCAGTTTGTGCAATTTCTATGATAACGCCATTTGGTATTAACTTTTTGGTTCATTTTTTTTGTTAAATATTTTTGTATCTTTCCATATGGCGCTAGTTGCCTAATGATTAATTCCTCTACCTTTTAATTTCAAGCATGTGTTACTGTTCTTGACCTCTTGTTTCTTTTATTATCTTTTTAATACATAGTGAATTTTGTTGATCAGGTTTATTGGCTTTCCATTGATTATCTTGTTGCCGCCAGATCAGCAGTAGTGAGCCATCCTTTCTTTTGAATCATTAACCAATTTTTGAAAGTAGAGGCTCTAAAGTTATTTGCAGTATGTAACTCTTTTCGTTCTTCCCAGGTTTGTGGTGCATATTTGACCGCCTCCATGTATGTGGAGTATTGGTGTGAGGAGAAATTTGGCAGTCTAAGCCTCGGAGATCCTGATTTTTCTTATCATGATAAGGTAATTTATAAATAAGACATCTTATCCATTGGGGATTATTGAACTACATAATATTGTACTCAGGCCCCTCCGTGGTTTTCATTGTCTTAACTAATTAACTAGTAGGCATTGTGGTTTATGCTTAATGACTAATGGGTAATCATGAATGATTGTAACATATGAAACTTTCATGGGATGTATTTTTACAATATTGCAAATTCTGTGGTCTCCATGTAGAAAAGGGGCTTACAATTACGAGTTTCTTGCATGATTTCATGTGGCAGAGAAGTGGTTTGTTTGTGCCCTTTTCTAAGCTTTCCTTTTCTTTGTGGTTAACAGTTGCCGGATCATGTTGAGATACTTGTGTCTGCAATTACAAGAATAAATGAGCCTGACAGCTTGTATGGGGTTATACATTCAAACAAGGTTCGATTCTGATACTAAAAGTCTATCCTATAGAGTACACATCGGATAACTAACTCTTGCCTATTGGAAATGGTTTGCTAGTCAGTATTGGGTAACATTAGCCCTTTCTTTACCTACTGTAAGAATGCTGTGAGAAGAATAACATGTTACTGCTGCTGTCAGGATGAATGTAAAGGGTCCAAATAGAAACTTATAACCAAAATAGTGAAACAACTATACTAACTAAAAAGTTTCATTTGATTATCAAATGAAACGTGGGATGTTAGTTTTTTTCTTCTTTATGTATTTAATGGCTAAGAATACCAAGGATATTACATTTATGCCTAGTACCAAGGATATTCAGGAAGAAATGAAGTGACCACATCATATGCAGTACTTTTTGATCTTTTGCTGGTTTCATATATGTGAATAACACTTCCTATTTCTGTTACATGGATGCAATCTGAAAGTTGTCTGCTCAAATAACCACATTTGAGCATGAGGGAAACTGGACTAGGGCACTCGAGTACTATGACTTGCAAGCACGTTCACAGAAAATGGTGGTGCCTGGTAGCCTTTCTAGAAATCTAGAAGTGGAACATTTTCAGCCAACAATTAGTGCACAACATTCTGTTTTTGGTGAAGGGGAGGTCCAGAGACAACCTTTCAAAGGGCTCATTAGGTCGTTGCAACAGACAGGCTGTATGCATGTTCTGGATCTGTATTGCCGGGGCTTGACTTCCCGAGAAGGATGCTTTCAGTATGATCCAGAGTTCATCGAATTGCAGGTATACATCCTGATTTGGTCAAGTTTTTCCTATTTCCAATACATGAAAGTGTGTTGTCTAAACAAGGTTGTTGGTTAATACATAAATATTTCATGGGATAAAGAAACGATATGATAAATCACAGATCTTGAAGGAGTAGCTTGGCAGCAATATTTACCAAATAGTAAAATTTTGGTTGGATAATTGGCCCAAATTCTGATTTAACAATTAACTAATCGAACAAGACTCAGCTGTGATACTTTAGCTGTGGTGCTTATGTGATAATTAAGCTGCAAATTGACTTCTTGCTTGCAGTATGAGGCTGCATGGCGTGCAGGAAAATGGGATTTTTCTTTACTTTATCCACAAACGCACTCCCCACCTATGCAACATGTCAAGAACAATAACTATCATGAAAATCTGCACTGGTAACACATTTGTACTCTTATGTACCGATGATGCTATTCTTAGCCATTAGATACATTTCCCTGTTGTAGCTCTGGATTACACCAAATTTACTTGACATCTTATCAACACTGACTTTGCCGCTGGTCTTAGACTTTTATTTTTAAGGAATGATATGTTACAAGGAATTTTAGAATAAATTAGTTGAAACCTCCATAAATTGCTGGTCTCTGGCTTTTCTTTCTTGGGCCATGTCCTAGTATCAATGGTCAGTTGGGATGAAGTCCTTTTTAGTTTTGAAAAGTTGTTAACGTTACCCATGTGACACTAGCTCCCGTCTGAGGCCTGTTTCTTTCTCTTTACATGTTTACTTCTCAGTTGTTTGAGAGCATTGCAAGAAGGGGATTGCAATGGGTTTTATAAAAAACTGAAGGATGCTAAGAAGGTAATGCATAATTCAGTTTATATCACCATTGGATTGGAAGGCAGCAAGCTTCTATCTGTTAATAATATTTGCTTTTTTTCCTTTTCAGGAGCTTGTATTGTTCATTTCTCGTGCAAGCGAAGAAAGCACTGAATTTATATACTCAACAGTAGTGAAACTTCAGGTATGCAATTTTAAATTGACATTAAAGCACAACATCCTTTTCCATTATCTTGTCATTTGGATGCCAAATTAGAATTTCACCAAGATTACTTTCCACTCCTTATTGTTCATGTCTTTAATTTGATAATGGTACACTCTTTGAGTTCCAAACTTTTTCGCTTTTTGGTTAAGGTCATCATGATCTTGACTAGTCAATTACTCTGCAAGAGCTGTCAAGTTTGATGGATGAAATCCTAAATAACTGCAAGCATCAGTAGAAGATGAACATTTGACTTATTTCAGGTGTTGCGAGTTCCAAAACTTTACTATGTCGTGATGCTCACCTTTTAAAAAAAATACCCCTCCAATATTTCCTCGTAAAACTATATCCCTTAGACTAAAGATTTCATCTGTTGAGCAATTCCTATATTAAACTTGAATTTTCAAGCTGTAGGATTTATGAATGCAAGTTGCATGTTCATTTGAGATCTAAGGAAAATGTATATAAATTACTCAAGATTTCGGGTCTCTTTGGTAAACAGTGGTTTTGAATTTTTCTATGGAATCACTTTCTTGATTTTGGATTTTATCATGTCCAGATTCTTTATCATCTTGGACTTGTTTGGGATCTTCGCTGGACGACATCGTCACATCAAAGTGTTAATGGCTATCCAGTCAAACAATTGGCATGTGCAGATCCCCTTACTCCAACAATGGAGCAGGTACTTTCCCGTGTAGCTTCTTTTATCAAGTGGTTATTCAGTAGCTTGTAGTGAATGATTTCAAGCTTCAAGAATTTATATTATTAGTAGCAAGTCAGAAGTTGGAAAAACACCAAGGTTATATAGGATCTTTCATGTACAGTTAGATTTTAGTCTTGGAAACAAGGTAGTTGTGCACATATGTTTATGCACAAAATATCTGGAAGCTAAGTGAGACAATCATGTTTCCTGAGGCGATTTTATATTATGAACTACAGTTGTCTTGGCTGAATAAGGATTGGAGCTCTATTATTTCGCAAACTCAGTTGCACATGAATTTGCTGGAGCCGTTTATCGCATTTAGGAGAGTTCTCCTCCAAATCTTGGGATGTGAGGAATGTACCATGCAACATCTTTTGCAGTCTGCTTCGTTGCTTCGCAAGGTATGTATGAAAAGCTACAATTTCGCTTGTAGTAAAATGCGGTGGATCAACACATTATCTTGTTGTTTTCAGGGATCAAGGTTTTCTCATGCAGCTGCGTCTCTGCATGAGTTCAAGTTTCTTTGTTCGAGGAGGGATGGACAACAACCCGTTCCAGATTGGCTTGGAAGGGTACATCTTTATGACTAACCTTGCAAGTTTTGTGGAATTTCAGTATCCTTCTTTTTCTCCTGAATTGTACATATTTCTAACCAGACTTTTTCTTTATTGACATATATGAGAGAGAGACAAGACTTGCAACTGAAAATATTCTGATTGACATCTGATAGCTGTGACCTAGGACATAAAAATGTTCTTATTGAACGAAGGCATACAATACTTCTTTTTATCATCTATTAGTTACTTTACCTCTTAGTTTAGAACAGGGTAATATATCTGGTTATCAAATAGAGATATGCTTTCCAGTAACTTTTTGTGCTTTTCCAGATTGAAGAGGCAAAGCTATTACATGCCCAAGGGCGGCATGAAGTTGCTATCAGTCTGGCAAGCTACATCTTACAAAATTATCAATTAAAAGAAGAGGCTTCAGATATATATCGTGTGATTGGAAAGTGGCTAGCGGAAACCAGATCTAGCAAGTAAATAAATTGTTAAAAATTTATTTTGGAAGTAGCTTCCATCTGACTCGTCATGAACGTTTTTCTGAAATCTCAACTCGGCTCCTTTTTGTTTTCTAGCTCTAGAACAATTTTAGACAAGTACCTCAAGCCTGCAGTTTCGCTTGCCAAAAAACAGAGTTCCGAGATCTGCAAAAGGTTGGTAGAAAAACAGAGCCAAACTTGGTTTCATCTGGCTCATTATGCAGATGCGCTATTTAAGAGTTATGAGGAAAGACTCTCCTCCAGTGAATGGCAAGCTGCAATGCGGCTACGAAAACACAAGGTCTCCGCCTTTGGTTACTCAAATTTCTCTTTTATCACAGACAGAACCAAACTTGGTTTCTTTTTCTTTCTGTAGTTATTTTTTTTGTGTGTAGAAAGTGCCTATTTTCTATCTTTCTAAACGGGCACAAATAAGTGAATAATCCAGTTACAGTTCTAAACAGTTTCAACTCTAAAGTTTGTTCTTCTTCTGTTGTGGCGGAAACTAACTAGTGCGCTTAATTTTCCAGACGAAAGAGTTGGAGGTGCTTATTAAACGGTTTAAAAGTTCAAAGAAGGCAAGTAGTAGTCTACCTTTGTTTGTTTGATCTCTTTGCAAAGCACAGTATGATTGCCGGTCTGGACAAGTCTCTCACTTTATTTCATATTTTACTGTACTAGGGGGAACAATCTGACTATTCACTGAAGATTCAAGAGCTGCAGAAGCAACTAACAATGGACAAAGAAGAGGCAGAAAAACTGCAGGTGTTCTTTATTCCGCCCGACAATCTGGCTTCTGTGGAAAAGTAGTCATGGTTTTTTCTAGATGGGTGATATTTACTGATACGTTATCTCTCCCTTTTTCCTCAATTGCATAGGTTGATAGGGATAACTTTCTGGAACTTGCGTTGGAGGGGTATCAACGTTGTCTGGAAATTGGTGACAAGTATGATGTCAGAGTGGTATGTTATCTAAGTATTTCAGTGAGGTTATGCATATGATGTAAGATGTGAATTAGTGTCTAGATTCCATCCTTCATAACAGGTGAGGAAGTGTTGACTTGGCTTTAGAGTCAAATATGGACAGCTTTAAGCAAATATTTTTAATTGTTAGGTTACAGCATCTTGTGAATATGCATATCTATGTTTCGCTACTGTAAATTCTTCACTCTACAACTAATCCTTAACATCTATCAAGGAGCAACGTTGGGTTTTTTGGTCGTCTTAGTGGTCTAACATGTCTTCTCTTTTCCTGTTTTGGATTGCGGTCTTTAGCTGCTTGTCGACATCTCTCAGTCGGGTTTGTGTTTGTATAGTTATCGGTTATATCAATCTTCTTTTGGTTTTGGGGTACGTGTCGAAGTACATTTGATAATGTCTCCATGTAGATTAGTTTTTGTTTCATGTGGAACGGTGGATCTCTAGTTCAGTGCTTAATAAGAAATATCGACTTGTACAGTATTTATATACGCCAGATTCGTGATAGAGTGACCTTTAGACCCAATATACTTTATCCGCTTTCTATTTGGGATTCATGTCCAATTTTGCCTTGCAAAACATCCAAGGAAGATATTGAGAGTTATCTCTGGCCTAAAAAAAGATATTTGAGAGAATTAGAAGAAACGTCATGTATTCCATTATATTCTTGAAATACGGAACATTGTTGGAACTAATTTTTCTTTCTACAGGTCTTTCGACAAGTATCCATGTGGTTTAATCTCGCCTCCCAGAAAAATGTTATTGATAACATGTTGAGCACCATTAGTAAGGTACGTGACTGATGGGGTCAGATTTTATCTGTTATAGAGAAGGAAGTCTTTAGTTATCTCTCCAATTTTCTTGTTTAATTAACCAATCTTCATCTCCCTAAACGTTCTTGCAGGTTCAGTCTTACAAATTTGTACCACTTGTTTATCAAATTGCTTCAAGGTTGGGCAGTTCTAAAGATGAATCAGGATCTAACAGCTTTCAGGTGGAATGCATTTTAACTTGGTTTTCATAGAAAACTTAAGACCAGAATGGGTTTAGCTAATATCTACGATTTACCACTTGCAGTCTGCTCTGGTTTCACTTGTCAGAAAAATGGCCATTGATCATCCATACCATACTATCTTTCAGGTTCTGAAGAACATGTTATCCGTCTTCTTTATTCTTTATGTTTCATTTTTTCCTGTTTGGTTAACTGGCATAGGACTTGCTAGAAGTGCATAAAATAAAATCCTTGAATGTCCTATGACATCTCGAATCTGTTCAAATATGGTGAACACAGTAAAGTCCGTTGTGTAGCGTGCCATGGAAATTACATTATTCGCAAGTGAATTAGTCTATCTCTTTTGATGTTACGTGTCTAAATGCTGGATATATTTCTTTTGATTTTTGTTCTAGCTTCTGGCTTTGGCAAACGGTGACCGAATCAAGGATAACCAACACAGTAGAAATTCTTTCGTGGTTGATACGGATAAAAAGCTTGCAGCAGAGCATCTCTTGCAGGATGTATCACATTATCATGGGCCTATGATTAGACAAGTAAACCTTATTTTCATCTAGTCTTATGTATTATAGACTATTTTACCTGGTTACTTATCTTCAAATCCTGATTTTTATATTTCAGATGAAACAACTGGTAGATATCTACATCAAGCTTGCAGAGCTTGAAACGAGGAGAGAGGTCTGATCATTCTTTGAGAATAGAGGAAGTGTTTTGTTATGCTGTTTCCTGAACCCAAATAACATTTGCGGAACTCTTTCCGTTGCAGGATACCAATAAAAGGGTAGCACTACCAAGAGAAATTCGTAGTGTGAAACAATTGGAACTTGTAAGCACGCCATTTATTAATTATTTATTTCATTCTTATCATTTGTATGGAATTTCAGACTTTAAATTTTGACATCAAGATAGGAAATTTCTTGGAAATTAAGAAACCTTCGGTGGGTCATTTTGATAGGCTGTACATACAATTGAAAATTTAATGGCAGCTATAGATTTTTCAATAATTGTTTAGCAATGTGTTTACTATGTGTTGGTCTGATCCTAATTTGTTTTTTTCCCCCATGTTTACTGTTTTGAGTCTGTTGAAACTCCTAACAAGATCAGTTATTCGCTGAAGAATTGTGGCAATATAGTTTTCTCGTTGTCTATTTAGTTGGAAGAGATGTTTCGTTGCATGAGCCTGCAAGCATGTTTTCCATTTTTCATTTTCCTTCTTGGTTCAGATATTGAATTTCGCTTTTTCTCTATGGTTCTAACGTATCTGTCAAACTTGTATTGTATTTCGCTTTTATTTGAGTTTAGGTACCTGTAGTGACTGCTACAATTCCGGTTGATCGTAGCTGCCAATACAATGAAGGGTCGTTCCCTTTTTTCAGAGGTTTATCAGATTCTGTTACGTAAGTCCCTGTCCAATCAATATAACAGTTTCCTTTGACATTTCTAATTTAAAAGAGTACTTTATCTGAAACCACGTCTTTTGGATATACAGAGTGATGAATGGTATTAATGCTCCAAAAGTAGTTGAATGCTTTGGCTCTGATGGCCGGAAATATAAGCAACTTGCAAAATCTGGCAATGATGACCTCAGACAAGATGCTGTAAGAGTTTCAGAATTTTTTTATCTTACTTGCAATGTCTATAATGTGGCACTGCTCCATCTACTGGCAGAAAATTAATTTATAATATGCTGACTTAGTCAAGCTTTACATATACAATGGTTTAGTTATGCAAAGTGTGTACTTTTTGTTTTCAGGTTATGGAACAATTTTTTGGGCTCGTCAATACCTTTCTACATAATAACCGGGACACATGGAAGAGAAGATTAGCTGTACGCACATACAAGGTATGTCTCTCTAATCTATCTACAAGAGGTTGTCCGTTTCTTTAGAGAAAATTTGATCCATTCAGTAAGTTCAAATATTTTGATAATTATATATATGTATATACTATTTTCAGGTTATTCCTTTTACTCCAAGCGCTGGTGTTCTTGAGTGGGTTGATGGCACAGTTCCACTTGGAGATTATCTTATAGGAAGGTTGGTCTAGTAAATTAGTATTTACAGTTACATGGTACAACAATTACTCTTCCAAGTCGTGACAGTTCGAATTGGCTGTTTGAATATCAAATCACAGCTCAAGGAGTGAGGGCGCTCATGGTCGTTATGGCATTGGAAACTGGAAATATCCTAAATGTCGAGAACATATGTCGAGTGTAAGCTCATTTCATTTCTCAAATCTTCTTAGTTGGCCATCATTTACATCTGGTAGTTTTTCTCAATTAATCTGGGGTGAATGGTGGCTTGTAGGCAAAGGACAAGCGCAAAGCCTTCATGGATGTCTGCACAAACTTCAGGTTTCGTTCTTTGTGAAACTTTATTTACTCCGTAAGCACTAGTCGGTAGCTGACAAATCCATCCCCTTTTGCAGGCCTGTCATGCATTACTTTTTCTTGGAAAAATTCCTGCAGCCTGCTGACTGGTTTGTGAAGAGGCTTGCGTATACGCGTAGTGTTGCAGCTAGTTCAATGGCAAGTGTATCCACATTTGATGATATTTATTCTCTCGGTTCAGTTTATAATGGATGGGTAGTTTAGCATATACAACGGGAAAAAATCATTCATACCCTTCTAAATAGCATGAAATAAGCTACCAGAGAAAGTGGAATACATTTTCTTAAATGCCCATAAATTTGTAAACAAAAGAGAGCTGCCACCTTTTCAATCTCAACTGTTCAGTGAAGAAGGGTGTTGGATCCTATTTCACCTCTTTTTTTTTTTTTTTTTTTTTTTCTTTTGTGTTGACATCCATTAATAGGACATGGCAGTATTCTTAGTTAAGGCACCTGAAATAGATGTTCATAATGTTTACTTCTGATTCATCTCCTTTTGAACATTTGGGATTTGTTTTGCTATCAGGTTGGGTACATCGTTGGTCTTGGTGACCGTCATGCCATGAATATTTTAATCGATCAAGCCACAGCAGAAGTTATCCACATAGATCTTGGAGTTGCCTTTGAACAAGGATTAATGCTCAAGACTCCTGAACGGGTGTGTTCCTTTCCATCTGCTCTCTTTACATATTTAATTGGCATCTGCACGATTCTCATTTGTTCAGTTTCTTCCTGATTTGACAGGTCCCTTTCAGGCTGACAAGAGACATAATTGATGGAATGGGTATCACAGGAGTGGAAGGCGTTTTCAGGAGATGTTGTGAAGAAACCCTGTCTGTGATGCGAACAAATAAAGAGGCGCTGCTTACAATTGTTGAAGTAACCCGGTCTTAAAGTTTTATTTTGGGTGTTTAAAGTATAAAAACGTATTTTGAATGCTCAAATCAAGGTCGCTTGTTTTGCAGGTTTTTATACATGATCCTCTGTACAAATGGGCCTTGTCCCCCTTGAAGGCTTTGCAAAGACAGAAGGTACTTCGTGCCCTTATAGTTTTATATTGTAAATGAACAAGAAAAACGCAAGGCATGTGTCGCAAACTTGCAATCTCTGCAAAAAAAAAAGTTAGAAAGTGGATTTTTATTACGGATACTTCTTGCATGTAGAGAAGGCCAGAAGTCAAATTTGTCTGTTGTTTATAAAAATGCCAGTTAGATTCTCTTTTTTGGAAACAATTTCTTAACGCAGAAATTGTGCCTCATGCAAATCATTTTGTGTTCCATGCTTCATGTTCTTGTCCTGACAATATTTGAAGATGTTGTCGAGTTTCTCACACAAAGGTGGTGTTTGATCCAGGAAACTGAAGATTATGATGGGATGAACTTGGAAGGATTACAAGAGGAATTCGAGGGAAACAAGGATGCGGCACGTGCCTTGATGCGTGTCAAGCAAAAACTTGATGGCTACGAGGGTGGTGAGATGAGAAGCATTCATGGCCAGGTAAGTTTTTTCTTTGATTAAAAAGTTAAAACAGCAAAAAGCTCTAATAAAGTTGTTCACAAGTAAAGTGAAGTGCACAAACACGTGTTGCTTTGTAGGCACAGCAACTAATACAAGATGCAATTGACACAGATCGTTTATCCCATATGTTCCCTGGCTGGGGAGCCTGGATGTAACCAACAACGTACCTTCTTCTCTCCAATTTTTGGTCTGTAGATAGAGAAATCTAATCTATATGTAAAGTTGAGCTGCCAAATTTTGTATTACTCATATGAGTGTAAGGGGAGCACTCTTATATTTTGGATTGTAGGATTTAAGAGCTTACATGAATGGAAGTATTCACAATTCCAAATTCAAACTCAAAAAAAAATATATCATAAACTGAGCTAGTATGGGTCAAGGAGGTTTTAAGGTTGAAGTCAACTTTTTGACCAATACTTTAAGCATAAGCTTTGCAACTAGAAACAAGAGGATGAAGAACCAGATCTGATAAAAC
The DNA here is from genome assembly GCA_002933935.1 of Eutrema yunnanense. NCBI lineage: Eukaryota > Viridiplantae > Streptophyta > Magnoliopsida > Brassicales > Brassicaceae > Eutrema > Eutrema yunnanense. The sequence goes on from PKML01015228.1 coordinate 188,798, forward strand.
CTTTGGGCATTACTTTGAGATTTTCAGGACCTTAGTGTTGTGTCAAAGCCAGAGCAAAACAGGATGATATCGGTCAACTAGCCATGGACGTTCGGATATCCGATCGGGTTCGGTTTAGGTTATTCGGGTTTTCGAGTTTTGGGTTTAGGATTTAGAATATTCGGGTATTTTAGAATTTCGGTTCGGTTTGGTTTATGGTATCCAAAAAATCATAAAAATAAAATAAAAATTGGTTAACTTTAAATAAAATTTAGTCAAAAGTTAACAAATATAGCTAAAAACTTCGTATATTTTGGTTATTTTGGATCTCTCAATCATTTTGGTATAAAAAATAAATCATATTTTCAGATTTATAATTGTAATTTTGGGTTATTAAATCTAAATATAATTAATATTTTAGGTATATAATTGTATTTCACGTATTTCGGATATCCATTCGGTTTCTACTCCTCGGATCTAGGATTCGTTCGGCTATTTTATCGATTTTGGTTCGGGTTCGGATCTAGGTATTTTGTCCGAGAACTAGGTCAACAATCCTGGTGTAGATTTAGATGAACAGTATACTGAAATTTGAACCGTTTCGGTTTTGTTAATTGCTTTTTGTCCCAAACTAAACTTTCATGTGAATGCTGAAAATGTCCTCATCTTCGATAAAAAACTTCATCGAAGGATCATCTGACCATTCAAAGGAATTGTCATTTTTCATTTTTGTGTAGGGACACATGTCCCCAAAGAGACAATCCGTTAGTCGACTCTATCGATATATAAACCTTCGATTTGTTTCTAAGCTTACCGATGTGGGACAAAAGAACACACAAGAGAGATTTAACTATTTGGGCTTTTTGTGAAGGCCCGTTCTTTCGTTTTCGGAATAAAAATTAACATTGTATATAGTAGAGATAATTAGCAACGAAATTCTAGAATTATTGGTTGACTTAACAATTTTTATTACATATTAGGGGAAATGGAGTAGTTAAATGAGAAACAAATCCGTATGTTGTTCTGTGTTTTAATGTTAGCATATTTTACTCAATACTACTTTTGCTCATATTGTGTAGAAGAAAAAAAGTAAACGAAATTAGGTTTAAATAAGTACAATTGGTTGCAAATTAAGCTGAGGCTTACATTACAAAAGGCAAGGGGTTACACAAACACATACATACATACATAAAAGAATCAGACCTATAGATCATTTGTTGGAAGTGAACTCATCAGAATAGTAGTTTCTTTGTCTTTCGTTATCTTCCCAAATAAACCAGAGAGGAATCGTAGAGGCAAGACCGACGAAGAATCTGATTTCTTCTCCAACACTTGCAGCTCTCCAGGGCTCTTGTTCGGCTTTAGTTGTGCTCCGCAATGGCAGTTTGACAGTCTTGAGAAGCATCCCTTGTGGAAAACCAAACCGCACGACCGGCATTTGTTAACCTCAACTTCCTGCTAATCATTTAATTCATTATATTTTTGGATCAAACAACATCTGAGTGACTGAACATCCGTCATATGGTGATCAAACACCTAAACATGGGTATTGTATTCATATGCTCACCTGGAATGGAAATATTAAAGAGGATGTGTCGTCACAAGCTTGTCGGGCATTACAGGGAACCCCCACATCGCAACAAACAAGACACTGTTCTGTAATATGCTCCAGGATTTTCCTCCTAACGGTCTCCACGATTGCAGGAAGTGCTGCCATTCAAGGTTAATGTCTTTAAATCTCTTGAATAAAAGTTACAATGCAATGAAATAGATAAACTGTCAAACATCAAACAAGTGGCAGCGTGGAGTTGACTTGTAAATCAATTGCTAGAGAAATATGGAATCTGAATCTAACTTCATTATCTTTGAAGAACAATCCATCACCAGTAAAGAAGATATGTCAGTACGAGAAAACATGAGGGGAATTCTGTATGTGTCAGCATGCGCGCAGACACAGATGAACTTTAAATCTTGGTTCAAGAAAAGAAATTCACCTGCAAATGGCCCTTTAGAAAGATCAATTAGATCTCTCAAAGCAAAAAAATCAGTGCTCTCAAGAAGGTATCTCCGACTACTGATTCCTTTGTTGAGTGTCTTGCGGAACGGGCAGTGTACATATGGAAGCATAATGGTTATTCTTTTCCGGATGCTCATAATATGATTGAGTGCAGGGACCTTCGAGGACAGAAAAGGATTGACCGCACTGACACAAAGCATAGGCTGCAAAATAAGATTTTTCACAGAAGTCAACATTATCTTCAAATAAGTATATGAGGTTATATGTAAAGCTTCAAGCAATGAGCAAGCTGATAAGAAAATGCAAAATCCAAACACTGGTGGCTATAAGAAGCTAAAAAGGGGACAAAGGTGATCCAGGCCTGCCTTTTTACAGGTTTTAATGAACACGCTTAAGCAGATTATGTAAGCATACACAGGTATCAACTCTATGAGCATATATCAAGCTGAAGGCAAGATATTGCACAGGCAAGTGTTCTACCTCTGCACTTAGTACGGGCAGAAGGAAAAAAAATCCATTAATTCAAATAAATATTTCAAGGGAAATCAGTGTCCAGAAAATGCCATTATGCCAATAAATTATACCAAATATCACTAGACCTAAATTACCTGCTCGTGTATGGAGTCCAGATATGATTTTGCCAATTGAGAGACGGGATAACGATTAAAATCCCAATGATGTAACACTCTTGCTGGCAGGACGGCCATGTCATTTGTATGGCAGGAAGAACAAAACAATTGACCAGTATATTCGCAAAGCCGAGGCTTACCCCATCCAAGAGCTTTCACAAAGTCCCGCACGAGAGTGGCTCCATCATCAAAGTATATGTGGCATCCAGCGCAAATGTAATGCTGAGCTTCTAGCAACTGCTTTACTGATTTGTGAGGTCGAATATCAACAATGAGCGAGATGGTATTTCCATAGGAAGAACCAGTTGCAGCAACAGTGATGCCAGCAGGGCCTGTTGGAGACATTATAGAATACGACCCAGAAGAACTTGCATCTTGAGGGGACAAAAACCGAAGTAGAGCATTTGGAAGTGCGGGAAAAAATCGGGACTGAAGAACTGAATTTAAACAATCTTGAATAAGGACAGTCCTTTCAGCAACGGCACTAGGCGATGTTCCAAATATTTTCCTTGATTCTCTTTCCACAGAGGGCCAAGGTGTAGGAAGCGTCCAGCCTTGATCAGCAAATAAAGATGTCAATCGACGGTAGAGACTATAAAAATCACGATATCTTCGTTCAATTTCCCACTTGTCCTTCCCACTCCAAACTCTTATGACATACACTGTGTATTCCCTCACTCCAACCAATCTCTCACTCAGCGAGACATCACCTTTCTTTTGCTTTACCCCGACAACTTCAACTCTATCAATCCTAAATCGCTGGGAAACTATTGGAGATGAATCATCTAGACCAGAAGTTGTAGCAGTTTGTCCCCCATCCCTGTTAGGCAGAGAGAGCTGTAGCTGGAACATCTTGTCACTCTTAGAATACCTTGCCCCAGATGACTCACCTGAGTCAAGCAGTATTTCTTCCATATCATGAACAAAATCATCATAGAAGTCGTTAAGTTCTGTGTTCTCCTTCTGCAAGATCAGTAATCCGAAACCAGAAAACTTCAATTAAATAATAAAAGAATCAAATCAAAAGGAGATAAAGTAGATTCCATGACGTTTGAAGATTGCATGGGCCTTTCTTAATGAACAATTAACTTAAAATGGGGACAGTAACACAGCAGTAGTAAAACGGCATCCAGTTAAACCCTTAGATCCACACTGTTTAAATGTGAGAGGAGTATAATTAATTGAAATGCACAGTTTAACCTAGAAGCAGATCATGAACATCCAACAGACTTGGACATAACCCAGGGACACCTTCTACCAATACAAGCAAAGATATAGGGTAAAATAAAATGACTGGCAGAGAAAAATAAAGTAAATAATGTTTCATATATCAAGCAGCTGACCTTAGGTTGGATGTTAGTGGCTTGTAAGGCATTTATTACAGGATGAGAATCTCTAGATGATGGCTTTTTAGGGTTCCAAGATACCGACAACGGTTCTGAGGTGGAATCTCCGAACGGACTTGACTGTTTTGCATTCTCAGAAGATTCATGAAGTAGTCCAAGAGAAACATCGCCATCTAAGTCGCAAACCCCACCTGAAGAATCTTCGTTTCCTAACTCAATTGGTGTAATATCTAGGACATCGTCAGCGCTACAAGATTGAAGGTAATTCATGACTACAGGTCTATCTTCAGTTTGATTGATGCTAGTACAACTGTCTCGAAGATATTCATCTGTTACCAGTGATTGAGGAACCACCAAGGTTTTGACTTCAGCAATCAGGTCTTCAGAACCTCTGACAGTTATGCTGTCTCTTGCCATGCCACCTTTCTCCCTTTGGGTCAAGACAGACAAGTTTCTAGATCTTAGTATATCTTCAATAGTTTCACGAAAGTCACCTACATCTGGAGCATGTCTAGTGCACACAGTTACGTTTGTATGTTCTAGCCCTTTTCCTGCCTGAGCTACATCTGGAAGCTTTTGCAAAGCTGCAGAAAATGATTTTGTGGATGTCCCTTCACTTTCAGTACACCCTTTATCACGGTCCTCAAATCCGCTGAAGTTAAAATGAGCGTCACCAAGTTCTGTGGCTTCAAGCTCAAACTCATCCCAATCATTTGTACCAAAGGCAGTGGAAGAATTGATGAGAAAAGGATTATCGTTCTCAGCTTTAGACTCCTCTCTACACTGTGGAAAATATAGATTTTTACCAGTAAGTGAGCCATCACCATCAGAATGCTCATCATCTGTTGAACCGCCGACTATACCACTTTTATGAAACTCCTCGTCATCCACATCACTCAACTGATCCATGGAATCCATTTCATCTGTAGCTTCATCACAAACCTTAGTACCCATCAAACCATCACGCATATCATCTTCACTACATCCAGTTTCTTGGATCATGTTGGTGTTCACATCCCCGGTGCTTGTCCCGCCTGGACCACTAGTAATCCTCTCATTATAATACCCATTCGTCGTCATACCCTCATTAGAAAACCCGATTCCTCCATCACCTAATCGTGGCTTATCCAAAGAGGAGAGCTTTAGAGTTGGTCCCAAGCTAAAATTCTGAAAATCGGTGGCATCCCCAGACAAAAAAGCTCCCTTGAAAGAGCCGAATTCAGATTCCAAGGAATCGTGAAACGGTCCTGTGGAGCTACACATACTTGGCGTTCCCAAAGCCGAATTCGCACTACAATACCGATCAAACTCTGATTCCCCACAGGACGAGTAATGTAATGATGAGCCAGGAGAGGCATCCAGGCCGCTTTCCTCTAGAGAGGCGACTCTCGAGGATTCCTCTCCATTGATCATCTGAACCACAACCAAAATGAAAAACCAAATAGACCCACACGAGAGCAGTAAAAATTCAAACGAATTCGATCGAACGGAGAGGGATACTCACACCAATTGATGCAGATCCAAGCACGCCGAAATCCACAATCAGAAGCAAACTCAGATTTACGTTGGATTCGTGCAACACAGAAGCTCGTAGATTAGTTTCGTCTTCGTGCTTCAAGCTTCAAGCTTCAAGCTTCAAGCTTTCCTTGAAACTGAAAATTTTCGCGAGAAACAGAAACAAAGGGGAGGATTGGCAGCGAAAAGGTAATTATATCATAGTTTTCGTGAAAAATGATGAAAAAAAGAGACGATATATAAACAATTTGACTACTGATTATTATTATTTTTTTGTTGTACATCCATTCATCCTCCAATTCAAAAGTTGGAAACATATTTAGCCACAAAACTAAAATCCACATCAACCATGATTAATTCCGATTTACTGTTTACCAAACGAAACTTAACCAATTAAAAATAAAACTAAACCGAATTTCAAAACTAAAATCCACACAAATACTTTCAAAATTTGGGTGAATATGTTACTATGTGATACTTCCGGGGCCTTGATGTATCTATAACTCAGGTTGCTTATCATATCAAAACTCAATATCTGAAACTGAAATAAATATTTTATGTATTAAAAATTGTTGTAATAAACTAACTAATAACATTCTCGATTTATTGGGCATTTCAATTTTCGTAAATCCATATTTGGTTGTAAAAAGAAGTAACTTGGAAGTGTTTTGAGGTTATTTTGTCTTTAAATACGAATTTATCCAAGTAACCCTCAAAAGCACAATACGACGACTTCATAGTAAGATTGAATTTTTGATTCACTTTGAAGCAAAAATGGCCTCTAAATCTTTGTAAAGTCCTTTAGGCCTGGATTTGTAATCTGAAGATGAGTCCTTAGAAGAGCTTCCACTTGTCTTTGTTCCCCAGACACTACTTTTGCTCCCTGAAGGATCACTAGGAACCTTACTATTGCTCCTGTCTCTCGTGAAGCTAGCCTTTGCCATCTCCCTAATCTGTCTCAGCCATGGCTTGTCCAAGCTACCCGAGCTTCCGCTTCCAGAAGAGTTTCTATACCTGTTATCTGGGGTTGAGATACCAACGCTGCCTCTTCCTTCTAGCTGAGCCTCGGGGATCTTCTTCTTTATCAGTTTCTGAGGAAGGATTAGCCCGGCAAGTCCAATGATAAACATCTTGAGACCACTCAAGAACCATCTGTTGATCTGGTCTAACCGCTTCGTCTGTTTGTACAATGCGTACCATTCGTTGCACATCTGCGTAATGAACCCAATCAAGAACAACACGACCATGAATATCCCCAGTTTCTTTCCGCTCGCTTCTGGAAAGTCTTTCGCCAAGAGCATTAGACACGAGGCCAATACACCGACTTGACTTGCTATTGAGATGATCTCTACAAGCTGTACCTTTTTCTTGATGAAAGGCTTCTTCAAAACAAGGAAGAACAGCTGAAAGGAAGTGATGCTCAACAAGACCACTATGGGAGTTTTCGCAGTCTCATTTTCCAAGAAAGCACCAGCAATGATCCCCAAACACACCCTCTTCACGGTTTCGACAAACGTGTAGTAAATTCTAAGGATCCCAAACAGTTTCTGTATGCAAGGAGCTTCAGCATCTTCTGTTTCATCATCTGATGCGATGATGCGGTCATCTCGTTGCTTCAGTGGATTGCTTCCTGAGATCTGTGAGAGCATGTACTTTGGTGGACCCCTTAAATCTTCGAAAACCGGACCTAACCTAGTTTGATAGATAGAGTTCTGTTCTTTTTTCCATGTCCACTGGCCTCTTTTACCAGGACCAAGGGTCACTCGGATGATTTCTTGGAACCAGTGGAAAGTCTGGCCTTCTTGATGAATCTCTTTGTACTGTAATAACTTCCCAAAAGTTATCCCGACCGAGAGGAAGAGAAACAACGCCAGGAGCAGAATAGCTACTACGCAAAGCACAAGGATACCAACAATGACACTGGCTTCTGCAGCTCCTAGATGTTTGAAATAGCCTGAGAAAGAGAGAACTTAGTGTTAACAAAGATTTTCCAAATGAAACATATGTTTTCATGGCTGGTATATATTAACAATACCTTGTATGAGGCTCCTGGCAGCTTTGCAGATTGAGGGTAAGGCGAGAATGAGAAGAAACAGCTCGAATCTTGGGAAGACAAACGCACCGAAACTCCTCTTCTTCTCAGTGTGTGCTTTCTTGAACTTCAGTATCAGAGAGAGGGTTATATGCAGTAGTACTAAACTGCCTCCGATTATAGCTATCCAAAACATGATCCTATTGAAATCTCTCCACCTACAAAAAAGAAGAATGAATTTTCAAACATTTATTGCTTCTTCTTAAAAATCAATGTAAGAAACTAATGCTTATAGGGAACCTGCAAAAAAAAAAGAAGTACAAACGTGGATTGTAGTGACTTACACTGTTAAATGCGGTAGACCAAGAACGTGTTCTGCTTCTGGCTTAAGATTTGAGGTCTGTAAACACTCATACCGTATCAACACATGAACAAAAGAGTATGTACTAAAAACAGCGCAAAAAACAACAAAGAAGAAGAAGCTGTGAGGATTTTAGTTTCTTTTGACCTCAAAGAATAATCTGTACTCCATTGCGGTAAGTGGCAATCCGAATACTGACTCAGCGTTGGTTGATGTCTGCAGATTAGTCATGTTGTTGTCCGTCTTAGAAATGAAGGAATGTGGACCAATGTAAGGACTTGAGGCCACCATGATCTGTTCGTTGTGCTTAGTTTCCCATGGGAGAGAAAAATAAGGGATTATCCACTGAATGCCTCTCACAAATTCGTAGTAATCAACAGGCAATGTCACCGGTAGCCATCTCGAGAGTGCAAAAAACTGAATGTGACAGGCACTTCTCTGCATTACAACCACAAAGCCGTTGATTAATTATGTGGTTTGCAGGTAACAAAATAAAGGCAATGTATTGTTTATAAAGAGTAAAACTCATACGAAAAGGTTCCTCGTGGGGTCTGATGTCAGATAAGGAGAGGGTCTTGGAAATGCTCCGAGAGAATAAAGGCTTGTGGTTGAAAGAGTGAGGAGTCCCGCAACGAAAGATGTCACCAAGAAAATGTAAGTTGATACCCAAGAAACCACAGAAGATATCACAGGCACAGAATCTGCAAATTAAGTACAACATTTGAAAAGCAAATTACGCTTTTATATAACATATACAAAAGTGGTTAAAATGCTTACAATGTTTCACTTCTAGGATGTCGGATGCGAGGTTTTGGTTTCCTGCGACATCTTGAGTAACATTTTCAGGAATCTTAACAGAAATTTTGCGCGTGTTGGCTTTTACATATACAATGTATATGCTTCCGCTCAGTTCCTCAAAGCTGGCGTTTAGTGAAAACAACAGAAAGCAAAAAAAAGTCCCAAGGAAATCACTTAGCATCAATTTTTATGGAGAAAAAATCTCAAGAGACTAAAAGAAACACAAAGACCACCAACCTATCAAGATATCCACCTGAGACCGATACAAATGAAGAGTTAAACCCAAACACTGGCTTCATGAATTTTATCCAGATAGGGATGGTGTGCTTTCTTGTCCTCATACCAGATGTTGTGTTCAATACAACATGAGGTCTCTCGGTATCTAATTAACATCATGCGCATACATGTTGTTTCGTTCAAAACAAGAATTTCGAAACACAAATATATCACTTACTCACCATAAAGAAAAGTCAGTGGTGCAGTTGGAGATGCATGTGTCCCATGCCTGCTTCTTATTGAATTCGAGTCAAGGGTCACCGTGACTATAGCACGCCGTGATGTATTTGTGACCTGAAAATAAGAGTGTGGATGTTACATGAAGGGATCAGCACCAAATAACCTTGCGAAAAAGCAGCAGAAGCTAGCACAAACCATAAACGCAAAACGGCGATTCTCGTTGGTTTTTCCATCAATAGGAAGCAAATCACCTTGGTTTGTGCTTAGTAGTCTAAGAATTTCAGCTGAAGAATTCAGTACCGGTTCCGAGAAATACAAGTAAACATTCAGCTTGTCGTTATCATTGGTTGCCTGCACCGTCCTAGTTTGGTTGTTTAGCTTCAGTAACTTTTCTGGGACATGAGTTCGAAGGTTGACAAAAACGTTTCTTCGATCTAGAGGCCGCCAAGGAGGATTCAAAATCAGTATCCCTAGTTAAAGCTCTTAGCCTCAAACGAAACCAAGCGGATGATAAATAAAAAGGGTAAAGACACTCACCAAAGTGGACAAAGAAACGCGAACCCAAAGCTCTTTTAAAGTTGTTACCGGCTGTATCAGAACAGAAACTCTTGTTCGTCACCAACACAATCCTTCCATATTGAGCATCAGGAGATAATCCCACAAGCAGTGAGTATCTGAGATACTGGTCAAGAACAGTGAATGAAGACGGTATAACTTGGCCAGCACCGTAGACAAGAAGCTGTTACATAATTTAAAACCGTGTTAAAGAGTATAAAACAAGAAGATGAAAGCTCAAAACGATGATTGTGAAAATAAGGTTACGTACTCACGTCGCAGGCATTCACAGATGAACATCTGAAACCTCCTCCACCAACACATGGCTCAGTAAAAGTGATATTAACAGACACGTTTTGTGCACTTGTAAATGGCATTGATGCAGTTACAAAGGCTGTAGGAGAAACCGTATCTGCATACACAATTTTACAGCTTAAATAAAGGAAAGGGAAGTCTGAACTCAAACATAGAAAATTCCAGGAAGAGAATCAGCAGAGATTTGTTTCTTTACCAACAGCCCAGTTATAGATACTGCAGCCAAATCCAGGCATCCTATTTGCGCAGACCTCAAGTGTATGATTCCCGTCCAGCAACTTCGAGTAGGAAACTTTTCTTCGATGGCAATCCACACTAAACTGGTCATCTAGCTGCAGAGAACACATTCTTTTTCCATCAACAGGTGTGACTTGTTCATCTATAACTACAATTAACTCCATCAAGACTCTTTAAATAATGAAAATCCTTGATTTGCAGACTCAACACTCAAGTCAGAATTTATAATTGGAAAGCCTTACAAGAAAAGAAAAAAAAAAGGACAGAAAATCAACCTTGCAACGGAATTTGCAGCTTGAGCAAGTTCTGTTTCCATCGTCAAAAGCTTGAAAGGAAAATTTGGCTGAGTTAAATCTAGAAGTAGGAGGAGGTGCTTTCAAGAACTTAACAGAGAGCTCTGAACCATAACAGTGATGAAACCTGAAAAAACAAAAAGGGGAAAAGACAACCCAGAAAAGCAAAAGAAGCCATGCACTTTTAAGCAGACCCATTTCTCTCCCCAAAAAAAAAAACAAATGCAGCTGAAAATCTCAAGCTCGAAACTCCTTATGATGCAATCATTAAGACAGAGAAGAAATTTATAAGCAAAACAGAGCCATGGGCTTCACTGAGTTTATTCTGGACAAAGTAGAAGAAGACACTGTAGAGATAATGAGTTGGTGAAGAGAAAAAGAGAGAGAGAGAAAGGATTAAAACAAGATGGATTCTTGCTTCTGTGGTCTATGATGGCTGTGCAAGAGAGATAACGGATAGTGTATGCATGAGAGCGATGGGAGATACAGTGATTGGAAGATAGATAGAGAGATAGAGAGAGAGAGAGAATAATTTGAGAAACAGACAAACTCTTGAAGAAATTATTATTATTCCAGGACTTGTCTATTTTGCTGTATATATGTTTTATTAAAACATTGGGAGAAGGAACTTGTAGTTAAATCTTGTAGTAAACAAGTATAATTTTCTTCAGACAAGTCACCACAACACACAACTACAAAGAGACAAAATCTTTAGGTGATTTAAGGGCTCTTTGGGGTGAACAGTGCAATAATTTGGTTCTAAATGGTACAAGAAACCAAAAAGAAGCATTGAAGTTTTCCTCCTGGTTAATAAATATTCAATACACATGGGACTATCGTTTTCAGATCAAATGATGGGACTTTCATTCAAGTCTTACCTTTTCATAATATAATCCATACTTGAGCCTTCCTTTTACACCAAACCAATTATGCATTCAAGCTGCCAAATCGATGGAGTGTGACCAATACTTTAAGCATAAGCTTTGCAACTAGAGACAAGAGGATGAAGAACCAGATCTGATAAACCTTTGGGCATAACTTTGAGATTTTAAGGACCTCAGTGTTCAACAATCATGGTGTAGAAGATTTAGATGAACAGTATACTGAAACGTTTGGTTTTGTCAATTGCTTTTTGTCCCAGACTAAACTTTCATGTGAATGCTGAAAATGTCCTCATCTTTGATCAAAGCATTGGCAGCCATACAATGTGTATAGCAAATCTGGGCGCAATTTCTCGACTACCAAAAAAAAAAGGTAATAAAACAAAATTGCAAGACTAGAGTTTCATAATTTCGGCTCAAGTTCATCCAAGCACAAACCGAAAAATTTACAACTTCCATTCGAAGGTATGGAAAGTCTATCCATCTTTTAGGGACAATTGGCCATTCATATAAGCTGAGTCATTATTGTGGAGGGACATGTCCGAAGGGGACAAACAACTATACGACTCCAGCGATATATAAGCCTTCGATTTGTTTATATGCTTACCGATATGGGACAAAAGAACACACAAGAGAGATTTAACTATTTGGGCTTGTGGGCTTTTTGTTAAGGCTCGTTCTTTCCTTTTTTGGGTTCCAAGTAGACATTTAAACAATATCCTTTTGTTTTGTTTATTTTCTTTCAAAAATAGTTTCTTTTTAAATTGAAGTTTTCGGGATAACTATTAACATTATAGTAAAGATAATTGTCGTATTCACGACGTCGTTATCGTTATCGGTATCGTTAGGGCCAAAATCACATCTCTCCCTCCCGGTGTAAAGTTATTCACCTCTACCCCATTCTATTCAGCCATACCCTTTCCTTTTTAATGAAATATAATATCCCTATCTTGCCATTTTTTTCTTTATTTACTTTAACTAAAATATATATATAAAAAATAAATTCAACCAATGAGAATTAAGCAAATTTTAGCCAATCAAAAACAACTTCCCATTGACTTTTTTTTCCATCTCTAGCGACATCTTCTCCTTTATTTTTTTTATTTTATTTTAACTACAACATATAAAAAAGATAAATTCGACCAATGAGAATTAATCAAATTTCAGCCAATCATAAACATCTTTCCATTGACTTTTTCTCATCTCTATCGACATCTTCCCCTTCTTTATCCGCCATTGAAACTTCGAAATCCAGATTAATTTTCTTATAATTATTGTGCTTTAGCTTAAATCATTCGATTTTGTTAGTAGATTTTGCACTATAAACTATTGGATTTGAAAATTTCAATTGGATTTTCATTTTTGGGATTTCAATTGGATTTGCATTTTTGGGATTTCAATTGGATTTGCAATTTTGGAGATTTCAATTAGATTTGAAACATTATTCTTTTGGTGTTGTTAATTAATGGACATTGGATTGGTAACCATATTTTCTGGGTCGATTAGGACATTGCATTGGTAATTAATAGATTGTAGTTGTTGAATCATACTGAATCATATGTAGATTAGTGTTTTGGCCCGAATTCATCCAATTTACAGATATAAGACAACTGGGAACAAAATGGTATAATTAAGACATGGGAACAAATTGGTATTACTGAGTAACACTGAGACAAGTCAATATGTGCTAATGTAATTTTTTTGTTCAGGAGATAATGAGCACAAACATACATTATGATTATTGAGGATATTATTCAAAGACCAGAGAAGATGAGGAATGGATTTCACGAGATCATCTATGGAGGAGATAACTTATTCGGTGTTAGTGGATATGATATGCATGAAGATTGTGATAAATGAATCCACAAGACAATGATTGTGTTTGTATTTGTATTAAATTTCGTTTGTGTTTGTATTTCTTTGATACTATTTGTTTTGTACAAATACGTAAATTGGTTTTTGTAATGGTATAAATAAGTTCATTTCTCTTATAAAAGATAACGAAATTAGTTTTATAAAAACGAAACATCATCTTTGATTTTCATACACAAGTAATAAATCCAAATAACATTTATTAGTTACACAAAAATTTTTTTTGGATAATGGTCTTTATCATATTCTTGTTTTCACATCAAACACCTTATACTTTTATGATGATTTTGTTAATTTTAACCATCTTATGATGTAAAAGATACGAAAAATGTGCTTTAAAACATAATATTGCATGAAAACGTTAGAAATATACTTTGATTACCTTAAATCAAGTGTACAACCAAAAATATTTAATTTATAACAAGGTAATACTAATTATAAGTTAAAATCCCAAAAGTACAACTATGTGCATGCTAGTATAACTGGATTACTATGGACAACTATGTGAAAAAATCATGAATTTTTTATTAATATAATTGTCATGTGTCTAGAATTGCGGCAGCATGTGTTAAATGACGGCGCCAGGTGTCCTTTTTTACTGCGTCACATGTTTTTAATGTTTTTTTTTGGAATTTTTTTTTTTCAACTCAGGTTTTTTTCAAAATTATAACAAGTCGGATATCCGTAATACTTGGTATTACCAGGTACAAATATGAACAAAATTATAACAAGTCGGATATCCGTAATACTTGGTATTACCATGTACAAATATGAACAAAATTATAACAAGTCAGATATCCGTAATAATTGGTATTACCATGTACAAATATGAACAAAATTATAACAAATCGGATTACTAGGGACAACTATGTAAAAACTTCATGAATTTTTTATTAATATAATTGTCATATGTCTGGAATTGCGGCATTATGTGTTAAATGATGGCGCCAGGTGTCCTTTTTTACTGCGTCACATGTTTTTAATGTTTTTTTTTTAGAATTTTTTTAAATTGTTTTTTTTTCAACCCAGATTTTTTTCAAAATTATAACAAGTCGGATATCTGTAATACTTGGTATTACCAGGTACAAATATGAACAAAATTATAACAAGTCGGATATCCGTAATACTTGGTATTACCATGTACAAATATGAACAAAATTATAACAAGTCGGATATCCGTAATACTTGGTATTACCATGTAAAAATATGAATAAAATTATAACAAATCGGATTACTAGGGACAACCATGTGAAAAATTCATGAATTTTTTATTAATATAATTGTCATATGTCTAGAATTGCGACATCATGTGTTAAATGACGGCGCCAGGTGTCCATTTCGATTGCGTCACGTGTTTTTAATGTTTTTTTTGGAATTTTTTTTTCAATCTTATTTTTTTCAACCCAGATTTTTTTTCAAAATTATAACAAGTCGGATATCCGTAATACTCGGTATTACCAGGTACAAATATGAACAAAATTATAACAAGTCGGATATCCGTAATACTTGGTATTACTAGGTATAAATATGAACAAAATTATAACACGAAAGCATATGAACCCAAATTCCGGACAACGCTCTCTTTAGCAGAGACATTACTGAAACCTTCCCTCTTCTACATCTCTTCTGAGTTATCACCATTCACTTCCAAAGATTTTCTTCCCATGAATGTGGAATTTAGTGAAGTCAAACATTTTCTTCCCATGAGTGTGGAACTTCTCTATAACTTAAAAAACACACACACACACACACACAAATATGCAAAATGAGATCGTATGTTAGGTTATATAGCATCTTGAAACAATAACAAAATCCTTGATCTTTGTCCGAACAACATTAATCCCTCTGTCATCACTAGCATTCAGCTCCAACACCCTAGACTCTTGTATAATTCAAGTCTGTAAAAAAGCTATTTAGTTAGTTCCCATGTCATATCGCAAGTCCAAGCTTGCAATAACAGAAAAATGAAAAAGCAAATCAAAGACACTCTCATGATATACATTTGTTATATGAACCCCAAAAGAAACTTAAACTAACGCATTTGAGACACCCATGGAACAAAGAAGACGATAATTTAGCTTCAATTAGCTTAAAAAATGATTAAATCCAAATTCAAAACGTAAACACTTACATCGTAACACTATAATGGCTACAATTATTAAGAATTCAAGTATATTGTCTAGCTACATAATGGGACAAATAAGTATATCATAATGCAACCACACATTCAGAGAGTGAATTGTCTCAGCATCCCAAACATCTTTAGAGTTATTTGAATCACAAACCTGAATATATCCGTATTAGAGGTCTCATACAATTTAGCATAGACAAATGAATGAATCACTCAAATATCCATCAACAACTACTTCCATAACATAAAAGAGAAGCACAATTAAATCAGAGTCTCAACTTTGAAAAAATATCAGATAATTGAGTATCCAAATAGCTGGTAGACGATCGCAAGTGCAGTAGTGGTTGGTTTTTCCGGCGACGATGATGGATTTCAGGACTTTCACGGTGGAGAGAGACGAGAAATTGTTGCAAGTGTCGAAGAGAGAGAGAGATGCTCGATGTTCCTTTTTTAAGATTCGCGGAGAGTTTAACGAACGTGTCACACTACGAGTTATAAGCCTGAGCCTGAAGACGAGTCACGTCGGTTCCACAGACCAAGATCACTCCTCCAACTCTACTGCGAACACCAACGACGGGATCGAGACCTGTTGGCACCGATGCTGAATCTGCTGAGTCCGACGTAGTAGAAAGTGTCAATCTTGCTGTTACGGAGAAGCGGAGTCATCGCGTCTCCGGTGCCGACTTAGACCGGTTTGAAATCGAGGCTCGACAATTTACCGGAGTCATGATCAACAAGGCGAAGAAGAAGAAGATTAGATCGGGTTGATATATTCTGGGATTGGTCTGAGTTTCTGATACAGAAGTCAAAAAGGGATCCCGTCAAAAAGAGAGATTTTTGGATTAAATTAAGATTGGATCCGATATGGATGGACAATCCAGATTATAATTGGTTTGGATGTGGATATGGCTGGTTGGATTTGTAATTAACAAATTTTTCTAGACTAACCAGTATTTTCTCGCTTTTTTTATTTAAAAATAAATCAAAAAGAAAATAGTTTTATAACGGAGGCATATGTGAATAATGGTGTTTTGAAAAGGGCATCTCAACATTTCTCCCTTATCGTTATCGTTATCTAACTCCGTCACTTTTTTTTGTTTTGTTCCGTTTGTGCTGTTGTAGTTAGGGATGTCAATCGGACTCGTCCGGCCCGGCCCGGTCTGGCCCGAAACCTGTAAAACCCGCATATACTTGAGTCCGGTCCGGCTCGGTCCGAAAAAATATTGGGCCTATATTTTAAAGTCTGGTCTGGCCCGGACAGGGCTTTAGGGTTTTTCGGGCTTTTCTTTACAAACACAAAAAGTCACAATTCTCAAATACAAAAATAATTAAAACAAAATATTTATCAAAATAAATCTAAATTGAAATGCATTATATCAAATCCAATTAAATTTAAAAGCAAAAGTTTGACAAAAAAACAAATAAAATTCAAATAAATTGTATTACCAAATAAAACATAAAATCAAAACACTTCAAATCTAGGTAGTAGAGTTTAGATTATAATATCTTTCATCGTCTTCTAAATCTTCATCACCATCAAAAGCTACACATAAAAAAAAAAGTAAAATAATATTAAACTTTGAGAGGTATAAATCATTTAGAAATGTCATTGAAAATCTATAGATAAAGATTTTTAAAATATGAAGTAAATATGGATGAATGATAATGGTACCTAGATCACGAAATGTAAACCTATAAAACCAAGTGCATGTACAAATCAGTGCTTCAACGTTTCTTGATAAAAGACGATTTCCAAGACATACGCACAAATACTAAATGTAGACTCTGATGCCATTGTAGTTATCATAATGCTTAGAACATCACATGTCATACGAGCTAACTCACCATAACGTTGTGAATGACTCTTCCACCATTCTAAAACATCTATGTCTTCATAAAAAGTCAGTTCCAACATATCGTCTTCTAAATATAGAGTCAATTTAGACTTTGATTCTTCTATAATGGTACGTTTGTTCATACGCTTTGAAATCATATGATAAGTGAACCCAAATTTAATAAAACATACGTAATCAAATAGTTCCGGGTTTTTCGGGCTAGCCCGGCCCTCGGGCTTTGGCCCTAATGGACACCCCTAGTTGTAGTGACAATGATCACTAGATAAAATAATTCAAGATGCAAAGAGAAAGATCAATGGCCACGTCCACTGACTAACAAAAGCCATGCACTGCAAAATATAGCAGAGGGAAGACCTGCTAAAAAAAACAAAATCGAAGCATATGTATTCAAAAGTACATGAGTTTGGAACATTAAACCATGACATATCTACATAAAAATCACCAGATTTATCACCTTGTAACCAGAGCAACTTAGGAACATCTTCAAAGAGACAATCCAGATTTCTTCAAAAGAATACTACAAATGATGCAAAGTGGAGCTAAATTCAACGATTTGCTTGCTCAGCAGGTATACATAACACCGAAATTTAGAGAAATGGCCAGCTTAGTACTACTGCACTTGTATCACAGTTGCAGAAACCTAATGATCAACTTCATCATCATGATCAACAAAATCATTATCTGCCAAGGCAAACTGTCGTTAGTAGCCAATTACGAGATGGGCTCGGCTGGGCGTTTCTCTTATTGAACCCAATTGTGGACAATTCAAATGTAAGGCAATTTACACTACATGTATATATGAACTGGTGGACAACAGTTAGGTCCAAATGATATGGAGAATTCGAAGACCAACAAAAAAATACACAATGGATATCTTTTGAATTTTTATAGTCATTATCGTGAAATATTTTGAATACTCAAAACTCTAAACAAATCTAACAAACTCTATGAAAATATAACAAATCTCTAAATTTTTAAAATCAACTAACTCTATATAAATTCAACTCCCACTAAACCACCCTTAGTAATTTGAATAATTTAGAGTATTTTATTTTATTTTTTCACTAGTAGAAAAAATTCGTATAGCCACGGTACGTTTCGTGGCTAAAGCATCGTGACTAATTTTTTCGTGGCTAAATCGTGACTATACGAGAAAAAAGCCACGATTTAGCCACGAAAAAATTTGGTCACGATGCTATAACCACGACATTTTCGTGACTAAATCGTGACTATACGAGATATTTTTACTAGTGTTTGAAGCCAAAATTTTGAATGTTGGTATATAATTACTGTGATTTTGTTTTCCTTTAAATTTCAATTTTCGTATATATTAAGATATATATATTTTAATTTTTAAAATTGGTATATTCATTATAATTAGATATTACTTATTTTCTGTAAAATTATATATATTATATATTGTATATGATTTCTTTCTTCTTCTTCCCCCCAAATTTAATTCTTTTTTGCAAGTTAACTTTCTATATAAGATTATGTATTAAGTATGATATTGCTATATGATTGCCGATAGGGGATTAATTAATTTATATTATAAGAAATATTTTGTAAAAGAAATCCACTATTCAGATATTTCAATAACATAAAATATTTTTTTTTGGAATTTTAAAACAATACATGAATTGATATTTGTTTCCATTAAAATAATAATAAAAATTATAAAGTTCACCATTAAATGAATTAATATTTGTTTCCATTAAATGAATTGATATTTGTCAATAGTTGTTTAATAGCTTTATGAGTTACGACTATAAATAAAGGATTATTCACTGTATTAATAAGTTCATAACACATAAACGAAATTAAAAAAAAAGGGAAGAAGAGATATGGAGATGATGAAAGTGATAATGATGATGGTGTTAGTTGGAACTCTAATAGGAGAGGTCAAGACTGAATCACGTGCGGATTGTGTGATGCATTGTCAGGAAGTGTGCACGGGCAATCTTGATAAAAATTGCGTCAACGGATGCATCTTTGAAAAATGTCCTGATTTTCTTCGTACCAATTTTCATCATTCAAGGTATATACTTTAACCATCAGTTTCTTTTTCTTGTGAGTACATAAGTATATATTTTCGTAATTATTATATAACAAATAGTTTGATATGGTTGTGCATTTTTGTGTGTGGCTATTAACAGGACGAAGGCTTCATACCATCATGAAACCAGAGGATAAACTTGCTATTGACTTTTGGTCACCTAAAACAAAGCTATTGTTAAAGATCAATTAATAGTCTTATTATTCGTAATTTTCATAACACAACACATTTGATGTATATGTGTATTGTTTGCTACTGAGTTTTATTAATATACCTCATTAAATGTCAAATTATTTTCCAGCAAATATCTACATATAATATTTTTCTTTGATTAATGGTCTGATTTTAATTGACGACAAAACACTGATTTTAATTGAAAGACAAAAAAACTAACTATATTGACTTATACAAAATCTATAAATCAAATCTAATTGCAATCAAAATAATTATATAATCACATACAAAAATATGTTGCATCAAAAGGTAGCTAGGGACATAGTTCCACCATCTACAAAAATTGGTGTGGTTCTCTTTTGGCCGCCTTTATAGATGTTTTAAATAATAAAAACTAGGTAGTAATTGCGCGGAGTAAAATATCATAGATATTGTTAGCTTAAACGTTTACAATAATTAGTTAACTAATCTAGATTTTTGTTTTCAACATAGAGAACTTATTTAAAATATTACTAGATTCTAAACCCGCATGCCCGCACATGATAAAGTTTTTTGTAATAATATATAAAATGTGAAATGAGAAATAAAAATAATTTAAATTAACTCAAATATGTTTAATTTGTATATTTTATGTTTATAAGATATTTAATAAATGAGAACATGTTAAATACCTGCTTGACAACATGTTCAAATTATTATTTTTAAAATAAAAAGTGTTTGAAAACTGATTCCAAAAATATTTTTTCTTTTCTTTTCTTGTTAATACTATAAGTGACGTGATTTAAGCGGTCTGAAAAAAAGTGACATTGATTTATTTTTTTTGGGTAAAAACATCTTCTTATTAGTATTGTAACCCAAATCGAAATTCATTAATTCAGAGATAGAGCATCGGTGGAGAGAGAGACAATTTTCAGAGATATTCGTAGATTTGGAAGTTTATCGTATTCGTTATCGTTTATGTCTTCTTCTTCTCGGTTTGGTTTATCGCTAGCTTGTGGTGATTGTCGAATTGACCTAGGGAACTATTAAATGCCGACATGAGCTTATGTGTACTCTCTGCCTCTTTGATTGGCAATGTTTGGGTAGAATTTTCAAATGATTTGGTGGATTGTAACTATTGTTTTTTGTTTTCGAAAATGATACATGATGAATAATTCAATTAAATTGATTTGAGATCGCCTCTTGCAGGTTGTAAAGCAGCAATACCGATTATGAGATTTAGAGGTGGTTACATTTTTGTCTTCTTTTTGCGGGTTTTGTTATAGGCTTATAGCTCATGTAACAAAGCCGGGCAAACCTTGTGCAGAAAAAAATGATTTAAATTGAGATTCTCACAAAATATAGTTTCATCCGGTTAGAGTTGGTGACACAGACACACTAAGATATATTTAGAGAGGGAACATAATAGATCTCCATGGATCTGTTAAAAGATTGTAATGCCCATTATCGAGTTCTAGTAATTAATAAATAATTATCGAGCTCAACACTACCGAGTTAAAATATTATAATGCCCAATATATTATTTTTATTTACATGAACTTTATAATAAAATTTTGAATGTTTTGAAAGTTATAGACTCTTAGGTAAAATAACTCCAGTATTCATTTAGAGAGGTTTGTTGGTAGATAGATTTATAAAAATTGTAACAATTCAAAAGTTCGCCTTGGCCGCAACGCTCTCAAGTACAAAATCCGAGGTAAGATTTTTGGTCTCTCCAACGACGTCGGTCTTCACCGGCGACCATCCTGTCCCCACCGATGACCAGCCTCACGCTGGGAATCGAGAAGCCAACGGCAATCGGCCTTACGCCGTATGCTGAGAAACCTCCTCCGCCGTCCTCGCCAAGACTCAGTTGATGCAGCTCCTCAGTCGGTAACTCCTCTTCAAGCAGAAGGAGAGGCGCCGGACCCACCTGTTCCACCCGACCCACCGGATTCAACCGCCATTTCTTCCCTCCATCCCTTCCACAACTCATCTTCCTTCTCCATGCCCCCTTGGCGTCGGCCCCTCGTGTCACCGGTGATATCCTTCTCCTTGTGCGCAACTCCTTCCTCCTTCGACGAGAGCTTCCCGAGCAGGCCCAGTCTCCTCAATGCTGTTGTGGTAACTACCGCCCTGGTTTCTTTCGTCGGAGACCCATCCGTTGGTTCTCCGAACTCGAGTCGCTCCCTCACGGCCGCCTTCGCACCATCTCCGCCTTTGTCGTACTCTACATCACCACCCCGCTTACTCCTCTGGTGCCTCCAAATCCAGTTGACTTTTTCGGTTGTTTCAACCGCCGCCAGCCATCCTCCATGGTCATATCTCCCCGACTGGCTGAAGTTCCTCTCCCTCCGTCGTCGTACGCTTCATCTTCCAAAATCTGGATTTCCATTTTTGGGATGGATGATTCTGCAAAATGGGACTGGCCCAAGTTGTTCCTTTTGGCTTTTAGCCCAGCAGTTATGCAAAGCTTCATACTGTTCACCTCAGCTGAGTTCGGTGTTACCGAACAAGAGGGTAACCGGAGTAAATCCAAGGCAAGGTTGCATGTGGTGTCCATATCCTTCTCTGAAACCCTCACATATGTTAAATGCCAATCTGAAGGTCATCTGAGTAAATCCAAGGCTTCTTTGCATGTGGTGTCAATCCGTGCAGCTTTTTCCCAAACTGCATATGAAGAAATAAGGATTTTCTCAGTAGAATCTGAGTCCTTACAATTGGTTAGGGCCATCTTCTCAGGCTCTTGTGTTCCTAAACTTCTTGGTTTCGTCGAGGACATCATAATCCTCAGCAGAAGTTTAGTTTCCACTACTTTCAAGTTTATCCTATCGACGTATTCGAGTTTAGTCTTGTATTCGCTGTCATCTGATCACACTCTATCTGCTTTAAGCTTTAATGTTTTTAATTTGTATTGTCATTATCAAAGAGGATGGATAATTCCCTCTAGTTGTATTATGGAAGTTTAAGTAATGAGAATAAATTGTTGTCCAAAAAAAAAAGATTTATAAAAATTGTTAGAATTTTTAGATTATATTGTTATTGGTTTATCAAAAGTTAGGGACATAGTTCCACCATCTACAAAAATTGGCGTGGTTCTCTTTTGACCGCCTTTATAGATGTTTTAAATAATAAAAATTAGGTAGTAATTGCGCGGAGTGAAATATCATGGTTATTATTAGTTTAAACGTTTATAATAATTAGTTAATTGATCTAGAATTTAGTTTTCAACATAGAGAACTTATTTAAAATATTACTAGATTCTAAACCCGCATGCCCGCACATGATAAAGTTTTTTGTAATAATATATAAAATGTGAAATGAGGAATAAAAATAATTTAAACTCAAATATGTTTAATTTGTATTTTTATGTTTGTAATATATTNAATATATTAGAAGTGTTTGGAAATAAATTCCAAATTTGTTTTTTCTTTTCTTTTCTTGTTACTACTATAAGTGACGTGATTTAAGCAGTCGGGAAAAAGTGACATTGATTTGTTTTTCGTTTTTTTTTGTTTGGGAAAAAACATCTTCTTATTAGTATTGTAACCCAAATCGAAATTCATTAATTCAGAGATAGAGCATCGGTGGAGAGAGAGGCGATTTTCAGAGATATTCATAGATTTGGAAGTTTATCGTCTTCGTTATCGTTTACATTTCTTCTCTTCGTATATGTCTTCTTCTTCTTCTCGGTTTGGTTTATCGCTAGCTTGTGGTGATTGTCGAATTGACCTAGGGAACTATTAAATGCCGACATGAGCTTACGTGTACTATCTGCCTCTTTGATTGGCAATGTTTGTGTAGAATTATCAAATGATTCGGTGGATTGTAACTATTTTTTTTTGTTTTCGAAAATGATTCACATGATGAAAAATTCAATTAAATTGATCAAAGATCGCCTCTTGCATGTTATAAAGCAGCAATACCGATTCGGAGATTTAGAGGTGGTTACATTTTCGTCTATCTCATGTAACAAAGCTGAGCAAACCTTGTGCAAACAAAAATGATTCAAATTGAGATTTTCACAAAATATAGTTTCATCCGGTTAGAGTTGGTGACACAGTAAGAGATATTTAGAGAGGGAATGGAATAGATCTCCATGGATCTGTTAAAAGATTGTAATGCCCATTATCGAGTTCTAGTAATTAATAAATAATTATCGAGTTCAACACTATACCGAGTTAAAAGATTGTAATGTCCAATAGAATATTTTTATTTACATGAACTTTATATTAAAAATTTGAATGTTTTGAAAGCTATAGATTGTTAGGTAAAATAACTCCAGTATTCATTTAGAGAGGTTTATTGGTAGATATATTTATAAAAATTGTTAGAATTTTTAGATTATATTGTTATTGGTTTATGAATTCTGACATTCTTAATGAAATCTACGGTTATTGGTTTACGAATTCTGATATTCTTAATGAAATCTAATGTTATTAGTTTATGGATTCTGAAGTTCTTAATAAAATCTAGTGCTATGGTTTTTAATTTACATACAAAATCCTTCGTTATTCTAAAAATTTAGTTTTTATTGATTCTATTAAAATCTTGTGTTATTGGGATATAGATTTTTAACTATTTAAGTCATCAAACAAAATTTCCAAAACACTATGGATATCTTTTGAATTTTTATAGTCATTATAGTGAAATATTTTGAATACTCAAAACTCTATACAAATCTAACAAACTCTATGAAAATATAACAAATCTCTAAATTTTTAAAATCAACTAATTCTATATAAATTCAACGGGAAAATTGTATTTTTAACCATGAAAGTATAACTTGCTAGCACTTTAAACCTTCAGAGATTTTGACTCTCACCTTAAACCATCAAACTAAAAAAACTCTCATTTTAAATCATCAAACTAACTTCCGAGATTACTCCATCAAAAAACTTAACGTGAATGTGTAGTTTCTGTTAAAAAATAATGATGTGGCTTTAATTTTGTTTTTTAATAAATAAAATTCATTTTAATTATTTCTTATAATTAAAAACTTTAAAAAAAAATCAAAATGAAAACAAAAAACAAAAACACTCGACGGTTCTCTTGCCGGCACTTCGGCGGTTCTTTCTCTCTCCTTCTCACCAGAACCCAGATTTTAAAGAATTAAAAGTTGGGATTCTCAGAGAAGGAAAATTGAAAATTTAAGACAAAGTTGAGGTTTTAAAAGAGATTTGAGATTTTCAAAAGAGGAAAATTAAAAATTTGAGATAAAGCTGAGATTTTTTATTACTAGAAATGGAGATTTTGACCCGAAGATGTGATTATATGCAGCTAGGAACAAAAAGGAATGATGTGTTTCAATCGACTTGGTTAAATTCGAGCTAATTTTGAGAATCGAATCTTGATCATCTTCTCGAATTCTGTTTTTTTTTTCCGTGTTCAAGTTTGATCTCTCTAACCTGATCTGGGATTTTATTTCTTTCTATTTTCTTTTCAACTCATTTTGGGTTTGGAATCGAAGCCAATTCAGTGATGTTTATGACTTTAGGTTCTTTTTTTGATAATCCAAAGTTTATAAATTAGTGATTTTTCCCATTTAATTACCGAAATCTAAATTAGGGTTTTACGAAAAAATCAAACTTTTGGTCATGTGTCGTTGAAATTGAACCAATTTTTCCATATCTAATTAACTTTCATTTGAACACAATTAGGGATTTGATGCATATCTGACTTTGGAAGCCAATTTTAGCACTGTTTGTTGCTCTAGTACTTAATAAGAAGCGCAACAGCAACATGAATCGAAGAAATTCGATTAGAAATCGACAATTAGAGAATAAGTTTTTCAGAGGGAGGAAAATCGACAATTGGAGACAAAGTTCAGAGTCCTAGAATTAGAAATCGATGGGGTTTTGAAAACTAAAGAGGAGGTGGAAGATTCCACGAAGGTAGAGAAGGGAAGAAGAAGAAACTTTTT
>PKML01015228.1:217418-243354 GCA_002933935.1 Eutrema yunnanense
TCTTAGGGTTCCCAATATGGATATAGTTATGAGCCCAATAAACTTGGGCTCAGTAATAAAACTGTGCCGTTTTCAAGTTCTTCTCATCACGTGGAAAAGCGTTGTGAAGCTTTTCGAAACTCGAATCAAATGGCGGGCTAAACCTCTCTCTCTCTCTCTCTCTCTCTCTCTCTCTCTCTCTGGCGATGGAACCGATTAGCGAAATCGGAGGTGGAGATACAACGAATAAGACTATGGCGTCTTTGGGACTCATGTGTGAGAAAAATATTAATGAGCAGCGGCTTAAAATCGATTCCTTCATCGCTTCTCCGTTCCAGAGATCGATGGGCTCTGTACTGGAGCGAGCTAAAGCCACTGCACAAAGCCAAGGTTAGGTCAAAATTCGCATAATACGATTCAGTTCCGTATGACCCAAAACGTTAATTTCTAGTTATTTGTTGGGTTTGGGTTCTGTCTCTGTGAAATTAGGGTTTTGATGAGAACTAGAGTGGTGAAATTGAGCGGTTCTGTGATATTTGTCTTTGATTTTTATAGTGGAACTAGCGAATATGAAAGCGCAGCTGAGAGAAGCAGAGGATGAGCTCGTTAAAGTGTTGGCAGGTATCAGCTTCACTTCCATCACCCAAAGAGCTTTAAACTTTGAACAAGTTTTCTGAATCTGGAAATAATTACCTGCTTGAGGCTCTAAAATGCTTGCTTGCTCTAGATTCTTCGGATTCTAAACTTCTCCGGTTTCTTAAATAAGATGTTTAAACATAAGATTCTCATTGAAAATGTATCTCCTTGCTTGTTTCTATCATTTTTTGCTTAGCTTGGATATCTTACGCTTTCGGATCTTTCCATCTTTTATATATATTTTGATGTTTAGAGAAGACCCGTAAAGAGGCAAGGCAAATGGGGTTAAGGGATTCCATTTCTGCAACACAATCTCGAATCGAAGTGCTTAGAAGAACTCTGCAGTTACAGAAGTCAAAGAGGGAAGAACATGCCAAAGTTATCTCCCAACAATTGCAAGGTATTTTTACCTTTGTCTGATTGATTTCATCACCGTGTATTGTACATTGTAGTTTTCCTGATTCAGCTACACGCTCGTAAGAGACTTTGTAAAGTGTTGATCTATGAAAAAAAATACTCTGCTTGTTTCAATATTACTTTGAAATCTCATGAGTCACTGAAGACCAAGCTAATATATTTCTTTTTTCTTTTCGTCCAATAAAGCCTTATCAGTATCCAAGGACAATGCTGGTAAAGTCACCGAAGAGAAAGGAGATATACATGAAGCCATCTCTTGGTATAATCAGGCTCTCGGTTTTCACGTTGAAGCTGGACATGGTAATGGGAGAAACTTTGAGTTTGGAACAATCATAGTTCTTTATTATTAAAGTTTTGACCATAGAAGATCTTGTGGTTTTACTTCTCTTACAGGAGTTAAATTCACATTCACCAACATTGATTCAAAAAGGCCTACACGCGAGTTTTCATTCACAGTTCATTATGGAAATGACATCTACACACGTTAGTATATATATATATATATCTTATTGAAGCAAGCATCAACAACAATTTAGTGTTTACAAAGAGTCTAGTAACAAGAACTGTGTACAATCTTTGTCTTATATGATCATCAGTATTGGATTGCAACCCGCAATTAGATGACATCGAAGAGATGGTTCAAGAATTGAATAAAACCAATGACCTTTTCGGATTTGTTCGTCTGATGAGGGATAAGTTTCTGAAAGGCACCTTATCTGGTATATATACTGACTCTCACTCTTATCTTTTAGACCCTTTTATCACCAAAAATTAGACATCTAGTTTTCGATGTATGTAAGCTGAATTTGACAAAGGCTTGTGTCTTTATTTGACTTCTCAGAGTTACCAACAAATTCAGAAAATCCGCAACAGGAAACTTCTATCATATCTGCTTCAGCTCCAGCTATGTCATTTACCACTGATACAAGAATGTCAACTCCAGAAGTCAAGGGATCTAAGGTTCAAGTGAATCGGCGACACAAACGATCTAGCGAATCACCACTCCCGTCTCCTGCACCCATGTCTTCTGCTCGCCGTTCTTCTCGCCTTAAGGTACAGGATACTCATTGTGTTCTTAATGTTGCACCAAACCAGATTCAAATATTTCCTAGATATTATACTTTCCAAGAGTAGGATACTAAAACCTATCTTCATAACTCGTGGACAAATATTTAACTGATCACGTGGAGCCGAAACTTATATACTGATTTTAACTTGTTGCAGGCTAAGAAATGAAGGTGGAGCTCTGCTTTCCTCTTCACCAGCATCAAGGATTACACTAAAGCTGAGACGTCCACGACGTTTTGGAGATTCTTTACAACAATCTGTTGTTTAAATTTCCTATAATATTTGACCATTAATGTAATCACGCGTATGTACGATGTTGACTTCTTTACTAGTTTCTAAATGAACATGTATACCATTGGCCTTATCCGAGAAAACACCAATCCTCGTCAGAGTCTGATTCATAACTTGGACTGCCACTCAAAATACGTGGATTTTGTCTCATCTCCATGTTCTGTTCCACAAAATATGAGATGTGAATCTTAAGGGCCTCAGGAACTAACCCAGAAATAAGAAAGATATAAAGCAGCGTCTTGAAACTGTACACTAGGTGCGTGTATTACTTAATTTACTTGTGAAAGATAATATATACATATTTATGTTTTATATTTCTAATAGATTTAGATTTTTTTCTCTTACCACAAAAAAAAAAAAATCTAGATATGATAGTGCAAAATCCCAAACATATTCCATATTTTAGTGGACTAAAGTCCATTGTATTTGTACCTCTTAAATGAATTAGTTTTTTTTTTTTNCACTTATTTATTGTGTTGTGTGTATAGAGAAATTAACATGGTTTATATGAAAAAATTGCAGGATGGAAACTATAGGAATGAGAAATATTATAAGGGAGATACGTCGATAAAATAGTTGATGTATTTGTAAACTCGTTAAAGTTATAATTTCCATTAAAAAATAAATTTGATGCAAAATAAAATCCTGCATGTGACTAGTTTTTGCAACTATATATGTATATGGCTGTAAAAACTCTTCAAAGTTTCAGATCCGAAAATTATTCATGCTCGAAATCGAATAAACCTCATTGGGATTTGTTAATTTTTGGCCTTATGAGTTCAAATCTGGTCACACTTATTCAAGATTCACTCTATAACTTTAGAAATTCAACCTTAAAATTAACAAAAAAAAACTAAAATTTATGGTAAAATTCTGGCCAAATTAGTTAAAATCACGTGACAAGGTCAATACCATATATTGAATTCGAATTCTCAAGAGCTCATTTTTAAAAGTATGTTTGTTTGCTATCCATTAAAAAAAAGAGAAACTAGGTGTGGTAACATAAAATTGGATCCAAATTAAATAAATAAAAAATATTATTTTATTTAAAAGTAAGGGGAGAGAAATTTCACTGCAGCCCCTCATTCACTTTACACAATACTAATTCTACTTATCTCTAACATCCCTGTTTTTTCATCTCTTCTGACATTTTCTCTTTCTTCCATATTATAAACTTTTTTTTCTTTCTTCCATATTCAAATCTTTTTCTCTTTCTTCCATATCAACATATCAACAAAACGATTCCTACATTTTATTCTCTCTCTTCTCTCTCCATCGTCATCGAGAGGATTTTTGTTTTTAAGCTATTCTCTTAGGCGTTACAATTCTTCGTCACGCACCGTTTTACCCGTCTCGAAGCCTCGGCACCTCTCTTCTCTGAAAACAAACCGATTTCGATTTCCGGAAAACTTGGTGGGGAAAAAAAGTTTGGTGGGTTTTTGATTAGTAAAGGAAAGGTGGAACATTTAGGTTAGATGTCGATGTAGCTCCGATTTGTATGGAATTACACTAGATCTGATTCTGTTTAGAATAGATCTGAAATTCAGACTCCATCTTCGACCCAAAATAAGTGCATTTCCTTTGTCATATGTTCAATATTGTGTTCTCTAAAATAGTTGGTGTCTAGTAGTTAAATATTTTATTTTATATTATCTATAATAGTTTCTTACATATAGTTGACTACTATATTTTATCTATACTTGATTTACATAAAGGAGTACGATAGTTTAAGTTATTTTATTGTAATACTAGCCCCTTGTTTACCTATATAGTTGGGTAGTCACATTATACTAATTGACTATTTTACCCACATGGAGACTAATTGACTATCTAATTCTGTAGAAACATGGAGACTAATCCACGGTATGACACACCCCATCAAACTAATGTGTTTCACCAAATACAAGATGTACTCGTTAATGTGCTAGTAAGGGTGGGAAGACAATCTGCAAAGGACGCTTGTTGCTTAGGATGTTCGTGTAAGCTGCTAAATAAAACATTGAAGGACCCATCTGTCATGAGGGAGGTCAACCTATCTAAATTTGTTGAAGACACCAGCTTAATATATCGCTACCCTACCTTCTTTGATCTAGCAATCAAATCAGGTAATCCTAAGGCATTGTACCTGTGTGGACTGAGCAGAATGCTAGTTGCCGTTGACCTTGAGGATGATGTTAGGTATTTCAACATGGCTTCTAAAGCGGGTATAGATCATGCGACCTATATGTTTGCAATATTGGTCATCGCATATGGTCGATATCCAAGAGCACTCCAACTATTAGACCGTGTAGTTGGCTGGAGATCCCGCATGAATTACATGATCGAGATGGGGAAGGAGGTCATGGATACCATCACCAATATGCGATGTGATAGGCCACTTAATCTGCCCAAAGTTCTAGATGAATTCCCTAAATGCGGTTTGAAGCATACGATGCTATGCTGTGAGGAGTGCTACCTTTATACTCAGTACCAATTAATGAGGGATTGAATTCACCTTTCAATCTAATTGAATGTTTCATGTCGTAATAAACCCTTATCGTAGTCCCCAGATTATAGTAGACTATCTTAAATGCTTTACTTCTTATTAGTAGTAGACTATTTCGTAATTGTATGAACTTTTTATTTGTAGTTTGTCTTTTGTTGTGTTGTCTACCTTGTTATTTATATTTTGGCTATCGTTTTTATTTATAAAATTTGTCTACCTTTTTATTTGTAGTTCGTCTATCGTTTTATTTGTTCAAGGTTTATAATCCAATAGACAACTATTCTCTTATATATTCACCTACTAATATATTATTCACTGTATCGCTTTTTTAGATCAATAACGTTGCACATTTCATTTGAGTCTGACAACTACCTCGATAACTGCTACAAACTTTTTCGAAATTAAAACAAAAAAAACAACGTTTTCTCTTTCTCTTCTACGTTTCCCTTTATTTTTTTCCGTCTCTTTCCTCTTCCTCTTCTGCTTCGCTTAATCTTCTCTTTCCTCTTCCTCTTCTGCTTTGGTTAATCGTCTATCTTGTTTTTGAGCGCTGCTTCACCCAATTTCGGACTCGTCATCGGATATCGCCTACCGAGGACAAACGCCGGACTTCCGCCGCTGGTCTTCTAGGGTAAGTTCATAAAGTTCTACAATTAGTACCGCCGCCGTTTAAACATTTTGCCTGCCTAAACCCTAGGTTAATGTGTATCATTTTCACGCATTCGATTCAAACATCATATTTTCGCACTATGAAACTAGTTAACTTATTCTTAAACTTATTTTCTTTGGCGTATGCAAAGATAGTTACCTAATAGGAATTACATAGGCAACACTACATAGTTATCTACCCATTTGTGGATTATTACCTATTACATAGATAGTGAGCTATTAATAATTATTTTATCTACCATTTCATAGTTGACTATTTCTTACTTACTAATTTCCTTGTGTTTTATGTTACCAGTGACTACATAATGAGTTTGTTACTGGAGAGGCTCTTCCAATTACGCAATGAGCCTGTAAACAAGAAGGTCAACACCTACTTTCAGCTTAATTATCTTGACGCCATTACCTTTGCACTAGAAGATGACCACATGGAGACCCTTAGGGAATCCCAATTCGGACAACTGATTGAAGCTGCTAACAAGATCGCATCTTCCGCCATATTCCTACACTTCATGTTTTCTAGGCAACTCGTTACGAAAAAAAGGAGATATGGTGTCTATTTGCGGGTCAGCCAATTCGCTTCTCAATCAGAGAGTTTGCTATTGCTACGGGTTTTCATTGCTCCAAATTACCGGGTTCTTCGCTAGTTGATGAAAATAAAATAAAAAAGTACACTCAACAATTGCTTGGTAAAGAAAGAACGCAACTCCGCAATGGATATTGAACACCCTTTTAGGCAGGTCGTACAAAGACAAAGACACAAGATTCAGGCTAGCTTGTCGATGGAGTTCTGATATACTCATATATTGCATGTTTTAGCAAGCATTTCATTTATAGTTTTGTGTAGATTACATGCATAATCATGGTCTTGTCTTGCATTTAGGTCTCATTTAGAGATTAGGGAATTTTCACTAGGTCTAGTGTGTTCTTGCATGTTTTGGAGTATTTCCTAGGTAATTGGAGGCAATTGGGCGTATTTGGAGAGTTGGACCTAAGTGGAGTACAAAATCCATCCGAGACGCCGGAAATATGTGTCTAGACGAAGGCGCTCCGATCCGAATCAGCCTTTAAAATCTTCATTAAAGTTGTAGAAGAGTGAATCAGGTTTACACAGGAGTTTGAATCGGGTTATTTGGACGTATGGATAGGGAGATAAGACGGATTTACTGAAGGTATGTCCGTCTGGCCGAGAGAAGATGACACCGTCCAAATAACCGGCAAAACGAAGGCCTTCCGTTATGAATAAACTCAAACGGTCTTCATAAGAGTTGTAGAGGGACGAGATAGCTGTCTACAGGAGTTGGATTCAAGTCATTCGGATGTCAGGTTCAGAAGTTATGACTGATTCACTGAAGATGTATCCAAGTTTCGGCCAGGTCAATACCCGGTTTGTTCCGGGTTGACCCGGGTCCGACCCAACTCAGCAAACACTTTTTTATATTTTAGAGATCTGATTTTTAGATCTATCTCATTTTTTATGCTTTTTTTTCTTTTTCTCTCAAGAACAAAAACCTCTCTTTTTAGGGCTTTTGGGATTTTTCCCAAGGATCTTTTGATTTATGAAAGTTTGAGTTTAGTTCTTGTGTTCTTTCTCTAATCCTTCATCTTCCTAATCTCTAATCATGATTAACATCACCTCTTTCACAAGATTTGGTGTGTTCTTCATGATTAGTGAGTAGTTTTTTAGGATTTGAGGATTTGGTAGATTTAAGGTGATTTGATGGATGATTAATGATGTCTAGGATTAGATTAGTGGTTTTAAAGCTAGATCTAGCTTGAGAAAGTGGATCTAGATCATAAGGCATTTCATGCACACAAGGTGTTCGATGAAATGCCTTGATGAACTAATCAAGAGATATTCATTTCTAGCCTAAGAGATTAGTTGTCTAGAGTGATTATTTGGTTGATCTTGAATGTTTAGACTTAAAGCTTGCTAATTAGTGATTCACAAATGAGAATTTGATCTTGAATTAGTGATTAGCAAAGTAATTAATACCTTGAGAAAGGATTAGTTAAGATTAGTGATTTTTGCCTAGGGATTAGTCTTCATTAAGCATTGGACATCATTAATTAGCCATTGGATTGCCTTATCTCAATTACCTTATCCTTGAATTCGCCTTTTATCATTGTTTTATTCACCGTTTAGTGTCTTTAGCTCTTGTCACTTGTCACTTGTCTTTTAATTAATAGTTCACTAGCTTAATAACCAAAACCACTTTGTTTGCTTGAATTAAAGAGTGTCTTGTATTCTTGTTGCATTGAACTAGATCCTAGATTGGATTGACACATAAAACACTACAATGACATGTGTATTTATGATTGATTCTTGAGTAGGATAAAATTCTATTTATCAATTGGCGCCGTTGCCAATTTGGGGTTCTAGTTTAGTCAATAGGATTTAGATTCTTTTTGAGATCAAGCTTTTATTTACATTATGTTAATGCACATCACTAAGAGCATGCATCTCATCGAGATGATGAATTTTCTCTTGTACATTGTCACTAACTTGTCTTCCTTAGTTCTCTTGTGCTTTCAAAGGTACCAAATCAAAAAAATGAGCAATGGAAAGACAAGTTCACTTGAAGTATTGGATACTGATGATCAAAGAGGGTACCAAGTCCAAAGGAAAAGTGATGGAGAGACAAGGTCACTTGAGGTGTTGGAGATGGACTACCAAATTAACATTCTTCAAGCCCCACAACCTCAAGAAATGCCACAACCTCAAGAATTGGCATCAAATCCAATCCAAGTTCCAAAGGAGAAACCAACGGTTGGGTGTTTTGACACTCCATGTTACCATGGATCAAGATATGGAATTCACCCACCACCAATCGAAGCCGAGGCATATGAGATCAAGATAAGCTTTGTTATGTTGATTCAAGAGTCTAGATTCTTGGGGACAAAGGTGGAAAACCCTTATGATCACTTGGATTCGTTTGAGAGGTTGTGTGACACGTTTAGAACCGGAGGAGTGCCCCATGATAGCATCAAGCTCATCTTGTTTCCGTTTTCTCTTGGAGAAAGAGCAAGCCAATGGGAGAGAACGTTGCCATCTCACTTGGTAAATTCTTGGGATGATTGTAAGGAGATTTTTCTCAACAAGTTCTACTCCACACAAAGAACGGTCCAAACTAGAAGGAACATCTCGAATTTCAAGCAAAGCATGCATGAAAGCTTTCATAAGGCATGGGGAAGACTTAAAGGATATACTCGAGACTGTCCCCATCACGGGTTCAAGAAGGAAGCCATCCTTAGCATCTTCTATTTGGGAGTTGATCAAGAACACAAATGGACCTTGGATGGGGCTAGCAATGGGCGTTTTACAAACCTCACAGTGGAACAAGGAGAGCTACTAGTGGAGAACTTTGCCCAAAGCGAAGAGAACTATGGTGATGAGTATGCTCGGGCTACAAGGACCACGAGTGATAATGAGGAGCAAAGGAGAACTAAGGAAATGAAGGCTCTAAACGAAAGAGTGGACAAGCAATCCACATTGATAGACAAGCTCATCAATGCCTCTCTAAAATCCGCTCACTTTGATGGAGATTTTGATGCCACTACACTGTTTGAGGAGGATAATGTGGATTTGGGTATACAACAAGACCTTGAAATGAAATGTATGCTTCAACAACTCCTAACCGGGCAAGCTAATACAGCAAATGAGTTGAATAAGATGGTGGCCGAGATTCATAACAAGGTTGATTGCTCTTATGATGATCTACACCGAAAGGTTGGAGCCCTATCTTCTAGGATCATGCATCTAGATCATCAAAATGCTCAAGGACGTTCCCTTTCAAGTAAACATATGGAGAATCTCGAAGGAATAAGTAATGGGAGCCAAGTGGATGAGCATTTGATTGATGAGAATGAAGAGTCTCTAATAGAGAATGAGGAAGTCCTCCACGGCTCTAAATATAAAGAATTGATGGTTGCTAGAAAGGAGAAGGTTGAGGAACAAGTCGTGGTATTGATGACAATTGATGAGCATGAAAAGGCAATTGATGAGATCTCCAACCTTCTCTACGGTTCCAAGGTCGATGCTAAAGAGGTGATGGTTCGCAAGGATGATGAGGTTGAAGCTCCAAGAGTTGAGCGTGTGGGTAGTTGTGCAACAATGGAGGTGGTTTCACCCCCAAAGGCTAGTTTTGAGAAGGAGGGATCTTATGGAGAAAGAGCTTTTGGTTATGGTAATGGTGAAGAAGCCCATGCATTGGATGGAGATTGTTTAGCATCTATCTTCCACAAAACGATGGAATTTGAGGTTAAAAGTAGCAAGGTTGCAAAAAAGAGAACAAGGACCAAGGCTAAGATGAAAAACGAACCAAGCAAGCTTGATGGGTCAAAGTCCGTGCTAGACAAGCCCTCCATCATGACTCTCACTCCTTGGAAGTACAAGTATGGAGTGATTGAGTACAAGATCAATTGCAAGGGACGGCCCAAACCTTTTGCCTCGGTCAAGGCGATCCTCACACCCGAGCTCAAAGCAAAAGGCGAAGCCGGTCTTGAAGAGGTAATGAGCAAGGTGCTCAAGCTCGAGCTCAAAGATCCGCCTTGGAGTGCTCACACTCCTCTCTCACCCGCCTAAAAGGGTAACCAAAGTCAAGCTTAGTGACTTTAAACAAAGTGCTCTTGGGAGACACCCCAAGCTTATCACTGTACATACTTTCGTTTCTATGTCTTTTTATGTTTTCTTGTTCTTTTTGATGGGTTTGCTTAGTGTAAATAGGTTATTGATGGTCTAATGGTCATGGATTTAAGGACAAAGGTGTGTAGGATTGAGGTGATCACTCTCGTTCCCTCTATTCATTTCCAAGGTAATACTCCAAACTTTGTGAATAGCATTTAGAATCATATCTTTTTCTTTCTTTCATGCATTGTTTAACTCTTTCTTAAGCTTCTATTACACAAGGGACTGTGTAATTTAAGTTTGGGGGAGGGTCTTTGTGTTATTTAACTTTGTGTCTTGTGATCTTATTTTGCCTTTTGCATCTTGAGTCTCATGCATATCATGCTTTTTCAATAAATTTGAAATTTTTTGAACTTTTATGCATTCCATATAGGATTGAGATGCATAGCATATTAGGAAGCTTTGCATTAGCATTAGGAGCAATAATAGATTTATCTTTGTAAAGTATCATATTTAGAGCTTGATTCAATGCCCTCGTTGCTTGTTATTTGATGCTTTTGATCTCGTGTTGAAATCAAGGATGAACCATATTTCGATCTTGCATTTCATTACTAGGGTCTTAGCTAAAGCAAGTCTTGATTTGATTTCAATCCTACCTAAGTGAAAACCATAATTTTGACATTGAAATTATCATGCTTGTGCATTGCAAAGTGAATTCATGGTTACCATATACATACTTGGGCTCTCTTATCCTTTTCACCACTCTTTTGCTAGTCCAAGTAGCCGATTCCCATCATTGGAACGGTTCACCATACCTTTAACCTACCCTCCTTTCAAGCCAAAATCTTTAATGTGCGTATGTGAGGCCTAATTTTTCGAGTAAGCTTGGCAAAAAGTGTTGAGTTTAGGGCGACAAGGATAGGATTGCATGTAGATCTAGCCGAACATCAAAGGCTAGACTAGGCTAGGCTCGTGGGAAAGGAAAGTTTTGGGTTTGGTGTGAACGAAAATGTGTGACTAATGGAATTGTGGATAAGAAGGAGGTGGGTTCAAAAGAAGGAAGTGAAGGTGATAGGAGAATGCAATATTGTGATGTGGTTAGTGCAAGTTATCAAGAATAGTTCTTAGTGATAATTATACCCTCATAGAAACAAAGAAAAAAGCCAAAAATTGGCTAAAGCATCAATTGGTAAATGATGAGGCAAGGCAAAGAAAAAGAAAGAAAGAAGAGCTAAAGAAACAACAAAAAGAAGCACGAAACCACAAGATTCAATTGAGAATAAGAAATTCCCCAAGTGAGAAAAGATGAAGTGGAAGAAGAAGTTTAAGTATGGGGCGTGAATGCAAAAAGGCCAAGTGAGAAAAGGGTAGCTTAGGATGAGGACTTCATGGGTATATATGCTAGGATTAGAGACGATTTAGGCATTGGGTAGATGTAAGTCTATCCTTGTATGCATAAATTACCTTTTACTCTTAGCATTTTGTTAAAGCTTGCTCATTCATTGAGGGATCCCTTGCATTGGTGAAACCCCATACATTTGAGATAATCTTAGTCTCAAAACCTTTACCCTAGCCAAATGAATTCATTTGCCTTGCATGAGCATGATTCACTTGAACCAAATAATGAATGTTAAAGGATTGGATGATATTGATGCTTGTATAGGTTAAGGCTTGAATTTGATTCGTATAGGGAAGGATATGGCTAGCTCTTTTTGAGTAAACTTGTTTGATCGCATCTTAGAGCTAGTAACTTGGACATTGAGTTGAATTCTTTTCATGGCACTTTTGAATTTGAGCTCCCATTTAAAGTCTTGTCCCTTTCTTTATTCTTGTTTTCTTGAGGACAAGCAAAGGTTTAAGTTTGGAGGAATTGATATACTCATATATTGCATGTTTTAGCATGCATTTCATTTATAGTTTTGTGTAGATTACATGTATAATCATGGTCTTGTCTTGCATTTAGGTCTCATTTAGAGATTAGGGAATTTTCACTAGGTCTAGTGTGTTCTTGCATGTTTTGGAGTATTTCCTAGGTAATTGGAGGCAATTGGGCGTATTTGGAGAGTTGGACCTAAATGGAGTACAAAATCCATCCGAGACGCCGGAAAGATGTGTCTAGACGAAGGCGCTCCGATCCGAATCATGTTAGAGGGGGGATTAGCACCCCCTGGTTTAACTCGGTTCGAACCGAGATCGGTTCGATCTAGACCGGTTTACGATGGTTCGGATCAAGGATAAGTCAGTCCGAAAATATTGGGCCGAACTTGGAATCTCGCTAAAGCCCATCTCGGCAACCGATCTAGGCCCGGCGCGAGCCCAGTCCGTTACAACAGATGAAAACCGGAATGTTTCCCTTTTTCCGTCGATCTCGGAAAAGGAAATATTCTCTTCGATTGAATCTTCAAGATATCAGGAAAATATCCTTATCTCGGAGAGAAAACCGGAAGATCTCCTTCTCCTAATCGAACAGGGAAAAGGAAATCTTCTCTCTAAAGAACCGCCTCAAGACCTTATAAATAAGGGGGAGGGCTCATTCATCAATCCATCCACAACTTCCGCAGAGACCAGAGAGAATTCAAGAGAACTACTTACCGATCTCAAGTTCTCCATCTTTGCAATCTTACTAAACTCTGTTGTAACGCCGATTCTTGATCAATAAACGAGATTCCGATTAAAGTACTGTTTTACCTCTTTTGTGTGATTTACGGATCAACAATTGGCGCCGACTGTGGGGACAGATAGAACAGTACTTTCAGATATCGTTTGATTAAGCTCGGCGATGGTTCCTCCAATCGACACTTCCGTAGTCAGCATCAACGGCGCGGAAAACAATGGTCAAAACCCTCGGGTTGACGAACTCAATCCAACCGACATCGAATTACCAACTACCGGAGGAGGACTCCCTCCGATCTTACCTATTGGAGGGGATAATCAGACCAATCCCCCTAGGAATCTTCCGCCGCCTCCAGCCACCTCGGCATTCACGGACCCGACCACCTTTATGGAAGCCATGGCAGCACAGTTCGCAGAAATCAACAAAAAGAATGAAGAGCGAATCGCGTCTCTCATAGCATCCCATTTTGAACGCCGAAGCCAGATCGGTACCCTCGATCCAAACCTGATCACCCCCGCCAACGAAAGCGCGTTGCGACGGAATCTCTTGTCCGACCTGACCAACGCTCAACTCCCAGGTGCGACCGATCTACCGACTAGGAGATCCACTGCCGATTCAGAAATCAACATCGCGGACCAAGCCGCCATGAACTTGGAATTCGCCAGGGTCCAGGACCAGTTACAAGATATGCGGTCCAAAGTCCACCATGCTACGAGCTCGGCACCAAAAATTGACCGGGTGATTCAGGAGTCACAGAGGACACCATTTACGGACCGAGTCATCAACACTCCAGTCCGACGATTGGAAAGGGTCAAGATCACACCATATGATAGGTTTACCGATCCTAAACACTTCCTGACCTCGTTTGTTATCATGATGAATCGATTTCGGTTCGGTTCAGAGGACGAAAAGGACGCAGCCATGTGCCAGCTATTCGTGGAGAACCTATCCGGAGCCGCGCTCGATTGGTTTTCGACGCTCGAGCCAAGTTCGGTCAACAGCTACAACGAGCTCACTACCAAATTCCTCAAACGCTTCACCCTGTTTATCAAGCAGAAAACGAAGAATGCCGAACTCTGGGCCCTCGAACAGAAGCAGGACGAGCCCCTACGCAACTTTATGGAGCGTTTCAAAGCGGTCGTGTCCCACTGCACGATCGACGACGAAGCTGCGATCGAGGCTCTTTATAAAGCGACCTGGTACGAATCGGACTTTCACAGGGAGATCAAATGCAATAATCCAAAGGCATTGGAAGACATTTTACACAGGGCGCATATCTTCATCATGGAGGAGGAGGAAAGATCCGAGAAAGATAGGCGGTACGCACGCACGAAACAACCCGCCGCTAAGGATAAACAGTACGTCCTTCCAAAGCAACCCGTCAATACGGTCCAAACTCAGCAATCCTGGTCGAACACTTGGGTTCGATCGGACGAACCAAAGGAGCCTGATACTGAATCCGCGCCGTACTGCAATTTCCATAACCAGTTCGGAAATCATTCAACCGAAAAGTGCCGACACCTACAGGAATTCTTGATGATGAAGTACAAAAAGGGAGAAGTTCCAGTCGAGGGAGCCTTCCAACCTTCAAATAAACCTCGCCGTAACGATAACGGAAGGAGACGTAACTTCAAACCGAACAAGGCTACCGAGCAAACTAAAGAGAAAACCAACGACGAACAGCTGAAACGAGACCGGGAGGAAAATGTGGAAGCTCAACAACCTCCACAAGTTCGGAAGCGTGTCAACATGATCATGGGCGCATTGGAAACATGTAACTATTCCGTCCGAGCTCTAAAGACGTACAGTAAGGAAGCAGTGGCTGCAAGACATACACACCAAACTACACCTTGCGGAATGCCGATCACCTTCTCTGAAGCCAACACAGAAGGACTCCATATGCCGCATAACGATCCGCTGGTCGTCGAAACACTCATCGGTGATGTTGTAGTCGGGGGAATCTTAATCGACACTGGAAGCTCGGTTAATGTGATTTTCAAGGATACGCTGAAGAACATGGACTTTCCCGACGATCAAATAAGACCGAACATCAAACCACTCACCGGATTCTCAAGCGAACAAACCATGACTGACGGGACGGTCAAACTCCCTATGTACACCGAAGGGATATGTCGAATGGTCAAGTTCCTGGTATTGAACAAACTTGCAATCTACAATGTGATACTCGGCACACCGTAAATATTCTCGATGAAAATTGTCGTGTCAACGTACCACCAGTGCGTCAAGTTCCCAACATCATCCGGAGTTTTTACCCTTAAAGGCGACCCGGTGATCTCTCGAACATGTTTTATCAACGAATGCAAACTCAGGACCGCGCCCCGGACTTACGTCATCAAAAAGAACAAAATTCCGAACGACCCCGACCTACCGCGACGCGAAACAATCGTCCAAGTCAGTATCGACGACTTCAATCCGGAAAGATGCGTAGGAATCGGAGCCGAGCTCGACGAAAACATCAAGACAGACTTAATCCGACTCCTCAAAAGGAACGTTTCGACCTTCGCCTGGTCAATTACTGACAGGCCCGGAATCAATCCGAAGATAACAAGCCACGAACTCAATATCGATTCCACCTTCATACCGATCAAGCAAAAACAACGCAAGCTCGGTCCCGAGAAGGCTCGGGCAGTTAACGATGAAGTCGAAAGGTTACTTAGCGTATGATCGATCACAGAAGTACGATATCCGGACTGGTTGGCGAAACCAGTCGTTGTCAAAAAGAAGAATGGAAAATGGAGGATCTGCGTCGACTTTACCGACCTGAACAAAGCCTGCCCAAAGGATAGCTTCCCACTCCCGCATATCGACAGACTCGTCGAAGCCACCGCTGGGAACGAACTCCTTTCGTTCATGGACGCCTTCTCAGGCTACAATCAGATACTCATGCATCCGGACGATCGCGAGAAAACCTCCTTCATTACCGACCGCGTTATCTACTGCTACAAGGTCATGCCCTTCGGCCTAAAAAACGCCGGTGCAACCTACCAACGACTCGTTAATCGGATGTTTGCCAGCCAGCTCGGCAAAACAATGGAAGTCTACATCGACGATATGCTCGTCAAGTCGCTAATCGCCAAGGATCACGCCGGACACCTCAACACCTGCTTCGACATCCTAAACGAATACGGCATGAAGCTTAACCCGACCAAATGCACGTTCGGCGTAACCTCGGGAAAATTCCTCGGGTATATCGTGACTCAGAGGGGAATCGAAGCAAATCCTAAACAGATCTCGGCAATCCTTGACCTACCATCTCCGAACACAAGAAGGGAAGTGCAAAGGCTCACGGGACGTCTTGCCGCACTCAACCGGTTCATCTCCCGATCTACCGACAAGTGTCTCCCCTTCTACCAACTGTTGCGCGGAAATAAAAGTCTCGAGTGGGATGATAAGTGTGAAGACACATTCAAGCAGCTCAAAGAGTACTTGTCAACCCCCACCAATTTTGGCAAAACCCGAAGATGGCGAGACCCTCTACCTCTACATCGCAATCTCGACCTCGGCGGTCAGCGGAGTCCTTGTTCGGGAAGACCGAGGCAACCAAAAACCGATCTTCTATATCAGCAAATCACTCGACGGAGCTGAAGGGCAATATCCGACTCTCGAAAAATTGGCTCTCGCCGTTGTTATTTCAGCTCGGAAGTTACGCCCCTATTTCCAGTCACATTCAATCACCGTATTAACCAATCAGCCACTCCGGACGATCCTACATAGTCCAAGCCAGTCCGGTCGATTGGCTAAATGGGCTATCGAACTCAGCGAGTACGACATCGATTACAAGAACCGAACGAGCATCAAGTCGCAAGTTCTTGCCGATTTCCTCATCGAATTATCCCCGGAATACGTCAACACTGATGTCATAACCGCCGAAAAATGGATCCTTCACGTCGACGGGTCCTCGTCTCATCGAGGCTCCGGAATAGGCATTCGCCTCAAATCCCCAACGGGAGAAATCTTGGAGCAATCCTTCCGCCTGGCGTTCAACGCATCGAACAACGAGGCCGAATATGAAGCGTTAATTGCCGGACTGCGTTTAGCCAAAGCTATCGGTGCAACACGCATACATGCCTACTGCGACTCGCAGCTCGTCGCAAGCCAATTTAGCGGGGAGTACGATGCCAAAAACGATCGAATGGACGCGTATCTCAAGCTCGTCAAACAACTCGCAGCAGAATTCGATTCGTTCGAACTAACCAAGATACCACGTGGAGAAAATGCTCCAGCCGACGCACTCGCCGCACTAGCTTCGAGCTCGGACCCGCACCTCAGGCGAACGATTCCAGTCGAAAGTATACCAAAGCCGAGTATTGGAATTACGGAGCAATGTATCATCACAACCCGTATACGAGATTACGAGGAAAATCCTGCGACCGAACCCATCTCACTCCGACAAAAACGAATTCCGGCTGTCGAGCCTGGTCAAGACACCGAGCCCGAACATGCCACTATCACCGAAGGCAACAAAGACCTGCCACAAGTCGATGAATCGGCCCAATCGGACAACGAATCAGAAGAACATACAGACGGCTTTCACGAGCCAATAAACCTCGAACAGTCCGACGAGCGGGCTCCTGCCGATTGGACGCTAGAAATAAAAATGTACATCATCGATGGAGACACTCCAGCGGACAGATGGGCCGCTCGACGTCTCAAAATGCGAGCTGCTCGCTACATACTTATCAAAGATGGACTGTTTCGTTGGAGTGCGGCAGGAATACTCCTCAAATGCATCTCGGGCGACGAAATCGAGGAAGTAATGAAGAAAATACACGAAGGAGACGGCGGCAACCACTCAGGTGGCCGATCTCTAGCTCTGAAAATCAAACGAGCAAGTTATTACTGGCCGAGTATGCAAGCAGACTGCGAGAAGTTCGTCGCAAAGTGCGACAAATGTCAAAGACACGGTCCAATGATACATCTCCCTACCGAACTGCTAACCACTTCAACAGCTCCATACCCGTTCATGCGCTGGGGGATGGACATCATCGGTCCTTTCAGACGATCCACCACGCAGAAAAAATTCATCCTCGTCATGACGGATTACTTCACCAAGTGGGTGGAAGCCGAGGCATACCCCGTCATCCTCGCTTCCGACGTTCAGAAGTTTGTCTGGAAATTCATCATCTGCTGACATGGAGTTCCGTACGAGATTATCACCGACAACGGTCCCCAATTTATATCGACGCTATTCAACGACTTCTGCGCCAAGTGGAAAATCCGACTAAGTTTCTCTACACCGAGATACCCACCGAGCAACGGCCAAGCCGAAGCAACAAACAAGACAATCATAGCTGGCCTCAAAAAACGATTGGATACTCACAAAGGGACATGGTCTGATAAACTCGACGGAGTCTTATGGTCATATCGCACGACCCCAAGGTCGTCAACGGGACAATCCCCTTTCTACATGGCCTACGGCGTGGAAGCCCTGTGCCCCGCCGAACTCACCATCCCGACTATCCGTCGAACGATGCTCGTGCAAAACCCCGATCTTAACGATGAGATCATGCTCGACAACCTCGACAATCTCGAAGAACAACGCGATCAAGCCTTACTTCGGATTCAGAATTATCAGAACTTAGTAGCACGGTACTACAACAAAAAGGTCCGCGGACGACATTTCACCGACGGCGACCTTGTGCTGAGAAAAGTCTTCGAAGGCACCGAAGAAAAGAATGCCGGCAAGCTCGACACAAACTGGGAAGGACCTTATCAGGTCATGAGGGTAGTCAAACCAGGCGTCTACGAGCTCATGAAGCTAGACGGAACCCCCATTCCCCGTTCGTTGAATTCAATGAACCTCAAGCGCTACTACATCTAGGCCCTCCTTCTAGCGCCAAAAAAAAATAAAAAAAGGTCACCGAGCTACTACACATGGGCTCGATTCCAATATGTAATATGAACTACGAATGGCTTGATCCTTCTTTCGAAGGTACGTAGGCAGCCTTCACAGGCGCAGCTGTAACATTAATAAAATTTTATTATGAAAAGGCATTTCAACCGAACTTCAATAGTTCGTATTTTCTAAGCCAAACTTCATGTTTGCCGAACTTCAAACAGTTTGAATTTTCAGGTCAAACTATATGTTTGCCGAACTTCAACAATTCGTATTTTCTAAGCCAGACTTTATGTTTGTCGAACTTCAACAGTTTAAATTTTCAAGTCAAACTTCACGTTTGCCGAACTTCAACAGTTCGGATTTTTAAGTCAAACTTTACGTTTGCCGAACTTCAATAGTTCGAATTTTCAAGTCAAACTTCACGTTTGCCGAACTTCAACAGTTCGAATTTTTAAGTCAAACTTTACGTTTGCCGAACTTCAACAGTTCGAATTTTTAAGTCAAACTTTACGTTTGCCGAACTTCAATAGTTCGAATTTTCAAGTCAAACTTCACGTTTGCCGAACTTCAACAGTTCGAATTTTTAAGTCAAACTTTACGTTTGCCGAACTTCAATAGTTCGAATTTTCAAGTCAAACTTCACGTTTGCCGAACTTCAACAGTTCGAATTTTTAAATCAAACTCTACGTTTACCGAACTCCAACAGTTCGGATTTTCAACCACAACGGTTTCCATATCGACGTCCTGGCCAGACGATCGAATAAGTCGAGCTTAGCTCGCATGCATCCTCATGGTGCAATGGATAACACACCTTCCACATTCAAAGCCGAGACCAGTCTCGCATTAACTTCTCAGATTATCCAAGCCAAATAAGCC
Source organism: Eutrema yunnanense (assembly GCA_002933935.1). Lineage (NCBI taxonomy): Eukaryota > Viridiplantae > Streptophyta > Magnoliopsida > Brassicales > Brassicaceae > Eutrema > Eutrema yunnanense. The sequence goes on from PKML01015228.1 coordinate 236,938, forward strand.
GAGTCCGTCTCGCACACTCGGATTCAATGTGAGAAAAACCTAGAGCATATTAAGACGAGTTGTTCATGTACTCTTAAAATTAAATTCTAAGGTCAAGCCGAACGTCCTTCCTCGCAAATTTAAGCCGATTTCTCAACAGTCCCAAAAATAGTAAGCCGATTCCTCAACAATCGCAAAAACAGTAAGCCGATTTCTCAACAATCGCAAAAACAGTAAGCCGATCTACGATATGGATTACCGACCTCGAACAGGTTCAGTCAAACTCATCCTCTTCACCCGGCTAAGACCGTACTGTTTACGGCACCATTGTGTACGACGAGTTTGAGAAGTTCGTATAAAGTACGACTTCATATACAGTATAAAATTCGAGTCCGCAATTGACAAAATATCAAGATTCATTTAAAAACCCCCCCCGGGCAAAATGGATACCGGACTTTAAAAACCCTCCGGTCCAAAAGGTCGAGTTATAAGCCCATTCGGGCAAAAGAAAAACTAAATATATTACAATAAAAGAAAGACAGTTTAGACATTTTGCTTCCGCATCGCGTCAGCCCGGTCCGCCGACATCGAGGCCTGGTTGGACCCGAACTCATCAAGGCCCGGTGGGACCTCGTTACCCATCGAGGTCGAAACCTCTGGATGTACCGAATCGGTGAAGGGCGAGACGATCAAATCCACGTCAACCAGCTCGCAGAGATCAATCGAAGCATACTCCGCCGACTTTTCGGTCTTAAGCTTCTCGAGCCTCTCGATGCGGGACGGCGGGACGATGATCCCGTGCTTCTTCTTGAGGCTATCACAAAAACCAAGGATCCCCTGGATTTGATTAACTGCAAGGAATGGCTTCTTGGCCCGGTCGATCGCCGACAGATGATCATTGACCTTTTGCAGCCGAACTTGGCACCTTTCGGTCACCGCCTTCCTCTTCGCGATCTGCTGAGAACGGCCAGCCCGTAGTCGCGAAGTCTCCGCGAACAATTTCACCGAGAGCGCATCCTTCTCCAACTCCAGCTCGGCGTTGGATCTCTTCAGTGCGGCAATTTCATGAGTCAGCTCGGCTACCGCATGATCGCCTGCCTCCACCCTGTCCTCAGACACATGCAGCTTCTTACGAAGCTCCACGACCTGAACTCTCGCCTCAAGAGCTTTACGACGGGAGTCTCCGAGCTCGCGGTCGTAAGACACGACGATCTCGTTCGTCTGAGCAACCATCTGCCGAAATAACGAACTTTAAAGACTAGGAATTGAAAGAAAGAAGAGACGAACTCGGAAAGGGTGCTTACCTCAGCGGCGGTCTGGGCCAGCTTCTTGAAAGCCTCGGATTTGTGAAGGCAACCAACCGGAGGGAGAAAATCTGGGCCGAAGCTCACTCGCCGATACGTCTCGGCATAATCCCACGAGTTGGCTTCCGGATCCGACGCCCGATGCCTCTTCGGAACGGGAGAATCGTCCGATAGGACCACCGTGTCCTCATCAGCACATTGAGGTTCGGTATCCCCCTTACAGCCTTCAGCACGAGTGGGCCCGGTATCCCCCTCACCGCCTTCAGCACGTTGAGGTTCGGTACTCCCTCCACCACCTTCAGAACGCCCGGCATCTTTAGTGCCGACCCCAGCTGTATGGCCGGCCGCTTGCCGAGCCCCCCTTTTTGCCTTCTTCTTCCTCTTCTTCTCGGTCGGAAGAGAGGTACACCCTTCAGCAGGGACCTGTTCCCCAACAGGAACATCGCCTCCAACGATCCCTTCATCGTTAGCCGTTCGATCAGCCTCAGTCGAAGAAGGAACTTCAGGATCCGTCCGTTCAGCTACGGAAGGGACATCCACGTCCACTTCGTCATTATCGAACTCGGCAGAAAGATCGGGAATGTCACCGAACTTCATCTTTCGACGACGAGATGGATTTGCTGTGGAACGAAGAAGCAACAGATAAATAAAAAAAATCGGTATCAGCGAACTGCGAAGAAAAGATCACCGACCTACCTTTAAGAGCTCTTTTCGCTTTTAAATCGAGCTTCTCTTGGTAGGCTTCAGGCCACCGAACTTTCCCTGCCGCACTTAATTGTTTCGCGCGGACAAAGGTGAATCACGGCGTGGTGATAAGGAAGCCCGGTATGTGACGATCTGAAAAGGGAAAGGAAAAATATAACTTAGGCAAAATAAAGCACTAAAAAGAAATCGGGAACAAATATCTACCGATAGGCGTCCTCCACTGAGTTCGGTTACTCCCGTCCGGACGCTCAACGGAAGATGCGTCAACCTTCACAAAGAAGTATCGGGCATTCCAGTTGTTAACCTTGATTGGTTTATTCCCGGTAACAAGATCGGCTTCCGGCTTCGCATTTGCCGATAAAAACCAAGGCCTTACCTTCGACAAATTGACCCGGAACAATCTTTCAAAGATCTTCGCCGTGATGGGGATACCGCACTCCTCCCCAAGAGAAAGAAGACCCATAAGATTTATTACCGTGGCTGGCATCAACTGAGAGATTGCAACATGTCGCCTCTTACAGTATTTGTAGAAGAGCTCCGGGATAGGAAACCTAAGACCGCAGCTTTTGAAATACTCCTCGTAAACACAAATATAACCGTCAGGAGCATCCCACGGACGGTCAGTCTCCTTCGGGACCTTGATAAGGATACCGTCCGGAGCATTGCATCTTTCCAAAGTAACTTGGACCGTCTCGGCCTTGGAACGAGACGGTCCAATATTCACGGGCTTTTCGATCACCCGTCCGGTAGCCGACCTGGGAACATCACCCTGACGAACTTCTGGCGATACAGCGTGATCGTCCGGACAGGCAGCATCATCGCCTTCCGCGAGCCGAGCTGCAAATTCCCGATCTGCCCGAATCTGTCGTCTGATTCGACAACTCCCTCTTCAAGTTCGTCCTCATCAATAAGATAAGGGACTTCGATCGTAACCCTTGGATTACTCGGCCCAGCACGCTGAGAGTTACGCCTAAACAGCTCCTCCTGAACATCACTCAGACCATCCGAACTAGAATCGGAACTATTAATGGATAAGTCGAGATCGGGGAATTTCAGCGGAGGAGTTCGGTCACTAACAAAAGGAGAAGAAGCCCTTGAATCCATATCGATCGAAAGAAATAAATTCACGAAGAACAGGACGAAGAACCTGAGAATCTTCGAGCAAGTCGGAGAAATCACGGCGGAGGAGACGATCGGAGAACGGAAAATAAATAAATTCTAGAGAGAAGGGAGAGCGCTAGAGAGAGAAAGAGGAATACCTTTTTGAAGAAAATAAGCAGAAGTGAGAAACGGAAGAAGTTCCGAGCGATATTTATAGAAAAATAGCAATGATGATGATTCCTCGAAATCCGCGATCAAAGAAGACGAATCGCCACGCGACTCTTCGAATTCCACAGCAAAAGAAGACGAATCGCCACGCGACTCTTAGAATTCCACAGCAAGAGAAGACGAAACGACGCCCTCTTCTCGAGGAAAACCTACCGAACTCGAACGTTCAGGGCCGATATCAAAAACTCGCCGAACCCGAAAGTTCGTGAAATCGATTCAACCATGGGAATCTCAATTTAAATGGAAATTCGCCGAACCCAAAATGGAATCTGATCGGATCGTACCGATCTCAGTCCTTACCGAGCTAAAGAATACTCCTTAGAAATTCACCGAACTCATAAATTCCCTCGCCGAACTGAGGGGGGGACCAATTGTTAGAGGGGGGATTAGCACCCCCTGGTTTAACTCGGTTCGAACCGAGATCGGTTCGATCTAGACCGGTTTACGATGGTTCGGATCAAGGATAAGTCAGCCCGAAAAAACATTGGGCCGAACTTGGAATCTCGCTAAAGCCCATCTCGGCAACCGATCTAGGCCCGGCGCGAGCCCAGTCCGTTACAACAGATGAAAACCGGAATGTTTCCTTTTTCCCGCCGATCACGGAAAAGGAAATATTCTCTTCGATTGAATCTTCAAGATATCAGGAAAATATCCTTATCTCGGAGAGAAAACCGGAAGATCTCCTTCTCCTAATCGAACATGGGAAAGGAAATCTTCTCTCTAAAGAACCGCCTCAAGACCTTATAAATAAGGGGGATGGCTCATTCATCAATCCATCCACAACTTCCGCAGAGACCAGAGAGAATTCAAGAGAACTACTTACCGATCTCAAGTTCTCCATCTTTGCAATCTTACTAAACTCTGTTGTAACGCCGATTCTTGATCAATAAACGAGATTTCAATTAAAGTACTGTTTTACCCCTTTTGTGTGATTTACGGATCAACAAATCAGCCTTGAAAACCTTCATTAAAGTTGTAGAAGAGTGAATCAGGTTTACACAGGAGTTTGAATCGGGTTATTTGGACGTATGGATAGGGAGATAAGACGGATTTACTGAAGGTATGTCCGTCTGGCCGAGAGAAGATGACACCGTCCAAATAACCGGCAAAACGAAGGCCTTCCGATATGAATAAACTCAAATGGTCTTCATAAGAGTTGTAGAGGGACGAGATAGCTGTCTACAGGAGTTAGATTCAAGTCATTCGGATGTCAGGTTCAGAAGTTATGACTGATTCACTGAAGACGTATCCAAGTTTCGGCCGGGTCAATACCCGGTTTGTTCCGGGTTGACCCGGGTCTGACCCAACTCAGCAAACACCTTTTTATATTTTAGAGATCTGATTTTTAGATCTATCTCATTGTTTATGCTTTTTTCTTTTTTTCTCTCAAGAACAAAAACCTCTCTTTTTAGGGCTTTTGGGATTTTTCCCAAGGATCTTTTGATTTATGAAAGTTTGAGTTTAGTTCTTGTGTTCTTTCTCTAATCCTTCATCTTTCTAATCTCTAATCATGATTAACATCAACTCTTTCACAAGATTTGAGGATTTGGTAGATTTAAGGTGATTTGATGGATGATTAATGATGTCTAGGATTAGATTAGTGGTTTTAAAGCTAGATCTAGCTTGAGAAAGTGGATCTAGATCATAAAGCATTTCATGCACACAATGTGTTCGATGAAATGCCTTGATGAACTAATCAAGAGATATTCATTTCTAGCCTAAGAGATTAGTTGTCTAGAGTGATTATTTGGTTGATCTTGAATGTTTAGACTTAAAGCTTGCTAATTAGTGATTCACAAATGAGAATTTGATCTTGAATTAGTGATTAGCAAAGTAATTAATGCCTTGAGAAAGGATTAGTTAAGATTAATGATTTTTGCTTAGGGATTAGTCTTCATTAAGCATTGGACATCATTAATTAGCCATTGGATTGCCTTATCTCAATTACATTATCCTTGAATTCGCCTTTTATCATTGTTTTATTCACCGTTTAGTGTCTTTAGCTCTTTTCACTTGTCACTTGTCTTTTAATTAATAGTTCACTAGCTTAATAACCAAAACCACTTTGTTTGCTTGAATTAAAGAGTGTCTTGTATTCTTGTTGCATTGAACTATACCCTAGATTGGATTGACACCTAAAAACTACAATGACATGTGTATTTAGGATTGATTCTTGAGTAGGATAAAATTCTATTTATCAAGTTCTCTGTCCTACTTCTAAGAATACTAAAATCAATGGGAAACACATCTGGATGGTTAAAGATTTGGACGCATTTCTTATTTACCCTTGGGGTCGCAAGTCGTTTGACCAGACCATGGAAAATATAAAAAAAAAGTGTGCTACCTTGTCAAACCTTTGCCAAACAACTTGTGCGTTTCAGGGCTTCACACACGCATTACAGATGGTTGTATTAAATTGTGCTCCCATCATATTGTCTAAGGATGTGAAGGGAAAGTCTCTAAAACCCAGTTTGGCGGATGATGAAGACGAAGAAGATGAAGTTCCAATACTACGGCCTGGTGCTCAGAAGCCAATCAACATCTTCATGCCTTACGTGAAGTTTCTTGACACAGAGCACAAGGTATCCAACTATATATTTAATTGCAAGTACACAACTATTTCCTTTTTATATAAATGTTTAACTACAATGACTACTACCATTTACTCATAAGTCTACAAATAAAGCATTTCATTAATAGTCATCTATTTTATATTGTATTCCTTAAATAATATACATCTATTTCCCCTAAATCTAAATAGTAAACTATAATTACTATTATCGGTGACACATAAGTCTACAAATAATGCATTTCATTAATAGTCGACTATAGACACTCGGCCTGGGCATAAAACCCGACCCGACCGGACCCGAACCGACCCGATCCGAAAAACACGGTTCGGTTCGGGTTCGGGTTCGGGTTCGGTTCTTCGAAATAACCCGAATGGTTCCATTTCAAATTTTATTCGGGTTTCGGTTTGGGTCGGGTTTTACCCTAGACCCGTTCGGGTACCCGATAAACCCGAAAACATTTTATGTTCGAGATTTATTTCGGGTTTTTCGGATTTTTTAGATTTTTTTCGGGTTTTTTTTGGGTTTTC
>PKML01015324.1:22635-63802 GCA_002933935.1 Eutrema yunnanense
TAATGGGTCTTGAGTAGTCTTTTAGGATCTTGAGATGGGTTAGATTTAGGGGATTCAAGGCTTGATCTAAGGTGTTTAGGATTAGATTATATATTATCCTTCTTTGTTTAATGTTCCCAATGCTAGATCTAGCTTGAAAGAGTAGGTCTAGATCATAAGGCATTTCATGAACACCAAGTGTTTGATGAAATGCCAAGACCAAATTATTCAAAGGATTTATGTTCTTAGCCTATGGGAATAGTTGTCTAAGGCATATTTTTGGTTGATCTAGTTTATATTCTCAATGCATGTTGATTGATAATTCACAAATGATGATTTGCTAATGAATTTGATAATTAACATAGTGATTAGTGCCTTGAAAGAGGACTAATCAAGATTAGAGATCATTAACCTAGGGATAGCTTGTTTGTGTGAATGAATGCCTTGGATCATGCTTTGATTGCCTAATATCGATTATCCCATCTTAGGATTCGCTTTGCTTATTGCTTTTACAACCTTGCTTAGTGTTTTGTTTAGTTCTAAATTGGTTACTTAACAACAAACGCGTTTAGCTTGAATTACTCTTGAATCTTGTATTCTTAGTGATTATATTAAATCCCAATAAGGTTCGATACCTCTTATGCTTCAATCGCATTTAGAGAATTGACTCTAAGAGATAGAAATATCTTGTATCATAAATCCAGTTTTGTCTCGAACCGGTGACTGAGAGACTCGACCAAAGTATTCTCCTGGGTCAGTTGGTCGACATATGTGTGATCCCTCAGTGGATTTATGGCATAGTTTCACCGGTACAGCTTCGATAAGGCATCGCTCGACTTCAGATGGGCCGTATGAGATTTCTCCGTGTATTGAGTTCTCCTCTGTCTGGCTGGCTGGCTGGGACGATGTCCACATCAATAGGTTTCTTAGTATATATTTCTAAGTCATAACCAAGTTAGCTATTACATAGATAGTGGCGTACATATTCTACGGAAAGTATACATGGTTTTTCTGATTGGTGCCCACAGAGAGAAAATATATTTTTGTGTACCATCTAGGTTCTGCTTAGTTCTCTTCGAGTGATGCTGAGAAATCGTGGAATGTAGATTGTTAATATATCAAAGTACACAAGAGCTTTAGTTCTAAATTGTCGAACCCTTTTTTCTCAAGTTGGTGCCAAGAAGATTTTGGTTTCTTCCCCGAATAAACAATTCATGATGCTACCATGCATGTGATTAGAATACATTTAAGAATATGGAAAGCATGCGTTCCTAAGATTAAGCTAAGAGAAACTTCTTATTATGGCTTCAAACCTATAGCTCTCTACAATCGTCAATTTCAAATCTCACCTCGAAAACAAGTCAAGAAGAGATAACGATATCGTTTTTTTAGTCATTGTGTCATGGAGCAGGTGCCAGAGATAATGTAACTGTCCTCGGCAGTACAAACCTTGTGGTAGTCACAAATCTCTTAATTGTTTTTAACTTTTCTATTAGCATTCAGACCGAATCACAGAAATGACATAGCTAGGTGCTAAGGATTGTGAAGTACACACCTCAAAAGGGAACCATGATGACAACTAACATCTTCCATAAGGTAACAAGATTGCTCTTTCTTCCCCTAATGCTAATCATGATTCATCTTAACATATTATCTCTGCTTAAAACAGCACACTCTAACCCTTTTGGCATTATATTCTCCATTTCTTTCGGAGTATGAGTACTTTGAAACATTCAGATTATAACAAATATAAACCATGAAACATTCAGATTATATATATATAGACAAAAGTTTGTTAAATTTCTACCTTTTGGTAAGGTTAAGAAATTATTGAAGTTTTGACAATTGAACTTGACTAGCGTGATTGCTTTTCTCACAATGTTGAATCCAATATATGTGGAAACCTGTTGACACCGGAGCTTTGAAAGAGTATTCAAGAGGAAAACAAAATTCACGGCTAAGTGATATCAAATTTGATGTGCATATATATCTTCTCCATCACCTTTATATATATGGTCTATGAATTAACAAGTTATTTTATTTTACTTATTTTCTCAGTAAAATGTGTTAAATGATAACAAGAAAAAGATACATTAATATGATACTTGACTCTCATATCAATTTCAAGTCTATATTTTGATTGACTCTGTTCCAAAAGTGATGACAGAAACTCGTGGTGGAGTAAGAAGTAGTCGACGGATATGTGCCGGAGAAAGAACACCAACGGATTTGCCGGAGAAAGAACACCAGCATTAAATTGAAAACTTAATTAAAGAAACGACCCCTGTATGGCGTCAACCAAATGAAACGTGATAAATCTCCTTCTCAAAGAAAGAGTGAAGGCTGAAAGTAAAAGAAGAGGAGAAAGAGAAAGAAAAGTTGAAGTTCCAAAACTCACGTTGCTACCAGTTGCAACTATACCTTCCATGTCATATCCAACGATTATTAATTTATGTAAATAATTTATCTGTTACATAGGTTTATTTGTCACTACATCGAAGAGATGGTAGGTGCATAGCGCCTAATTATCATACATTTTTTAGTTAAGCAAATAATATACTTTTGTAATTGAATGGTGATAACACCGTATTTTTACCCATTCTACTATCTATTTTAGAACATTTTAATAAGTGTTTCACTTGGTTTTATATATTTTTACTATGATATTTGCATATTTGTAGTTCCAAGACTCTTTTCAGATTTCTTAGGTAAAAACGACACAAATTAGAGAAGATCCAGATTTTGGACAATTTTAGAACGTCAGAAGTTTGGTATCGGATGGGGACCTTCTCACCGTCTGATCACAACCAAATTAGGACAAATGCTAGAAGGGAGAACCACCTTTCATACTCAGTTGGTTTCAAAGCAATCCAACGGTTAGATCTTAGGATACATCCAATTTACTAAAGGCATGTGCTACAGTCTCGTGAGCGAAGCAAGAGAATAATTGAAATTTCAAGGCTATAGACCAACCACCGCGGGTCCAGCTCTCCTGGACAGGGCGAAGACACTCCTGGCCGCTGGTCTAGGCTCTCCAGCCGCGGCAAATGACCCTTTGGCCACAGATCCAAGCCTCGCACCAGTGGTGAAGCAGAAACGGCTCAAGACTATCTATTTCAAAGCCCATCTAGCCCCTTCGTTTTCTCTTCAACTAAACCCTAAGATCGACGAAATAAAGAGTGGAAGACTTATAAATATGTGTTCTAAGACAGAATTTCGCAGCCTCCTCTTGTTACACTTTTAGACTTGTTTTGCACCAAACTTTTGCTCTTGTTCTTTGTTCTTTGTTTAGAGAGATAGAGATTTCTCTTAAACCCTTTTGTTTGATTCCTTATCTATTGATTGTGCAATTCAGAAGCTTGATTTTGCCTTGCATGGTCGTGGCTGAGTAGTTCTCTCGTTGGGTATAGGGGTTTGAAGGGGAGCTTATAGTTCGATTCATATTAGGTTTTTGGTCTAGGATACCGATTAGGGTTCTTCGTTCTGTCCTTGTTGTTAATGAGTTGCTTGACTAACCGTCTTAGCAACTGATATTAGGCATTTTATAGCCACAGAAGTGATGTATCTAATCGCTTGACCTAGGGTAGACGAGCAAATCCGTTGTAAGATTTCGGAAGTATACTTACGGAGGAATTGTGGGCGTAAACGACCTTTGAGAGTATCATTCACTTCTTGCACGGGCGGAGTCAGAAACTACCGTACGAGTACTGAAGTGAGTAGGTGTGTAGGATTACGGTAGTAGACTACGCGCAGCGTACGTGTTCCAAGTTCAAGAACCCAAAGACGACAAAAAGTTGCTTTAGAAATCCTAAAAATTTTCTCGTACAAATCGGCCATAAACCCTAGAGAATTCCCGATTGCCCAACGCTTCGTTAATTGATTTACAACCTCAAAATAATTATTGCTTGCTACTGTTCACTTAGATTATATTTATTTATTCGGTTAGTTTAGCTTAGTTTAGTCTCGTTTGCTTTTTTTCTCGCTTAGTTTACTTTAGTCTAGTTTAGTATAGTTTAGATTCCTAGTTTCGAGTTCGTGACAAAACCCTATAAACATATATTCGTTTTAGTTTTATTTACTATACAGTGTCTAAGGTCTCGCAAAACAGCATTCCCTCTATGTGGATCGATACCTTAAGTACTATAACGCACATCTGTGCACTTGCAGGCTTTAAGGTTTACAAATTTAAAACATGAAGTTTCGGAGACGAATCCGATTCGCATCAAATGGGATATTTAGTTTTCGCACTTTGAATCTAAAATGTATAATTTCATATCAATCATGCGTGCAAAACACTGTTGATCCAACATTTTAAGATATCTTACGCAGATTTAAAGTGCATCCCTGTTTTACACATTACCTAAACCTACAAATAAAATAACAATCACTTCAAAATTTCGTAAAACAACCTAACTCCAGAAACCGTTTGTAAAAAAAAGGAACAAAAATAGTAGAAAACAAATTTTATTGCTGAAATATTATTCTTTTTGCATTTTTATTACAAAATCATTCATTAAACTCACATAGTCAAATTTTGCAATCATGTTTATTTTATTACAAAAACTTACAAAACATTATTAAAAAAAACCTAAGAATATAACTATTCTAAATGAATGTCTACAATTTTTTTTACATGTAAATATAGATAAAATGTCTAACTGATAAATTATCCAATAAATTGATTTGTTTGATTAGTAATTATATTATAAACTAGGTAAATACTCATGCTACGCTGCGGGCTTTTCTTTCCTTATTATTATTTTTTTTTATCTAGTTTCATGTTTTGAATTAAATTGTAGTTCAAAAATTTTGTTTGGTGCAAAGAAAGAAATGTAAGCTTTTATCCTCCTCACCATTTATCCGATCATCACTATTATAAAGCTGGTTTTCTAAGCGGTGGTTTATGAGATTTGGCGACATCAGAGCGCATGAGTTCATCAAGCCAAATCTCATCCCACCAAGAACATAATTCATGATATAAACCTCACTATCCGTCATAAGCTCGCACCCCTCCAAGCTGATACAAATATTCACTCAAATGTTGTTAGACATTTGCGATGTCTGCTATCCCGCTTCCAGCTTCGTCTTCCATGTCTCCGACAGATCTACTGGTGTCTCAATCTCTCCTCTGGATGCAGTTCTCTCTGATGTCGCCAGATCCTCCCAAGCCATCAGAACTCCCCATATCTGCCTCATGTTGCGAGAGATCACTTCCATCTTCTTCCTCCTCTTTCAGGGAGAGAATCAATGCCACTATTTCCCTCTCTAAGAGAAGTGGTTTTTATTCAGTTTCAAAATCGAAAAAAATTTCATCTAACTAAATTGTTTTTTTTTGTGTAGTGGTCTCTATGGGACAAAAAGATACAACGGATCTTGTTTCGATAAGATCCAAATATGTGGATTATTTTTCAGATTTAAAAATTAAATTGAATAACTTTCAGCATTCCGGCTCTAGCGGATGTTTTGTTGACGCATCCATGTTCCCTTTCAAGCAATAGACTTTGCAACTCTATCAACCAAATTTTCTTGGATCTGCTGTCGTTCTATAATGAGGATTACTCCGCTTTAATCTCTAATGTTCTAAAATCTTATTGTATTAATCAAGAAGTTGAAATAACTCATTCCTATGTTTGTTTAAGTTAACGAAATTAAAGGTGTGCACACACAAAAAAAAAGTATCCTTTTGAAATATCTAATCCACAAAAAAAAAAGTATCATTTTGAAATATCTAATCCACATAAAAAAAGTAAATATACTCTATCCCAAAAAATTTGTCACGGTAGTTTCAAGCTATACATAATTGAATCAAAAACAACACGTGCAAACCAAGTGATACTCGGTATTATTCTTTTTTTTTTTTTGTCAAAAGGGTTGACTCGGTATTATTCTTACCATAACATATTTCTTAATTGTTGAGGGTAAAACTACCTAGAATTTTGTTTTTACTGCATGTAATGAGAATAAAATGGTCAGCAATAGATTGACAGATGAAACCTGAAATTAGGTAGATGAGATATAAACCAAAAAAAAAACAAAATGGGAACCATGAAGACTGAAGCCTCGTGAAAGATTCAAGAAGAGAAAGAAACGTCTTATTGAATCAATAGAGAATGACAAGTTGTAGGCTCTGTTGCATAATGTTCTCACCCAAACACTTAAGCTAAATCAAGCCATCTATTCTCCAATTCTCTCCTTTACAATATATGTATACTAAATTATACAATTGCAACTATCTTTTTCTGTCCACATTATCCTAGATTTGCCCTGTTTTCTCCATCTGATCATTCTTCCTTCTATTCTTCTTTGGAACAAAAGTGGGAGTTGATTTTGTACTGAGAAATTTTGAGAGTCATAGTTAAATACAATACCTAAAAGAAATCAATTCAATAAAATAAGCCAGATTGGAGAAAATTCTTCATGCTCAAACAACATTATCAGTTGTCGTCAAATAGGTTTTCATGATTCCATCTCCAAGGCCTACACTTTAGAAACAAGAAATTAACATCACAAAAAGGCCAATGGAAAGCGAAAGTAATCGAATGTGTTACCAATTCGTCCATAGACAAGACAAGCCTTGTGATCACTTTGCCCATGAATTAATTATTTAAATACCTGATCATGAATTTTATGTTCGTACAATTTATACTTTTTGCTATATTTCGTTTCGGTGATCTATTCTGTCTTTTACGAAGAAGAGAGTTTTAACATTCGTAAACCAGCCCAACTAGAAAAAGCCCAACAAAAAAAAACCCATAAACCTATTAAGCTATTAGTAAACCCTAACCCTACAGTTCACTCACCTCTATAAATAGACAGAGCTCGTGGTAGAGAGGAAGCAGAGCGTTCTTGCAGCGAAACCCTGTTGAAATTACCTCTGAGCAACCACCGTCGAATCACCTTGAAGGAGAATCCATCGTAGCCACCTGAAGGCATGGAAATGCAGATCAGACCCGTTTTGGTAGAAAAGAGTAACGAATAGTCAAACCAGATCCAAAATATCTAAAACTTGGTGAGTACTTCATTGACTCTCTAATCTATCCAAAGCCGAAAGCGGATTGTTATTCGGAGTTGTGATATGAAAGTTAGGGATGTTTTCCCATGCATGATCTGTGCAGTGCGGAGCTGCGACCAGTGAGAGGAGAAACCGATCTGGAGGTTCGGTAGTGATCCGATCAAGATGATGTTTGGTAAGGATGTTTGTTACCCTTAGAAATAAGTCTCTATGAAATATCTCAGTGTTCTACCTTGTGGTTTGGAAGTTATGTTAGTTTTACCGAGACTATTTTGCACAGCGCACATGTTAGATCAGTCTAGCGAGTTGAGTTGTTTGGATAGGCAAATCAATCTGGATCGACCTGAAACTTTGCATACATCCTAAGGACACGTGGAGCTAGCTCTCGGTTAAAGGATAACCGATTTTCTTCTCAGGAGCATCTGAAATCGTGTTGTCAATCAGTGGCTAATGTGAGGATTAGATCTAGGCTTCCTTCATGTTTAGTTGTTCCTTTTTAGTGTGTTGAGTCTAGATCTATTCAGGTTAGGGCGTGTTACGGAGTACATACAAGTTTTTAGTGTGCATATTGTTTGACCTGCATTTGATGAATGAAATGAATTAAGAAAGCATTAGATGAAGAACATGCATCCTTGTTTTATCACCTTGTGTGTGAATAATGCTTGTAACTTAGTTAGAAATGAGGTGATCGTCACTGTGAAGGGATCAGTGGTACGATTTGGTTGATGGAACCGAGACCAGCATATGGTAGGTTTTCACCGGGGTGAAGAAGTTTTCCCGAGCTTCAACAAGAAAAGGCCGGAGAGCCAAATAGATTCCCTTTGCTTGTGAATTGATTGTGCGCTGGTAGAGCGTTATGTTTGATACGTGTATAGATTTATACTTGGCATATTGGAAAGAAATGGTTGAATGCGTTGAGAGTGTAGATTTGGTTCTCACTGTGTAATCCAAATTACTCAACCTCCCATTTCCCCTTTCTTTTCAGGTGAGTCCGACGAGGACGAATATGTGGAGCTGGACGAGTAGTTCCAGTGTGGTGTGCCTTTTCGGGAATTGGGTTTTATTTATTTAATTGGGATTTCAGTTATTTAATTTTAAAAGACAATCGTTGGTTTTTATTTCGGTTTTATTTAATCATTTCGATTTATGAATTTATTTGTTAGACTTGGATTTAATTATTTACTGGAATAAATGAGATTTTAGAAACGTGGTAAAAAATGTGTTAAAGCCGACACGCCGTCTTTAATGAGCGACGGGGTCAACGGTGTTATGCCGATTCGTCTGGATCCTTAAATAAGAAGGCGGGATCGGGTGTTCACAAGAGTGAAAACCAATTCATGGATTTTTGTTCAATGGCTGTTATTGCATATTATACGAAAACAATACTTATAGAAATAAATCTACTCTTTTGTATGTAGTTACAACAATTTACTGAAAAGTCTTCGAATTTGATTTTTTTCCCCGTGCTAACCTTCTTTTTTTTTTCTCACAGATTAGATAGAAAATGATTCTTTTTTTGTTCTCTCTGTGGCTTGCATTTGCGAAGAAGTTGTCTATATTCGTTATTTGTTAGGAAACTAATTTCATTTGGCATCAATCCATAGTATAAGCATAGTATAATTTATGTATCAATCAACTAATGAAGCATGGAAAAGGATAAAATAAACTATCTAGCTGAAGAACAACAATCAACTTCAAGAACGAATATAGACAACTTTTTCCCAAATGCAAGCCATAGAGAGAACTAATTCAAGCGTGAAGCGTCGCACCTAATGACCTCCGATGATACCACGCTTGGTTTCAAGAGTCGAGTTCTGTTGATTTACCATGTGGGCCGGTTTGGATGAGCTGTCCATGGCTAATGCATGTCGTAAAATTAGTATTTTTGGTCTATGACATTTGGTTTCGATATAGGTGAGTACAACCCTGCCACGACAAATGGGTATCGCCGGAAAGATGTTTTGACGCTCAAATCAGCAAAAAGTTCATGTAACTGATAATAGAAAATATAGTGTATGAAGATGAAAAGGAGAAAATAGTTCTACAATGAGTTGAAAATCAATCCACTTTTCAATCTTTTATATGTGAATAAAGAGAAAGTGAAAAGAAATAAGTGTCGGAAATCGAACGAGTGTAAGATAACAAAAGAGTTGGCGATAAAAAATGTAAAGAAAAATTGACTAAAGTTCATAAATATCAAATATGTATGCATAAAACTAAAATAAAATATATAAATTTTTAATCATTTTTAACATGTGAAATTAATGAATTTTTTATATAAAAAATATTAAATTGTAACGTGGGTAAAGCATCCTTACCAAACATGTTGTAACGTCATGGGTGTTATGCATACACATTTGCATTTACTGATGTTTAAACTTGGCATATTTACATTAATTTTGGGATGGTGGTAAGTTCTCATTGGTATTTAATCATATGTATGATTATATTAATAGCGAACATTAGAGCTTCGTCTAAGGAGATCTATTCACCGGACCTGAATTTGGAAGAAATTTTATCTGGGATAAAAATTCATAGGATGATCGTTGATGCTGTTTCTTTCTCTTAAGAAGTTTTCACCTGAATGATTTATTGCTTTTTTAAGGAAAATGTTATATTTGGCAATATCTATGTTTTATATCAATTGGTAAAATAAGTTTATTATTTCTACAAACGTGATTTTAAAAACTTCAAATGATTATATTTATATTCAACGATTTGTGTTGATAGTTGTTTACAAATGTTATTTCGCGCAACTCGCGGAGCATAAATCTAAATAACCGAATAACAAAGAATATAAGCATCCCACACAATTATCTTTGGTACTAAGTGAATAAAAAAGAAAAAGAAAAAAACAGAACTTTTCAAGAACAACGGTTACGTGGACACAAAGAACATAAGCATCCTTTCTTTTGATCGGTTTAAGTTCATATCCACTCCGGAAAAAAAAAACTGTTTGCATAAAGAGAAAAACGAAAGAAGGATCATCAATATCAAGAACAACGGTTACTCAGACACAAAACTGGCTACGATTTGCTTTTATGGTGCACCTGGTGGATCTTTGTGTCCGATGCCTTGGCTAGGACCTGGACCTGTGGGTCGGAAGGCAGTCTGTTCTATATTCTTGTATAGGTTGATCTTGAACCATACAAAATCATCTTTTGGGGGTGGTGGTGGTGAGTACCCGAGAGGAATAGGCGGACCAAACACTTTAACTGATTTTCGCGCAGCCATTGTAGTTTCAAAATGCAAATGTAACACAAGAGAAATAAACAGAAACAAAGTTAAAGACGAGATAGAACTACCATGGTTCACCATAGTGTTATAACACTTAGAACTTAAGAGATAAACACTATATCTTTGTTTTTAATGGAAGCGATTGGGTTTCTAGTTATCAACACAAGCGAGAAGGATGCAATTTAAGAAGGCTCCTTAGGTGGATCCCACAAGTCCTATGTTTTATTATTTTGTTCCCCTCTTGTTTTGTTTAACACCATGATTCGAATACTTTGAAATAAGATAAAGAGCATGATCCCACTAATATTTGCCAAAAATGGCATCGGTCTCGATATGACAACACTAAAGATTTCTACTTCTAGGAAGTCATGTGTTATATTAGATGTATAATGAATCTTTAATCGATAATGCTTTGTCCACTTAACCTGCCAAATGTTTTGGTTACGCTCTCTCTATCAATTGCCAAAATTTTAAAGGCATGTATACAAATGTAAATTAAAAAAAAAAAAAGATACAACAAGCGAACATTTACTTAGTACAAAATGAAAAGCCACCAAGTCACCATCACTTGCATTCTTTTTCATTTAAGGAAACGCCAACCTTAAATGGCCTTTATTCGAGGAATCTTCCCATAAGGATGAGAACACTGAACAGATTCCAACAACTTTACGAGTGCACATAGATCAACGTCACCATTCAAACATAAGAGATGAATATCAGAGTAGTAGAATAATAAGAAAAATGGTTGATTTGCAATATTGTAAGAGATCTAAAAATTATTTAGGTTAGCGACACTCTGTTAAGTTGTTATAAAAAAAATGACGAAAGGTAGTAGAAATGTTTTGGTATTAAAATTGGCGTATGATTTTATTGATTATAATATCAATAAATGAAAGGATCCCCATTTATTTTAGACATAAGTAAACTCTCTCTCGAGCAAAATATTATTATTACTCTTTTAGCCTACTCCTTTAGTTTATTAATTAGTGTGATCATATTATATAATACATTAATGAAGGGTAAAACAGAAAATTAAATTATTTTCTTAATCTACGTAAAACAACATAGAACGACAACTAATATGAAACGGATAGAATATTATATTTTTTTTATTAACTGGAATGTCTCAAACCAAAACCCAAACTAATTCCCGAAGTCAATAAAAATCTGGATTTTTTTGCCACTAAAAACGTTTCTGGATGGTTAAAGATGAATGAAATCACATTACAAGGGTTCAAACTCTGTTAAAGAAAGACATTCAAAGTAAACTTTTCAACCACTAGACTACCACCACTTGGTTGAACAAAATATTTATAGCAATCAACCTCTGGTGAAAATGATTTTTTGCTTTCTATTTTTCTCAATCTTACTTTTGAAAACAATCGTCCTTATAAAAACAATCAATGTATATATGTAGTAGCTCATTTTCTTGGAAGAAACTTCATATACTTTGGGAGGACCGAAGCTCCGATACTCCGATACTCTATATTATAGTATTATAGGACAGAAACTTTAATAATCGAAAAAAATGGCTCGGGTGAGTGGAAATTTGAATGCGACAGACACATTATCTTTGTTGTCCGAAACTCTAGCTAGTAATATAGTTTTATTAGATCACACTTAACAGATAATGCTAAAGTGAGTTTGATGATATTATTAATAAATAATAATCAAACCATAATCACGAAAATATGTGTGAGCCGTACATATAATTAAGAAGGGAGGGGGCCCAAGGATCAGTTTTGATATATGATTCGATTTCTTTTTTACATTATAGTTAGTGCGAGATAATTTTTTTTACAGAAATTATTTTAAAAAAAAAAAAAAAATTTTATTTGAATTTTATAATATGTCTAACTCATAATTATAGATAGAATTATTATACGAAATAATTTATCTATTTAACCCGTTTTGGAGTAGACTAAAATATTACTCGGGATAACCCGTAAAACCTATAATCTTGAAAACTTAACTCTATTATGCATCGTTTAATGACTCTAGTTTTGTGGTTAGTTCACGAACTCATTAATTTTCTTGTGTCTAACTTTTTATAAAATTAGTAAAAAAAATTTTAACTTTTATTTTGATATAAGTTCAAATAAAATATAATAAACTATAGTGAAAAATATATCAAAATTTTGAATATAATTTTTTTCTTTGAATATATATGAATTGATTATTATTTAAAAATATATTGTAGATAACATCTTTAATGCAAAATAAATATTTTTCATATTCTTATCACTAATTGTAAAAGATAATTATATCATTTTCTATTTCAATTATTCGTTGTTATTTGTATTGACATTTCATGTAATAACTTACAAAACAAAGTTCATTTTCAAAAATTTCTTCTTAAATAATATTATAGAGATTATGTTTTGAAATTTAAGAAAAATTATTTTTATTTGAATTTTATAATATGTCTAACTCATGATTATAGATAGAGTTGTCAAACGGAAAAATTTATCTATTTAATCCGTTTTGCACTGTACTAAAATATTATCCGGGCTAATCCGTAAAACCTATAATCTTGAAAACATAACTCTATTATGCACCGTTTAATTACTCTAGTTTTGTGGTTAGTTCAAGAACTCTTAAAAAAATAATTTTCTTGTGTCTAACTTTTTATAAAATTAGTAAAATATTTTTCAACTTTTATTTTGATATAAATTCAAATAAAATATAATAAACTATAGTGAAAAATATATCAAAAATTTGAATATAATTTTTTGCTTTGAATATATATGGATTGATTATGATTTAAAAATATATAGTAGATAACATTTTTAATGCAAAATAAATAATTTCCATATTCTTATCACTAATTGTAAATGACAATTGTACCATTTCTAATTTCAATTATTATTTGTTATTTGTAATGGTATTTCATGAAATAACTTACAAAACAAAGTTAATTTTCAAAAATGTCTTCCTAAATAATATTATAGAGATTTTTGTCACTATGATTTTTTTTTTTGGTCAACTATCACTATATGATTCTATTTCAAACTTTTGTAGTTTTTCTTTTATATTTATTTGGGGAAAATGCAAATAAAAAATATCATCCAAATGACATAAAAAAATACAACATTAACCCCGATCTAAGAAAACTGCAAATAAACCTACATATGACAAAAAAAAATGCAAAATCGACTTCAATATAAAAAAAATGAATAATAAACTTTTTTTTTTTTTATTAAAACCCATCAATTTGAAATTCGACGTTAACATTGTTAGTATTATTAACGGAAATAAAAACTGTGTGTTTTGATGACGAAATTAAAATATAATTTTCTAAGATGTTTAAGAAATTGAACTCGTGATTTATTGTCCAAAATTAATATATACTTCCAACAGTGCCATTATATTCTCTTACATCTAAATTGTACTATCATTACCGTCACATTCACCACTTACACCATCTTGTCTCTGCACCTGCCACCACCATTGCTATTGCTTCTATTGTTATCATCGCCATGGTCATCATCAACATAATTAAGACTAAATTTGTTTTTTTTATTATTTCGGTCTTTAGAAAGTTTCAATCTTTGATGAATTTCCAATTCATGTAAGTTGTAACCAACCCTAATTTGTATCATCTTTCTTCTTAACCCTCTCGCGATAATTCTCTTTCTCCAAATTTGCATCCGTACATTTTCTCTTTTCTAAAATTTTAAGATCATTTGCATTGGTAAGAGTCTCAAAATTAAATTAAATTTAGTTTTATAATTAAATTTTAATTTTAAAATAAAAAATGAACCAATAAAAAATGAACCAATACTTAAAAGGTGTTTGAACATTGGTGAGGAAATGTCTCAAATGAGATACCTTCTTCACCCTCTCTCTCCTCTTTTTTTTTTTTTTTTTTTTTTTTTTTTAATGGACATGCAGATGCTCAAATGCCTCGTCCACTTAAGTGAATAATTAGATTGCATAGTTTGTAGTAAATATTGTTCTTTTGACGCTAGAGTTCATGCTATATTCTTTAAAAGACTAAAATTATATTTTTAGGTTCAGTAACAAAAAGATGTAATTTTGATTTTTGTTAGTATTATTAACGGTGTTGTTAGTGGTAAGATCCGCACCCCCCCATTTAACTCGGTTTAAATCGAGATCGGCTCAATTGATTATGGTCAACAAAAGTTTATAACCATCAAAAGACCAGCCCATGTCGGCTCTGTTACCGGCTTCAGGGCCCATTAAGCCCAACTTCGCTAAGTCGACGCCGACTTCCGAAATAAATGGAAGATTTCCATATCTTCTCTGAGAAAAAATGAAATCTTCCTGATACGAACCCGCGAAGGAAAAGAAAATCACCAGGTCTCGACCGACTTGAGAGATTATTTGCTCCGCCTTTACCGGCTTAAGTTTCTTAGTTTTTTTTTTTTCCGATTAGCTCGTCGATCTTCGATGACCTAATTTTCCTTATATTTCGCTGAGAT
This sequence comes from Eutrema yunnanense, assembly GCA_002933935.1. Classification (NCBI taxonomy): domain Eukaryota; kingdom Viridiplantae; phylum Streptophyta; class Magnoliopsida; order Brassicales; family Brassicaceae; genus Eutrema; species Eutrema yunnanense. Next base: position 37,309 of record PKML01015324.1, read on the forward strand.
ACTTAATAAAACAAGATTCCGATCCTTTTTTGTTATTTAATTAACTTAGTTGAAATCCACGTTCAACAATTTATCAATCCAAAGACAAAAGAATGCAATTTTAATATTAAAAGAGTATTTTTACATTTGAATGTCATAAATTTTGAAAAATATATTGACCAGATTTTCTGAAATGCAAAACTCACAAATATGTAATTAATTAGGCCTCTGATAATTAGTTTCTGATGTAAATTATGTGTTATCCAATATCCAGACTTTACTTAATCATCCACAAATTTTTATTATTAACCTATGATCATTGTGGGGGTGAAAATACCGACCCAATAAATTGAGTCCAATAAACCGAATGGTAAAGTAAAAGAAGCCAGACGAAGTCAAAGGCATTTTCGAGGTGACGAGCCGAGCTGAAAGGCCCACCGAAATGAAGTTTACGGTCAAAGAGGATTAAATGCAGAACCGTTAGTCAACCCCGACGAGACCAAAAACTGTTTCAAACTGGTGAATTAAGGTATCTGAACCTAACGAATGGAACATCGAAATTAGAAACCATTCATGGCGAATCTGGCGGAGTAAACTGTAACGTTAAGCACAATCTCGGAGTATAAAGCAAAGACGAGGGCAAAGAGCAAAGGGACCTTGAACTCTTTACACACTCTATATTTTAGCCCTACACTTAAGCACTTAATCATTTTTTTGTTCTCGTTCATGTAAAATCACTCCTGAGAATCGAAATACTAAATTCTAAATTCTATTTACCCCGCAAAAACCTTTTTTAAATCACTTTTGAATCATGTTTGATCTCGTCGAGCAACAAAGTTTCTGTTTATTACTCGATAATCTGTCGGTTCTTCTTTTTTTAAAGGTAAACCAAAATTCTTCGTTTATTCTTATTTACAAATTTTGACAATTGTAATTCCAACTACAACAATCATATATATAACTTGGTCCATGAGCTTTTATTATTAGCCTTTGATCATGTGATCTATTATTAGCCTCTGATAACGTAGTTTACTTAATCATTGGCTAATTGTAAAAGCTATGGACCAAATACACAAACGTTGAAGCCTAATCGTAGAGGGTAAACGTTTGGCGACTTCTAAAAGTTTATAAAGCAAGTTCTGTATGTATGCTTAGTTGTGAATCATCGTCTCCACAATAGAGATGTTGATTGTGATACTTTCTATCTGAGATGTGGAGAGAAAGATAAAACAATTAATATTGTAAAACAACTTGGGTTCTATTTCCAATCTTATCGACTTCATTCATGGACTTTTCCTTTGTCAATATTTACCAAGTTTGATTGATTTTTAGCGACAAAAAAAAGCAATATGATGATGATTCACTAGTTGAACTGTTTCTTTAGATTATTATTATTTTATTTTTATTTGTTTTTGTTAACTAGGAGAGCTTCGGGCCTAAGCCCACTAATCCCCCTAGACTTGGAATCAGTTTTTGCTAATACCAATGACGCGGCTTAAAACATCATTTCCAACTGGGTTCAAACTGTTTATTTGGATTATTTCGTTCACTTGAAAAGCTAATGATGAGTCCGCATATTGTAAATCACATACAAATGCATAATACAAAGTAAATGCGTATATAAAAAAAGACCAGACCTAAACATAAAAAAAAACTCGAACCAACTTATGGTGGTCAAGTGGTTGAAAATTCACCCGGTTATTTAAACGATTATGGTGCGAGTTATTCCACTGTGATTTCAACCATGGTTGGTTTCGGCCTGAGATTCCCCCAATTAACAAAAAAAAATAAAAATGTTCTCGACTTGATCTCAACAAACTTCTGGAATTAGATAAGGTGCAGATGAAATAATGAAAACAGGAACCAGTGGAGGAAGCTACTTCTTGTGAGAACAGGAACCATTGATCCAGCTTTTCACCACTTCAAAATAATGAAAACATTCCAAAGTATATATATATATATATATATATATTTTTTTTTTTTTAAGATTTCAGTGATAATAATAAATATGAATCAAATCTGATTTCTTAAAGATTTTCCAGTGATTTTAAGCAAATATTATAGTAGAACAAAAACACTGATTCACTTACACTAAAGAGTTTCTTTTTGGTTATTTTTTTCTTTTCAATGCACTGGAAAAGAAGACCATGTAAGTAACAGAATAATAGTTGGGCCGTGTGGGCTTACCCAAGGATTCATGGGTCCAAAGTCCAAACCCGTAATACCTAATTACCCAAAAAAGTTTTTTTTTTCTTTACGTTTTTTGTTCAGTTAGGGTTTTAATATGATGAGCCAAAAGGTTTTAGTTTTTATCAGTTGCTTCTTCTCTTTTCTCTCCTGCCGTCCTGCGGAAAATCCTTCTTTTCACAACAATGGCGAAGAAGCGAGATCGAATTGTTAACACACAGCCTTTTATCTCCGATGACGCCTCCGTCGCTTCTTCCAGGAAGCGATCAAAGGTTCCCAAAACCCATCAGCAGCAGGAGAAGGTGAGTGAAAAAAGCTTCACGCGTTCGTGGATTTCTTCAGTCTTCACTGTTAAGCTTAATGCTAATAATTCTTCGTTTATTCGCAGTTGATTGATGCTAGAATTAGCTCGAAGATCATGAAGGAAGCTCTTGCCCAGCAAAAGGAGATCGCTGATGAAGAGAACGCCGAGAGAAACCCTAGTATCGCCGTTTTTGCTGCTGCGGCCGCCATTACTGCGGAAGAGGAGAAGAGAGTGCTGGAGGAAGATAATATTGATGATATTGATGATTTTGATGGAAGATTCGAGGATGATAGTTATCAAGTGAGTATAGGCTCTCTTTTTTTTCTTTCTGTTTCAATATTAAAGAATTTTAGATGTTAGCATTAGTTTGAATTGATTCGCTTGGAACGAAATGATCTTACTTTTGGGTTACAGACTTCACTGATTCTTCATACTTATGTTTCAATGTTTATGATTTTAACATTAGTATAAATCCAATGCTGAGAGCATTCCAAATTCCTTCCCTGGGAAAGTTTAGATTGAATTGCTTAGAACAATGCGAAATTTTTCGTTCTTCTATGTTGCAGACTTCATTATTTCCTCGTGCTTATATTTTATATTGTGATTCAGGAGGATATCAATGAGGAAGATGAGAAGTTGTTTGAGTCCTTCTTTGTTAAGGATGCCCCTCGTCAGCGCACTCTCGCTGACATCATTATCAAGAAAATCAAAGATAATGATGCTGACTTAGCTGAAGGTTGTTACAGATTTTTTTTATTTGTTTGGTTATTGTATCTTTCTGATTGTAAAACTCATACTTTTTTCTTGTTTTGTTGCAGAAGAGCGTCCCGATCCTAAAATCGACCCTAAGATAACTCAATTATATAAAGGGTAAATGTTTTGTTCTTTCCATTCCTTGTACTTGGTGTTGCAGAATATGTAGAGTTTCAACTGAATTTATGAAGCGTTTCTCACACTTGCTAGATGATCTTATGCAGTGTTGCCAAGATTATGAGTGAATATACGATTGGGAAAATGCCAAAAGCGTTTGTGCTTATTACTAAAATGGAACGCTGGGAGGATGTATTATACTTGACCGAGCCGGAGAAATGGTCACCTAACGCAATGTATCAAGCCACAAGAATCTTTGCTCACCACTTGAAAGACAGTCAAATTCAACGGTTTTATAAATTCGTTTTGCTTCCGCGAGTGAGAGAGGATATTAGAAAGCACAAGAGGCTGCATTTTTCTCTATACCAGGCTTTAAAAAAGTCACTGTACAAGCCTAGTGCATTCAATAAAGGGATACTATTCCCGCTTTGTAAGGTATATATTCGTCCTCTAGAATCTCCCTAAAACTCAGAATGTGACGGTTTTCTTACTAGCTCCTTGGGTTATTTATTCAGTCGGGGACATGCAATCTTAGAGAAGCTGTAATTTTAGGGAGTATTCTCGAAAAGTGTTCTATCCCTATACTTCACTCATGGTATGCGTACATTGCATTAATGCAACATTGTTTACAATTTTCGGAGTACTTGTTACATTGTTACTAATTTATTTACATGAACTGCAGTGTTGCTTTGCTAAACCTGGCCGAGATGGAGTATTGTGGTACAACAAGGTAAACGTGTACTATTCTTTATAAAGTCGGATAATATCTTGCCTTCTCCCATACAATGTGATGGTTGTAAGAATGTGCTGATAAAAATTTATTACGCAGCTACTTTATAAAAACTCTTTTGGAGAAGAAATATTGTATGCCGTATCGAGTGCTTGATGCATTGGTTGCTCACTTCATGAGATTTGTTGACGAAATAAGAGTTATGCCTGTGATTTGGCACCAGTCTCTTCTTACTTTTGTGCAACGGTAACTTTCTTTTTTTCAGAAATGTTTGACAAATCAAGCGAAAACTTATCTACCTTAAAGTTATTTTGTAAGCTCATGTTTAAGCCGATGTGTAGGTACAAGTATGAACTACTAAAGGAAGACAAAGAGCATTTCCAAACTCTCCTCAAGAGGCAAAAGCACCATCTTGTAAGACTTCTTCTTGCTTTCAAAAATGAATCTTTTTTTTGTGTTGTAAATCACACTTATTCGGCTTTTTAATGTTGATTTTAGGTTACTCCTGAGATTCTTAGAGAGCTTCAGGGTAGCAGAAACCGTGGAGAGAAAGCAGATGATCCTATGTTGACTAATTATATCCTTTTTATATATCTTGTTAATTCTCTTTGGAATTTACTTTAATATTGTGATTTTTACATCCGAGTTATGTTATGTTATCTCCTTGACTGCAATTCACCTTCTTCAGTTTTTACAGTCAACAACCCGATTAAAGAAGACAGGTTTGACATTCCAGAAGTGCCAATGGAAGAGGACTGATTCTTCCTTTCTTAGTGTTTGGTTTTGGAAAAGGACAAATGTTACTCTGAAATTCCAGTTTTGTCGTAGTTACTTGCTTAATTTTAAGTAAGAATTGAATCTTTATTACATGATAGTGTGTATCTTTAAACATGTTTTAATGTTTGTTACTTATAATCCAAAGTTTGTCTTTTCTATATATACATTTTTTCAGTCATGAGAGTATTTGGGTCAATTTTGTAGCCAGGTTGATGACAAATCTTATGAATCAGAGCATTTGGTAAAATAGTTAGAAATGGCTCATCTTTGAAAGAAAAAAGGAGCTTTATTCCATATTTGAAGTACTGGGGCAATTTTGAAGCACTTTTTGTTTTGTAAGATGTGTTAGCAATTTATTTTTGTTTCATATTATTTAATCTAGTTTTTCAATGATCTATAAGTTTTATTTTTATTTCTCTATCTATATTATTAAAACATAAGCACTTTTAGAATCTATTTTCAAACATTTTTATTTTAAAAAATAATAAATTAAACTTGTTATCAAATAGATATAAAACATGCCAAATATTTATTAAATCTATTATAAACTTAAAAATTACAAATTAAACATATTTTAATCAATAACATTTAAATTAGTTAATATTCCACCTTTCAAATACAAAAAAAATTATTCCTTGCGGGTTTAAAAATCTAGTAATAGTATTAAATTAGTATTGGTCAGAAGAGTTTAAAACAAAAATCTAGAGGATAATTTGTAGCACCATTTTATTAAAATGAGGTTAAAAACAAAAATTATACAATTTGCTAAATAAAAACTAATTTCCTCTTTTTAAAAACAATTTGCTAAATAAAATTTTGCAACACACCAGTGATTTTATGCAAAGGACATCCATGCTATTTTTTGCATAAATATTCGAGAAATTAATTTTCTCGTAATAAAAACTACACAAGTGGGTCTGGGCACGAGACAAGTACTTGCTAATTTTCATGTACTTGATATTCGATTTGACCCGTTCAAGTAAATTGGATTTGCTACTTGTACTTGACCCGGCTAAAACAAGTATTTGTTATTTCAAGTACCCGCAAAAAACTGAGTACCCGCAAATTACTTGACATGGCTTGTTACTTGTCACAATTCATTACTTGTTACTTGAATCTGAAATATTTGATTACTTGAAAACCTAAAATAGTATTTTAAATAAATCATCCTAAAATCACATAAATATTTTAAATAAATCACCCTACATCTTTTTTTATTTATTACTTTAAATAAATCATCTTAAAATCACATAAATACTTTAAATATATCACCCTACGTCTCTTTTTTTTGGGTCAACATATATATCTTCGAAAATAAAAATATTTGAACTTAATTTTGGGCTTTAATATTTTTTTTATAGATTTTCTTAGGTAACATGTATTTAATCTTTGGACTTTAAAACTAAAACAACTAAACAAATAATAAGTATTTATATTAACAAGTAATAAGTAGCGGGTAATGTGACAAGTAACGAGACAAATACTAAAAATAAAAATGATACTTGATACTTGATTCGTACTTGCAAGTAATAAAATTTATTGACTTGTTACCCGACTTGACAACGACAAATACTTGTTTTTTCAAGACAAATACAGGTTAAGTAAGAGGTACGTGACAAGTACCAAGTATTTGTGTCCAGCCCTGCACACAAGTGATAAAAATTTGCGATACCTATTATACAAGGGTTATATTGAAATTTTCAAAAAAAAAATTGCAGAACCAATGCTAACAAAAATAATTTTCGGTTTCGGCTGAAACAAATACATGAGTCGTCCTCCAGAGTCCAAAACATACTGATTCAAACAAATAATATATATTAAAAAAAAAAATATCGTGATATTGATTAGACGACATTTAATGTAGTTGATGTCATTTAGCACGAATTTCAAAAGATTTAAGTATTTTATTTTGTCTCTCACCAGCGGCGCTAATGTCCGTTGATTTCCAATCCCTCTAGTTTTGAATTATTATTATTTTTTGTTTGTAAATCAACCACTTTATTTTATCTTTTGTCAAATCAAACCCTTTCTCTAAATCACAACCGTCTAAATTTTACATTATCAGCTCAATGAAAATCCGACGGCTGTGTTTATTTATCATCTCTAATTTTCAAAAAAAAAAAAACAATCTATTTCTGCCATTGTCAACAAAAATATTCCTCCACAATAAATAAATGTTCTCACCATACCTCTCCTACTTCTTCATCTTCTTCCTCAAATTGATCTCAGTTTTTTTTAACCATAGTTACTGCGTATTGTACGGACGAATGTGTTTGCTTCTGAAGCTCAGATTCTTCTTCTGTTCATTCAGAAATTGAGGTTTGTGTTTTTAACTTCCTTTACTATGTTTCTTCCCATGGATTTAGCTCTGTTCTATACCATGTTAGGTTATATATAGTTGAAACAAGGAATTTCACATCTCTTGTGTTTTCAAATTCGATTTCAGCTCGAGAAATTAGTTCTTCAGGCTAGTTTTCAGCTCGATCTGATTTCTTAGGCTCACCTTTTTTTTTTTTTTTTTTTTTTTCTNTTTTTTTTTTTTTTCTGATTTTCGATTCTTAAAGTTTGGTAAAAGCTTACTTAGGGAATAGTTTAAGAATTTGGAGATTGATTTTCAGATGTTGACTTTTTAAGTAGCTAAAGTTTGGTAAAAGCTTTACATCATTACTCCTTTTAATCGTTTCCTTCAAAGCTGATTAGTAAAAAATATTAACGAACTCAGTTCCAATTTTTTTTGTTTTTTTTGCCTAATCTTCATTGTACAGTGAAATATTCTTTCTTCTTGTCCCTTTGTGTCTGATTAATTATATTTTAAAATAAAGAGCATGGTTTTGTCTTCTTTCATTGTTCATAGGTTCTTGATAGTTGGTAATGAAAAGTCATTGTTCTTTAAAAACCAACCTAAAAGTCGTCATTGTTCATAGGTTCTTGATAGTTGGTAATGAAGAAACCAACATAAAATTCATTCTTCTTTAAAAACATTATAAGCAGTTTCTTAGCAATAAAGAAGTTGGATTTTGTTCTCTCTGGTTTAACAAAGAATCACAAAAGCATAAGGAATTACAAGAACAAGAAGAAAAAGGATGATGCTGATGAGAAGAAGGTTGGCTTGCTGCAGCAGGGAGAGGGAGATTAGCATCGATTTCGATGAACAAGATAGTAAGTACTAATTAAACTTCTCTTCTTACACTTATGACCTTTATTCAGCTTTACATGATATGGAATATTTAGACTATATAACTGTTGTTGGGTATATAGTTTTCAACTAAAAAGTGACTCCATTTGTCTTGTGACCGGTTTAGGATTGGTATGGGACCAATATCAGACCCTTAAAGATGTACACCAAACCGGTCATTCATGTAATAAATAGGTCTGTAGCTTTCCACGCGACATCAATGCCTACATTCAATTTGATGCGAGAGAGCATTTTGTGTGTGATTCAATGTCCTTATCTAGACCAAACCCTGTTTCTTTGGATGTGGGGTTTAGTAGTGAGGGTCCTAGTGTTTCTTTTAATTTTCATTTGTTTAAAGATCATTGATTATATTTATTCAGAAACTGCCAAGAGTAGGTAGCTAATTGGTTTCACATGGTTTATTAAGACTAAACATATTCTTCTGTTTCACAAAGAGTATCATTTTGACACATTTTTACACATATTAAGAAAACTATTAAAAGTTTCATATTATCCTTTATTAATACACTAAATAATTTTTCTCCTTCAAATTAATACACTAAAACAATAAGATTAAAACTGGATATTTATTCAAAATTATGCATTTTGTGAAACGGAGTATTATTTTCTTAATAAAATAAAATTATACTCAAGTAAAATGTGGATTCATGAATTTTGTTTTCACATGTCAGTTTCGTAGTATGTGACTTGAGAGAATCATCATATCTTTCATTATTTTCAAAGGGTTAGATATGATTCTTAAAATCAAATCACTGGTGTTTTGATTAAACAAGTTTTGTTCTATGCTACAACCTGTGAGCGTTTGAAAAATGTTATGTCGTGACAAAGTGATTAAAGTCTTCGTGGTGGGTCCGTCTGGAACTTTCACAACATGGGGATACTAACTAAACTCATTGTTTTTGAGATTTAAACTTGTTTTATCAGTCTTGGGTTAACAAAAAGTCTTGACTTTAGCTATTAAAGACTCGTGGAACACAGCGACTTTGGTTCCTCTCTTTCTTTTTTTATCATTTGTTTTTCTTGTAGAACACTAGTCTGCATAAACAACGTGTAAGTGATACTAACATTTTCTTGATTCCCATTTGATGAGTGAGACAAGAAGTAGATGTGTGAAGGTGGGGTTTTTCTTTATGGTCAAAATCTGAATGGTCTCTTTAATGATATGTAGATTTATACTTATAATTTTCTATTGCTGACCCTCGTTTTTTTATTTTCCTCTCTTTCTTTGTCTGCCTCTTTCTGTTTTTGTGTAAGTTCCTCTGTCTTACCACACTAGTCTACAGTTTAAAAGGTGAAACTGGTTTTTTTTTAGTTTCTTAATATAGAAAATCTTGCGAGGTGATTCTTTAGTGAAGTTTCCATTCAATATGCATTGCATGCCAATTGGATATTGTGTTACTTGTTACTAGTCTAAGCTTCGCAATTTGTGGCTCATATGTTGATATATCCACTTTGAATATTGTGAAGACACTAATGAGAGAAGAGGAATTTGCAATTAGAATGGACGAAACACAGTTTGATTCATATCACCTGGTATATTAGTCCATTAAGCATGTTTAACAGATCTTCCTAAGATGGCATTGTGTACCCTTTCTTTTCAGGAATGATTACATACGACGGCTTGGAAGCTTGTATTATCAACAATCAATCATATGAAGATGAAAGTGGAACAAGTCGAGGAGATGGATGCCTGACGAATTCATTGGATGATGATGCATTTTCAAGCTGTTCATCAAGCAAAGATGCCTCCAGCTCTTTTTCTTCTAAATGGTTACCGACAAAGAATGATGACCACAGTTGCGATGATTTGAGCTTATCTGGAAGGTCCAAACATTTTGATGCTAAGGAGAAACCTGGCTATGTCTACTGCCGTTTGGATGTGGAAGCCATGAAGGAGAGATTTTCTAAGCTATTGCTCGGCGAAGATATCACTGGGGGATGCAAGGGTGTCCAAGTAGCTTTGGCTATGTCAAATGCTGTAACACATCTTGCTAGTAATCTCCTAATATTACCTAGCACTTAAGCTTTATTATGTTCTTTTGATATATTTTGAGTTTTCCTTATGAAACCGCCTACTAAATTTCTTTCGAATTGCAGACTCGATATTTGGCGAGCTCTGGAAATTGGAACCCTTGTGCGAGGAGAAAAAACAGAAATGGCGAAGGGAAATGGATTGGCTAGTTTCTCCAACTAACTACATGATTGAGTTAGTCCCTTCTAAGCAAAATGATGCTAATGGAAGATCACTTGAGGTATGCAGCTAAGACGTGATCCAGATTTTTTTCTTGAAAAAGATATGCTCCAGAGGAAGAAACTGAAGTGGAATTTTTGTTTCAACAGATAATGACACCGAAAGCCCGTGCAGACATTCATATGAATCTTCCAGCTCTTCAGAAGTTGGATTCCATGCTAATTGTAGGCGATTGTTTTTTTCTCTGACCTACTCTTTCTCTATACTTCCTTTTTTTCTTCTTGATCTGGTTATATGATCATTGCAAAATTCACAGGAGACGTTGGACTCGATGGTGAACACAGAATTTTGGTATTCGGAAACCGGTAGTAGAGCTGAGGGGACGAACAAGAGTACAAGCGAGAGTAAGCGATGGTGGCTTCCATCGCCACAAGTGCCCAAACCCGGGCTCTCTAACCCAGGAAGGAAGAAATTGCTGGACAAAGGCAAAGTCGTTTATCAAGTCTTCAAAGCTACAAAAGCCATAAACGAAAATGTTCTTCTTGAAATGCCAGTACCTGCCATTATCAAGGAAGCAATACCCAAAGTAAGCTGGATCCCTTGTGATAATCATATATATAACTCGTAGGGTAACGACTATCTCTAAAATCTCGTGTTGTAACAGTCTGGAAAGAACAGCCTCGGTGATGAGCTGTACCGGATGTTGGCTGCGGAATCCGCCACAGTAGATGAAATCCTTATATCTCTCAAGCTGCGGACGGAACATACTGCACTCGAGACAGTTAACAAGTTAGAAACTGCTATATCTGCATGGAAGGAAAAGATTACAGAGCAAGCCAAGAACAGTAGATCCCCTGGCAGGACACCGTGGTCATTCGCTAAAGATCCATTGTCTGAAATCGGTCGAAATGAGCCACTCTTGAACCGAGCGGAAGCGCTTAGAAACCAGATCAAATCCAAATACCCTAATCTCCCTCACTCGTTTCTTGATGCCACTAAGATTCAGTATGGCAAGGTAAAACATAAACAGAACCAACTACATGTTCACATCTCATGCTTTACAATACAATGGATTTTCGATACCATAATCTTTCTTCTCTGTTTTCAGGACATCGGCCATGCGGTTCTTGAGGCATATTCCCGAACACTTGCGAGTTTGGCGTTCAGGATTCTTTCAAGAATGGGAGAAATCTTGAAAGAAGATTCTTTAAGTAACCCTAACTCTCCTGCGCCACCGAGTTGCTTCCCTAGCTCCCGTGATCTTTATAGAACACCTGAGAGGCCTTTGCTTTCGTCCCGTGTAAGGCATTCTCTAACAGATGACATGAACAAAGCCGATGTGACAGAGACTGGTTTAGAGTTTTTGTTCGCAGATGCGAAGATCAGTTCGGTGAATACGACTCCAAGTAGAAGCAGTAGGTTATGGTGTCTGAGCAAAGTGCCGCCTGATGCTTCTCCTTGATTTAGAAGGTCTTCCAAGTTCGATGCGTGCCACCTGAAGCTTCTCCTTTTCTATTTATTTAATTATGGAGCCTGAGATATTGTAAATGTATTATAACATGCATGTATTAAAGTATGAATACATGCAATTTTGTTCATGATTTCACGATGAAAAGAGAGGCGCTTAGTCAGAAAATTTTGATTCCGAACCAACTCGATAAATCTAATCTGATTTTCAACATGTTAAAATGGTTTGAAGCCTGTAAGATCTGGAAACTGTATTTAAACATAGATTTGATTAAAAACCGGATTCAAATCCCAATCAAAATCATAATTTTCTAATCATTTTATCAAAATTTCAAAAAAATTGGCAGTCCATGCAGTAATCTATCACATCTGGAATCTGAGGAACAACGCATACCACAAATCTCAGCATATGCCATCTCCGATCTTCTTCAAGATCATTGATCGAGAAATTCGCAACACCATAACCTCAAGAAGACATTTGAAGCGGTTTCAAAACCTAATGCTTCTATGGATTCGCTGACATTGTTTAGATCGGACCCAAATCGAATTGTAATCTTATTTTTAATTCTTTTTTGCCAAGATTACTCTAATCCTTAGGTAGTGCTTTTTTGTAATACCTCTACATTTCATTTATAATGATATTAGCAAAAAAAATTCAAAAAAAAAACTGAAAAAAAAAACGTAGCCAAAGACAATGGGTCTATTTGGTTTTATTACAGAGCTAAACGTCGCAGTTTAGAAAGCCTAGATCTGAACAAAATCAGCCCATGTCCACATACAATGGGCCTATTTAGTTTTATTACAGAGCTAAACGTCGCCGTTTAGAAACCACGGCGTAGTCACGGCGCCGTTAATCAAAAACGTTGCCATAGTCACGGCGTCGTCTCCAGATCGTCGGTCGGAGAAAGTGAGTGGTTACGGGATGGTTCAGCCGCGATTCGCCCGCCCGACGCCATCATCGCCTTCCTCTGATGCCGGGGAACCGAACTCCTCCAATCTATACGTCGCGAATTGCGGCCCGGCGGTTGGACTGTCACACGACGCGATCGCGGCGGTTTTCGCTGCTTTCGGGGAAGTGAAGGGCGTCTACGCGGCGGACGAGAGCGGCGTTCGTGTCATCGTCTCCTTCTCGGATCCTTTCTCGGCGAAATCCGCTCTAGATGCCTTGGGTGGTCGGCCATGTCCGGACCTCGATGGACGGACTTTGCATATTCGATACTCGGTTCTTCAATTAGCTTCCCAGGTACATACTCTTGAAATGCATCAAATCTTTCGAATTCCTCTCCTTGCTTTCCTAATTTGTTGCATTCGTGCAGAAGAATTCAATAACGGTGGATCAAATTTTGATTTATAAGTTAGAAAACCACAGATTGTATGATATATGTTCATATGTTTTAGCTTAATCAGTTACTGGCTCTCAATGGGTTTGTGTATGAGAACTGGGCTTAGCTCCATGGATTTTCTTAGCTTCAAAGTTTTGATCTTTATGTGTTGAAATGTTGGTTTGCAGAGAATTTCAACTTGGTAACAGCATTTAACAAAGACAGAAACTTTGTGTTTGTTTTGTGATGAGCATTCTCTTCAACTGCATTTGTGCGTCTAATTTTGAAATACTCGTCACCGTTTTCTTCTTGTGTAGACGCAGGTGAATGATTGTGTCCCAGTGTTTTTGGCTGATTCAGAATTGAATATCCCAGGGCTTTTCCTTTTACCGGATTTTGTCACTGCCGAAGAAGAGCAGGTACATGTATATTGTATTTGTAATGTGCTTAAGGTCTAGTAGGCACTTGATTCCTTCTCCTACCTCTTTTGTTACTTATTGTTCTCGTCTTTATCAGCAATTGCTTGCAGCTGTTGATTCCAAGCCTTGGATTGGTCTCGCCAAACGGCGTGTTCAACACTACGGATATGAGTTTTGTTACGGGACAAGAAATGTTGATACCAAGAAGCATCTCGGCGAGCTTCCAGCGTTTGTTTCTCCTGTACTCGAAAGAATCTCGTTGTTCCCGAACCTTGACTGCGACCCAGAAAGCTTGAATCTGGACCAATTAACGGTACAGCATCACACTCTCTGTACTAGATTCTGTATAAAAAAATTTGAAGGCTGAGGAATTCTAGTGAATAATGTCGTTAGGTAAATGAGTACCCATCTGGTGTGGGTTTATCGCCTCACATTGACACGCATTCAGCATTTGAAGATTGCATTTTCAGCCTTTCTTTAGCTGGTCCCTGTATTATGGAATTCAGAAGATACTCTGCTTCCACATGGAAAGTAGCCTCAACCACGAATGAAGATATGTCGGATCATTCCACTTGCACCAAGAAAGCTTTATATCTTCCTCCTCGGTCTATGCTCCTATTATCCGGGGAAGCACGCTACGCTTGGAATCACTACATTCCACATCACAAGGTTGTATTCTTATCACCGAAAACACTGTTTTTGTTCTTCTTCTATTCGATTTCTCCTTAGCTCTCAGCAGGATAACTCTTACCGCATTCTCTTCTGATTGCTAACCCGCTGAAGCACTCTTTCTACTGTGCTCCTATAGATTGACAAGGTGAAGGATAAAGTGATCAGAAGAAGTCCCAGAAGGGTATCTTTCACATTTCGGAAGGTAATGATATCGAAAACAAATCATAGATTATAGACGATCGTGTGACCAATCCATGCTGAAAGTATGCTTTTCCCGGCGATACTGAGAAGAAAGATTCAAACTTTTTGCAGGTGAGAAATCAGCCTTGCAGGTGTAAGTACCCACAATACTGTGATTCTCAGTAACAATGATAACTTAGGGAGAAGAGAAATTACATAAAATGATTTTATTGAAAATGAAGAATCTTTTTGGGAGAGACGGAATGCTTATTGGAAAGAAAAAGAAGAAGCATTTTTGTAGTTGTTTACTCCTTAAGTTTCAATATTTGAGTAGATTCTTATGTTTATATTATTTTTGGGTCATTCAAATGGTCACTTGAGAGATGAAGAAAAACAGTCTGATTGATTAACATTGTTACAATAGGTTATTCTGATTTTCGGGTATTACCCGATACCCACAGATATCAATGAAGAGGAACCATCAGGGATTTTAGGCATAAACAAAACCAAACTGAATCGGTTAATTCGGGTCGATTCCGGTTTGGATTTTTGGTTCCGGTTTTATGCCCATGCCGGCATGTACGTATACAAATTCTATTTTAAAATGTTGAATGTGTCAACTTAAAATTTTAAAATAAGCTAAAATGATGGTAAAAGAAAACACTTAGAAAATACGGTAACATAAAATTTTAGAAAGCATGATGTTTTGAATTTTAAATCCTTTCATCTAATTCTCCTTTAGAAAATAAAACAATTATGTTTTGAATTTAATTTCTTGTGCTCGACGAAACAATTATGTTATTTAAACTTCTATTTACCGTTGGAACATTGTTTGAGAGCTAGTGAAGGCTTCGCGGATCAAAATCCCATTCTTGGATCGGATCCACACATCGTTTTGTCTTCTCTTCTTATTCATCATCTGATATCTGAAACCCTATGTAGGTGTGGGGACGAGGACATCTTCTTTTTAGCCCATTCCAAAGCAAAAAGCCCAACATCTATTGTGCAGATACGGTATTGTTCACCGACCTGCCTGGCACTGTTCACGACACGCCTTGCACTGTTCACCGACCTGCTCTGTATTGTTCACTACCTGTTAGACACTGTACACGACATGCCTTGTACTGTTCACTACCTGCTCGGTACTGTTCATGACATGCCTTGTACTGTTCACGAACCGTCACGTCATCCCCAAAAACCGGAGAGCTGTCTGCTCAACTCCCACTATAAATACCCCCCTTGGAGTTTATTGTCAAACATCCCATTCTCAGCTCTCCCACTCTCTCTCTAAGTTATTTTCCCTCTCTAAAAAGAGCTCTCCCAGCTCTCCCCAGCTATCCGCTCTCTGCAGCCCTCCCAGCTCTCCACAGCTCGCTCCCCGACCTGACGACCGACGACCCGACCTGACGGCCGACCGACCGACCTGACGGACGACCCGACCTAACGGCCGACCGACCTAACGGCCGACCGATCTAACGGCCGACCGACCTAACGGCCGACCGACCTGACGGACGACCTGACCTGACGATCGACGCCCCGACCTGGCGACCCGACCTGACGGTCGACCGACCGACCTGACGGACGGCCCGATCTAACGGCCGACCCGACCTGACGGACGACCCGACCTGACGGCCGACCGACCTGACAGCTGACCGATCAGACGGCTGACCGACAACCCGACCTGACGGCTGACCGACGACCCGACCTGACGGCTGATCGACCTGACGAACCCCCATCTCTCCAGCTCTCTACTACACTCCTTAGCAACGAACTACGAATGGCTTGATCCCCAATCCGGGGTACGTAGGCAGCCCTCCGGGCACATCTATAAATCTTCTCTCCCTCTTCATTTACCGACCGGGACGTAACCGGCTCTATCTTAACAGAAAATCCCCGAACCTCCTCGATACAAATTGATTTGTGGGAGACGTGCTCAAACACGTTTCAACACCCTAGTCAAGAGAACTGCCTCGTCAAGATCATCATCTCAACCTCGCGAAGCACATGTCAAATCCTTTCATCAAGATCATCGAATAATTTAGAAAGGCGAATATTTAAATTGTTTTGAACTGCCTCGTCAAGATCATCTTCTCAACCTTGCGAAGCACAGGTTCCTTGTTCCGCAAGAAAGGAGATTCTTGTATCTCTTCGTCAACTGTTTCGTGTCTCAGCCTTGTCTTCTAACCATCGAACTTTCACTCATCTTCTCCATAATGCTTAGAGGGGGTATTTCGTTGGAACGACACCTAAGGAAACTTGTAACTAACCAGGCAAAAGAAGAGAGAGAGAAAGTTAAGAATTTGATTAAGCAAGATGGAAAAGAGAGGCTGTTTTGGCTATGTTACAGGATGATGGGAAGATTCGAAACCGGAGGAAGAAAAGACTATCGGTTTATAAGAAATCCAGAAGATAATATAAGAGATGATGGATGAAGAAAATATCTTCGAGCCTCTTAAAAAGGTGTTAGTCGTTATAGTGCATCAAACAATCGAGCAAGCAATGTTTTCAAATTCCCTTCTCTCCAATCGTTCTTAAACGATTTGAAGCCAAGTGAAATGGTCAATGAGATGACTGTTTGTGATGAGCGTAAGCCAGTTGAAATGGTCAATGACATGGCCTTTTGTGATGAACGTGATCAAGTCATGTTAATCGGAGCCTATGTCAACCTCTCAAGTAATCCGTCTATTGCATCTCTCGTCGGGAATCTTCAGTGGTCGAGTTCAAAACCTTTCACTACTATGATCAGAGCCCAAATCAATGGTGAAGAGAGGATCCAAGGTTTTGGCGAGGCATGCTCGTTGTTTGTCATTGCTTACGCTGAGCGTAGCGGGAAAAAGTCAAACAAAATCATTATCATCTTCCGCTATGCTGTGAGCGATAAAACTCTCCAGGATGAGCTGGACGACTTGAAGCAGAGTCTCAGCAATGGTGGCTACACTCCAACCATCACAATGGCCGTGTCCAGGCCCGGTCCGTAGGGCATGCGAGCTAGGCGATGGTCTAGGACCACCACTTTTTTTAGGTTTTTATGGGTCACATATTTAGTTTTAGGCCAGGTTCGAAAAATCGGCCGCGGAGCGGCCGCCTAGGCGGTAGCCGGCGTCGTCACGTCGCGATTTCCCTCTGTTCGGCTGTGTTAAGCGTTTTCCGATGAAATTTTGTTAATCGGCTTTGTCAACAAAAAAAAAAATCGACGATTTTTTGAAAGAAATCGGCCCATTTTCAAACACAATTTTGCCAAAATTCTGGCCCATTTTCGAAAAGCCCATCCGTTTTTTCTTAATCTTCAGCGACTTCTTATCTTCTTCTTCACCGTTTCTGAACCCCTAAACTTCCGTAACCCAAAATCGTGACCAAATCAAGATGAAATCGTGACCAAATCTAGCATAATCGAGACCAAAGCAACCATATTCGAGCTCCTACATCATCTACAAACTCTTACTTTCCGTTTTGAGGTTAGAAACTTTCAAACTCGATGGACAACAGTCTACCAAGTAATACACCTCTTAAGCGTAATTCAACTGATGTGGGATGGGATTATGGAGTAATGTGTGATCCAAGGAGTCCAGACAAAGTGAAATGCACACTCTGCGGGAAAGAGTTCTCCGGTGGTGTGTTCAAATTGAAGGAACACATTGCTCATAAAAAGGGAAATGTGTCTTCTTGTCCAGCTGCAAGTAAAGAGGATAAAGAGAAGTGTATGAAGGCGCTTATGGAAACGAAGGAGAGGAAGGTCAGAAAAGAAAACATGAGGCAGCTTTGACGGCTGAGGTGGATATTGATAAGGATATCATCAATGATGAACTAGAAGGAGAGCTTGGAACTCTAAAAGATCCTCATTTCCAGGGTCCGATTGATAGATTTGCTACCTGCATTAACCCTGAAGCTTCTTTGGCAACACATAAACGGCAACATAGCATACATGATGCCATTTCTAAAGAGAGGACACATGCTGTACGCCAATATTGTGCTAGGTGGGTCTTTCAGGCAAGTATTCCATTCAATGCCATAGATAATGAACCCTTTAGGTTATTTTGTGAAGCATTGGGACAGTTTGGGCCTGGATGGGTGCCTCCAAGTCAGTATCAGCTTCGTGAGCCATTGCTAAATGAAGAGTATATAAGGACACAAGAAAAACTGAAGAGTCTAGAAGAAGAATGGGATAGAGAAGGTTGCTCTGTTATGACTGATGCATGGACTGATATGAAAAGGAGAAGCATCATGAATTTGTGTGTCAATTCAAGAGGAGGTACATGCTTTCTCTCTTCAAAAGACTCTTCTAAAGATTCTCACACAGGTCAGTATATCTTCAACTACATAGATAAGTGGATTGAAGATATATGAGCTGAGAAGATAGTCCAAGTAGTGACTGATAATGCTACGAACAATGTAGCAGCTGCAAAGTTGCTTAAAGAGAAGAGGCCGAGTATCTTTTGGACAGGATGTGCTGCTCACACAGTTGACTTAATGCTTGAGGGGATTTCTAAGCTGCAACATTTTGCTAAGGTCATTGATCAAGCAAAGGCTGTCACCATTTATGTATATGCTCATCATAAAACATTATCAATGATGAGATCATGTACAAAGAAGAGAGACATTGTAAGACCAGGAGCAACAAAGTTTGCAACTTGTTTCTTGACTCTCCATAGCTTGTATGAGAAGAAGGCTCAGCTAAAGGAAATGTTTTCTAGTGATGAGTGGCATGAATGCACACATTCAAAATCGGTGAAGGAAAAAAACGTGTTTAGTATTGTTATGAGCTTCGGATTTTGGAATGCTGTGATGGTTATTTTAAAAGTCTTCAGCCCTTTGGTAAAGGTTTTAAGGCTTGCCGATGGAGAGAAGATCCCTTCTATGGGGTTTATTTTTGGTGAGTTACTAGAAGCTAAGAAGTCTATTATAGAAGCTGCTGATCATTTGGAGAAAAATTACAAACCTGTGTTTCAGATTATTGATGAGAAAATGAAAGGTAGATTGGATTCTCCTTTGCATATTGCTGCCTACTTCCTCAATCTGTTTTACTTCTACAAAGATCCCACTATCCAATATGATATGGATATCATAGAAGGATTCATCAATTGTGTAGAGATCTTTTATCACGGTCACTTTGATAAGCAAGATAAAGTGGTGAATCATGAGGTTAGTCTTTACAAGAACAAAACTGGCTCCTTCGGCAGAACCTTGACATTGAAAGGATGTCAAATGAAAGATGACAAATTCGATCTAGGTATGTCTTTGTAATTCTCCAATCTTTATTTGATCATTTAGGTTCCTCATTTGATAAATAACGCAAGTTGATTACTCACAGGGAATTGGTGGTCAACTTATGGTTGTGGTGCACCAAATTTGCAAAAGTTAGCTACTAGAATTCTTGCTTTGACTTCTAGTTCTTCTGGTTGTGAAAGAAACTGGAGTAGCTTTGAAGGGGTGAGCATATCATGTTTTATCTCTTATTCTGTTTTTTAAGAAACTCATATTGTGTACAAATTGACATGTCTTTCTTCTATTGCAGATTCACACTAAGAAAAGGAATAGACTAGATGTTAATCGCTTAAACAATCTAGTCTATGTCCAGTTTAATGCTCGGTTGTTGAATAAGCAGAAAAAAATCAGGGAAAAAATGCTGATGTGATCTTTGAAAATGGCAATGAAGATACGGTAGAAGATTGGATTGCTGACCCTTGTGTAGAAGAGCAAGAGAATGACGTTAATGTTGTGCTACCCACACAAGCTCCAAGGGTAAGAGATCTTTATGATGATGATTTTGAATCTGAAACAGAAGATATTGTTGAAATGGAGTTTGAACCTGATGTTTATCAAGAAGTTCCTTTATTTCATAACTCCCAACCTTCTTAATGAGGTTAGTTTAATGTCTCTCTCAATCCGAATAACATATTTTGGTCTATTGGTTTTGTTGGCTATATGTTCTGATATTTGCATTTCATGTGAATCTCTTTAGTTGTTTTAGTTTGTTTTTTTGAGTCTCTTTTAGTTTTGGTTTCATATGTTTCATACGTCTTTATATTCGGTTAAATATGTTTTACGTGAATCTCTTTAGTTCTTTTGGTTTGCTTCTTTTAATCTCTTTAGGTTTCGGTTTTCGTTTTATTGGTCTATTGGTTTTGTTTTGGTTTCATATGTTTGTAGTTGGGCAATCCGAAACATGTCTTGGTCTATTGGATGAATGATGAATCCGAATAACATGTCTTCATGACTCTTTTTTTATGTGTGTAGCATGATTTCATCGGTTAGAAAGAAGATCAAACACATCAAGAAGTCCAAAACACATGATAACTTGATATTTGGAGAAGAAAATGATGAAGATTAGATGTCCTTTAGATTATTTTTTGTTCATTCTCAAGATCAAGACAATATATTTTTTTTGTGATTATGTGATTGGACTTTTTTGTCTTTTGAACTAGATGTGAATTTGATCTTCATTTGAATCATTTGTTTGTTTTTCTATATTGAAAATCTTATACATTTCATTTTCTTTGCATTAAAAACAAATCTCTTATAACAAATTTAATCCTTGAAAATATATAAATACTAAAAATAATATAAAAAACTTACAAAACTAATCCCCGATTAATCCCCGATTTTCCATCTAGGCGCTACTTGGACCTCGGCCGCCCGACTAGCGCCTAGCGAAATTTCGAACATTGGTTTTAGGTTAATATTTTATAATGCATAAAATTTGAACTCTATGTTTTTATTTAAAATATTATTTTGTAACTAAAAAAACAATTGGTTTGAGTCACATAATTATTTATCTAAAGATCACTAAAAAAAATTGTATGATTTAGGAAAAAATGCAAAGATGATTATTTTTCAGAAATAGTGTTTTTTTTTTCTTTTTTTCCGATTTGCTGTATTTTTTTCAAAAATACAAAAAGTTCTTTTTCTAACTCCAAAATTTGTAATTTATAAAGGGCCACATTTATTTATCGTGCCTCAGACCACCATTTTTGTTGGACCGGGGCTGGTTGTGTCAAAGAAGCTCACGAGCCATCCAACGTTGGAAGACAACCCGAACGATGACTTCGACTTCTACTGCTACCTGAACAATGACTTTGTCTTCTAGTGCTACCGTCCAGGGACTCGTTTTGTCTTTGAGATCTTAGATGGCGATGAAAGCCTCTCGATTTTCAGTCTCGTCGTCTACTTCTTCAAAGACATATACACATGTAGGATGGTTCCCTCCCATCGTCTATGATCACCTAGCCTCTGTCGGAGTAAATGTTGGAGACGTCATTAGCGATGATCCATAGAATTTCTCTTGAGAAGAAGAAGAAAAAAAAAGAAACATTTGATTAAACTAGATCAAATGTTTATATTATTTTTCAGTATGGTACAAATGGTCACTTAAAAGAAGAAGAGAAACAGTCTTGAGTCTGAATGACTAAAGTATAGGTACAATAGGTTGGTTATTCTAGTCCGGTCAAAATCATGTTTCCATGTAAGAAACAACTTTTTTCTTAAATATATTTTCTTATGTTGCATTTCCCCCTCTGTAATCAAAAATATCATATTGAACATGAATCACCAGCACTAGAGAGAGTTTTGTTTCTTCCATAATTGATGCATGGCAGAAATGTGAAGGAAACAGCTTGAAATGATCAGTTAGTGTTCTTTTCATCCTCATGAATCAACCATAGTGGAAGTGTTTCATGATGCCTCGCTTTGCATTGATAGTGTCGCAATATCCCGCTTTAAAGACATCATCTTCAATTGTTTCAAGAAACTTATAGATGTTTCTGTATCGAATCGCTGTTCTCGAACTTGTATTTCCATGTTTTATGATATCTCTGCTTCTTCTACAGGTGCTTCAATGTTTGTCCCAGATGGCCAGATGAGACATCATATCAAACAATTTGGCTTTCTTTGACACATGTTGTCTTCCCAAAAATCTTCGCCACATCGTAGAACGAAAGTCAAAACACACATAATCTCTCCACTTCTTATTGTAGTGCATCAAGGTCATACCAAGATTGGGAATGTGATTGATGTTTCATCATGCTCTCAGATGTGTGATTACCAAAAACTTCTAGTGACTCATTATCAGTACATGAAATTGTGGTAACTCTTGAATCTGAGGCGAGATATGTTGTGGAATTGTCAATTTTGTCTTCGTAATCGATTGATTGCTTTGACTGAGTTTCTTTCTCCGGAATCGTTTTTGTTTCGATCAAGTATGTTGTATTGTTGACACAAAAGATAGCCCAAGCCAAGACTGTTGCTTTCACTTCTAGTTTGGGGGAGATTCAGCCGCAAAACTAAGATGACTTATCGTGTGATGTTTCTTAATTCACACTCATTCATGTGTGTAAATAGATTAGGTTATTAGAAAATGTGGTCAGAATTTCGTTTTGGTTTAATACCTCAATTTAGTTTGGATTGCATGTTAATTAATTTTTAATTCGTCTTGGATGAACAATGTTGTTTATTGATAACCTAGATAATTATACCGTAATCCAATTGCGCAATTAAAATTTTTTTTTTCACTTGTGCGATCAAGAATGACATTCGAAATTGATGCTAAAATATTCATGTTCAAACCCAAAATTACATAATTTTACTCTACACCCCGTTTTCTCCCTTTCTTTAGAATGTGGATATATAAGCCATGGAAAATACCTTGAATTGTGTGTCAATGGGATCAAACCCTAACATGCTAATTCTCTTCACTCCATCCCTTAGTTTAGGCAAACTCGCATGCTGTCCCGTGATAGGGTTAAATATCATAGTTGCAACCTCACCCTTCTTTTGTGAGATCCGCGTACTAGGGAAATAGATTAAACCAGAGATAAGGCTACAAAAGTGTAGACGCATGTCTTTAGAGAACTTCATATGAAAATCGGCAGATACTACAAGAGATGACTTCCCATATGGATGATGAAGCTGAGGCGACGAAAATCGGCTATGACATGTTCGACCGTACACATCTTCTCCTCGCCATGGCCTATTTCGGTTCTGATGTCCGCATCATACCCTCTCCCTTAGAAAGGTTTCGTCCTCGAAACTTCTTTACATGCACCAAGGTAGAGCAAGTTAGTATCTCGGTAAAGATGTGAGTCTAAAAATTTACCTCGAGCAATATCTCCATTGCGGTTTAGGTGGGATTGGTTTTGAGAGTCTGGTGGCTCTTCTTTGATCAGCAAAGAAGCGATGGCGCTTTTCCAAAGTTTGTTGCTGACTTCCTTGGGCAGCAAGTCGTTCGTCTTTGTGAAATCCCGTTTTTCACACGTGTTGTCTCCATTGATCCGTTGCGGTTGGGATTCTTGTTGCTCCACTGCAATTATCTCTTCACTTAAGACAAGAAACAAGCGTGTTATCGCAGTCATGATATTATTACGAGCAATAGAACATGATTCTTTTTGGATCATTTCTTCTAGTTTCCCTTTTTGGGGGTGATGAAGCAACGCTCCGCTTCTCGTGTCCGCCGGAGATTGGTGTGACTGAGCCCGAGCTACCTTTTCCCATTACAAATTTTTTGCTTTCTTTGTTAATCGATTCATCTAACCTAGTATATTTTCAAGTCTTTTTCCGTTCTTTTGGTTCATGTTTATCGGCGGCGTTGTACTGTTTCCGATGCCCGTTTTGGGTTTTTAATAATAATATTATATTTAAAAAAATAAAAAATAATAACAAAATATGAAAATCCAACAGAGTGATAAAGCTCACACGAAACCTGTAAATGACAAGTGATCACACGCACTCACAACCAAAACAAGCTAAACTCTTCTTGTACATGAATTTGGCTTGGCCTCCAACAACAAATCAACACATGTCCTCACTCAAGGTTGTCGTCTGTTTCTTCTTCTTCAAAAGATGGAGCAGAGTTGCAGATGTTTTTGTTGGACCAATTTTTTTATACTTATGCCAATTGGGTTTAGTAAAATAAAATTGTGTGAAGAGAAATGGGCCTTAATGGATTGGCTTAGCTCAAGTTGGAGCTCCGGTGGGTGTCGGGTCGGGTCTGAACGGAGAAAACGAGAGTCAAAATCCTATCTCCGTTTTCTGATTCCGTGAGACTCGGTCTCCTTTGTTTCACGATTCCTTGAGAATCGGTTTCATGGAGAGATCGTTTCTTCATCACGTTACCCATATCCATGGATTTGCGTTTGACTAGGTTGAAGGATTTAAAATTCAATGCTATCCAAAAAAACCAGCATATATTCACACGAGGTTGTCGTCTTCTTCATTCATTCTGATTACAGACTTCAAAACTCAAAACTCCAGCAATCTCTCTCAATTTCTAAAGTAAGTATTTCAAGAGTATCGTAGTGTTTAAGTTCGTTTAGAGCCGTGTGTTTGAGTGATAGCGAAACCGGTTATGATTGGTTGTATCATGGACTCTTGGATCACAGATTCCCGTCGCACTACAGGTGATTCAAAGAGTTAAGGAAAGAGTTCTATAAACTCGCCTCCTCTCGTTACTCTTCCCTTAACATCGTTTATGTTCTCTATTTCAATTACATTACCGTAGTGTTGCAAATTTTTTGCTCCTACATTTGTGGTTTTGGTATTTTTCACATTTTCCTAATGATATTTAGGCATTGGCTTGGCTTGCGTTACTTTGCATCGTTAACATTAAGATCTTCTACATAGTCTACAGAGGCAGAAACTCTATGACGAGCCTCATCATAGTATTCTCCAAAACCTTTGATTTCAACATGTTGGAGAGTGTTCCTTTCGTGATTGTAGTAGAAAACATAAAACGGTTTAGATGTATAGTCCATCGACAAAACAATCTCACCCGTAGTTGTCACTCCAGCGATGGAAACATAGCGGAGGTCAACGAGTTTATTAGCCAGCAAATTATAGACATATTTCGACCATTCTTGTTTCTCGACATCCTTTAGAACCCACACACGCAACTCAAGGGTATTGCCATCGCAATCATACTTCCATCTAATCCTACCTAATTTACCCTTAATTATAGTTTATCAATTTATCAAAACTAAAGTTTTTTCTGCCTCAATAAATTTGTATTTCTCAAACCTAACATCAGATCAAACTATCACATAAGACGCTTCATCATCAGACGTTTCATCAATCACATCAGACATGCGATAAATTTCAGCTAAGTAATACAAAACGCCATTGATGCATATCTTTTCGGAGTGAGGATCATGGGGTAAGGGACATTGGATATTCCTCCAACTCATTTATCCAGTTCCTAATGTCATAATTATATGATCGTCAGAACAATGTGGATAAGCCATGAACAATACCTTGAATTGTTTGTCAATTGGATCAACCCCTAAGAAGCTTCTTTGGTGCACGAATTGTGAAAATTACGGAAGTTGGTTTTATCTAACACAACAACCAAATATATTTGGTCATCAAAAAAAAAAACAACCAAATATATTTGAATTTAAAAATGTTTTAAAACAAATTAACCAAGAAGGAGAAAGTGGACCAGTGGTTGTCACACATCTGCTGCTATCTTACCGGTGTCGAATTCGATTCCACATGTCCTCCCTATACGGGGATATTTGGCTATTATGCCAACCTGTTGTGGCCCAAAATAATGACAAAAAAAAAAATAAATAAACAAATTAACTGATAAACCTTATATTTTTTTGACGGCATGATGTATATTTATTATGTATTTGAATTATAAACTTGCAATAAAAATATTTTGGTTCTATATGAATCATATTAAATTTTAAGGTTCACTTAATGATTTATTATAAGTAAAGGGCCCAAACTAGGCCTGAGACGGAGCCGGATATCCGGCCAAAATGAGGGTATCCGCATCCGCCTCCGCCTCCGGCCGGATGTTCTATTTCACCATCCGCCTCCGCCTCCGAAAACCCGGATATCCGAATATCCGGATATCCGAATATCCGGATATCCGCTTAAAAATCCGGATATCCGCGGATATCCGGATCATCCGGTTTTTTTTTTTTTTNAATGGTTATGCTGGTAACCCGCAGTTCTAAAACTTTCGACCCGCACCGACCCGCATTGTAAAACTCTCGATCCGCACCTGCCCCACGGCGGATAAAAACCCGCGAACCCGCGAGTAAAAGATCAAATTGACAGGCCTAGAGGACGAGCGTCGTTAGAGGTGTCGGGATGCTGGAGCGGGATGCTAAGCTCATAATGTCAATGGGCTTGTTTGGTTATTGTGTTGGGCTTGGCTGAGTTGTGGCCCACTATTCTCGATTTTTTTTTTTTTTTTTTTTTTT
>PKML01015324.1:63839-77257 GCA_002933935.1 Eutrema yunnanense
TCTACACAAAATTTTATCACGGGAAGACCTTAACGGGTCGGAACAAAAGGCTTGGCAAAAAAAGAAAAACCGTTAAAAAAAAAAAAAAAAAAAAAAAAAAAAAAGACGGATGTGCGGAGCTCCGGCAGTGACTTATTTCACCATCCGCCTCCGGCCGATCCGTAAAATCATTATCCGCCTCCGCCTCTGCCCATACCGGATATCCTATTTTCCGGAGCGGATTGGAGCGGATGCCGGATCCCGGATATGAAGTCTCAGGGCTAGCCCAAACTGGTAATTTCCTAATTTTCATGCTATTTTTATTTTGAACCTTCTCGCCAAAAAGGAGTTTTTTTAGTCACACTGCTCAATCGATGTTTAATACTCTGCTTCATCTTCCTCGTCCGATTCTTCCTTCTTTCACCAGGTGGGTTTCCTTTTTGTAGTTTCAAGTTTTCGAATTAATAATGTGACGAAATCGACTTCCTCTGTTTGAATGGTAATGGGCGATTTCGTTCTGAGAGAGAGAAAAAAAATGTTCTTTTTAACGGAATAAACCCTCTCGAATCTCGATTTTATCTGGGTTGTAATTGGATTCTGATGGGTCATTAGCAATGGGATTTTTGTTTTCTCTCAATCTGACCCTTTGGTTAAACAGTTGTAGAGTCTGCAGGAAAATTGTATCAAAGAGAATGAGTACGAATCCTGCAATCGAACCGAAAGTTGGCAAATTCGAATATGTTGAAGGAGCTGATATCGATTCAAGAAGTAAACCTGATGGTTTGTTTGCTAATTCCTCTTCTTAAACTTAATATTGAAATTGGGGTAATCGATAGCATATGATTTGTGAGATGGTAATCGTGCTTGCAGGTATCAGATTCCGTCTCGTTTCGTATAACATATTAGCTCAGGTAAATCAAAAAATTAAAGCTTCTTGACAAATTTTCGTAACTTAAGTCGATTCGACATCAAACTGCGTCATTGTATTGTGTTTCCTGGGCTTGATTTAGAGATAAAGACAGTCCTTTGGTGTGATTTCTTATCTCTTTGAGCTTCTTCTTTCATTTAGGTGTATGTGAAGAGCTCCCTTCTCCCACACTCTCCACCTGCTTGTCTCAAGTAAACATTCTCAATTTTGAAATCAAATTTTCTTAAACTAGTCAAGAGTTCTTTGTGTGAGTTGTAATCAATGGCCTGGAGTGTAAAAACTTCAGTCAAAGATTTCTTTCTGATCATGATTAGAAGCCAAAGTACTAAAACCAAAATGGATTCTATGAATGTGCAAGAACTTAGCTATAAACGGGCATTATTGTGTGTTGGTATTGCTCACATTAACCAATATGTACTTTGTGATTTAGCCATAGATTAACTTTGTTAAAGCTTAGGACACGGTGCTTCTTAAAATGTTGTGATATTTGCAATAAATGTGACTTGGTCTTCCTTTTTTTTTGTGCCACAGATGGAAAGCTCGTTCACATGCAATTCTCAGTGTTCTCCGAAATCTCGAGGCTGATTTCTTTTGTCTGCAGGTATTTTCTTGTGAAACATTTCTTCTGTTCTGTTTGGTTGAATTGAGCAGACAGAATTCCTTCTTCTCGTTTGTTTAATCCAGTAGACAATCTCATACGTGTATAAATGTTAGTATTGTTCTCATAGCGCCTTTAGATTGTGTGTATCAACATGGCGTCTCCACTTGCTAGTTATACTGTTACAAGTTTCTCAGGAAGTAGATGAGTACGATAGCTTTTACAGAAAAAACATGGAGTCTCTGGGCTATTCTGGGATTTATATTCAGAGAACCGGACAAAAAAAGCGTGATGGTTGTGCAATCTTCTACAAGCCTAGCTGGTATGATTAAAACATTAGGCGTGACCAAAGAACGTTTAACTTAATGCAGAAACCTTAATCTGATTGAAACAACACTCTTCTTTGGGTTTAGTGCAGAGTTGATCACCAAAGAACGGATCGAATATAATGATCTTTTGGACTCAATAAAAGCAGATAGTGTTTCCTGTAGCGAACAGAAGATTGAGACCTCCAATGAAGCAAAAGGTGATGAGAAAGCGAAAGGTAAATTTGTCCTTTTGGTAGAAAAGAAAAAAAGAAGCAACGTCTTTGTGGTGTTTCTTTATATCTCAGCATCATTACCAACTTTTATCTATTGTTCTCTCTTCACATGTTTCCACAAATCTGCCCCAAACAAAAGATTCTCGAAAAGACAGTCGTGACATTAATGATCCACAAGTGAGACTAAAACGTGATTGTGTTGGAATAATGGCTGCTTTTAGGATCAACAAGCCGTTTCATCACATCGTTATTGTGGCAAACACACATCTTTACTGGTAAAAGAACTCTTGTCACCCATTGAAGATTATCTTTTTCCACATGTATTTCATTTTATGTTTGCTTCTTTCAAGGGACCCGGAGTTGGCTGATGTCAAGCTGGCACAAGCCAATTATCTACTATCACGACTAGCTCAGTTCAAGACACTAATATCAGATGAATTCGAGTGCACACCGTCGTTGTTACTAGCTGGTGACTTCAATTCAATTCCTAGGGATAAGGTTTGACTCAATTCTCTAATCCTTCCAATCTATTTGTAAAATAATCTATTTGTATTTTCTTCATTTTTCAGGTGTATAGTTACCTAGTATCAGGTAATGCGAAACCCGCAGAGACCATAGAAGAAGAAGAAGCTCCAATTCCTCTGTGTAGTGTCTATGAAGTGACAAGAGGAGAGCCTAAGTTCACAAACTGCACTCCTGGTTTCACAAACACACTTGACTACATCTTCTTCTCTCCTTCAGAGTTCATCAAACCTGTGAGTATCCTCCAACTACCTGAACCGGAATCTCCAGATGTTGTTGGTTTCTTACCGAATCATCATCACCCGAGTGACCATTTACCGATAGGAGTGGAGTTTGAGATCCGTCGGGAATAGAAAGTGTTTTGTTCTTGAGAAAGTTTTGTTGCATAACTCCACCATGGGAATTATGGTTCTACAAGAAAATTTTGTTGCAAAATTATCTCGGCTCATCATAACTTTTTTTTTATTTATTGCTTCTATCTTTCAACTTGCAGTTTGCATTTTTATTGTTAATGAAAAAAGAAAACTCTGCTAAAATATAAAGAACAAATTTTATTATTATCATGACATGTTAATAATAAAAGTTCCAACAATATCAGCCAAGCATTGATCTATTTTGTCTATCAACCACTTAAGTGTGAGTACGAACGAATATTCTTTACCGATAATATGAACCATTGTTAATGAATAGAGTCGTACTCTGTTTTCTTGAAACTTTTGTCCAAAATGACAGTGATGTAATGTAATGTTCCAAAAACATATGATGTTTCAAAACGAATAATGATCATTCCTTTTGAATATTTGTCACAAACAAACCGAATAAAATCATTTCTTTTCTTTTTATAAGTACTAGGAGAGCATCCGCGCTACGCGCGGATTTTCTTTTAACACACTATGAACATCACGGTAAAGATTAGCCATCAGAAATTTTGGAGTGTCGGGTCCATTGAAAACGTCGTAGATCCCAGCGAGAAGCCATCATTGCTTCTCTTAAATCACTAATTGCACTATGTCATCTCCTGCTTTCCCCAATGCCCACTGTAAATTGTTCTTGCTTCAGCCATTTGCCATCACTCCGGCAGCCGCTAAAGCAGCTTCGACGATAACGTTGTTGCCGTCGTCGGGTCTCACAGTGTTTTCCCTCTTAGAACCACGACGAAATTCGACACCGGAAGAACACATGGTTGTTGTTTCCTCTCCCCGAAAATCGGGTGCCAGAAAAGGCGCTTCTTCTTTTTCTGTCTCTTCTTCGAGTATACGCTACCGAGCAGCGCCGAAAAATGCACGCCGGCGGAGTTAGATCTCAAAATCTCTTCGGCCGGGTCCAATGGGCCTGAAGTCGTGCCTCTCTCGGACCTGACATGATCGCCTCTCTCTTTGACTTGAAATAAAAATTAACAAAAAACTGAAAAAAATCCATGAAAGATGCCTCTTCACGCGTCCTGGTCACCTCCCCACACACGCACTTCTCTCTCACCTCAAACACTCTCTCTCTCTCACCCTCTCACTTCCCTCCTCTCGCCAGCTCTGCAATGACGCCGGCGCAAATTTCTTTTTCGCCGATGCAAAATCCGACCACGTTCGCGACCAATCTTCGCCGTTCAAATCACGGACTTGATCGACGACGTTTTCTTCGGCTGCTCCGTTAACCACGCTGTGACTGACAGAACGTTGTTGTGGAATTTTATTCTGATACCATATATTTCCATTATGGATGTAGTTGATAGGAATCTCATTATTTCATTCGGTTTCATGATGCTATGTATTATCATTGATTTTATCGATCCAACTAAAAATTTATTCAATAATAAGACGAGCCAACATATTAAAAATGCATGTTATAAATAATATCTCACAACGTTAAATAATATATAAAAAGCATGTATCAATTTATTAATTACCAATTAATTTTTAATATGCAATTAATTTGAAGAAAAATAAAAAAGTTAAAAAAAGACCAATAAGTGGAAGGCAACTGTCAGCCCTGGACCCTTCTCTCTTTATATAAGGTAGATCATCATCATTCAAGCTCATAAGCTTCCCTTGAGAATTTACACCTATTGCAACTGAAAATGAAAATGTTAGATGTTAGTTTTACCGGAGAGTTCATAGTTAAACCTTCCGGCGACCAACCGAACCAAGTTCATAGCCTCTCTCTCTCAAATCTCGACCTTCTTTCTGGTCGTTTTCCGGTGACCTACTTTTACTTCTACCCCAAGCAACCTTACTTATTATTAACCTTTGATTCCATCGTCAAATCCCTCAAAGCCTCTCTCGCCGAAACTCTGAACTACTTCTACCCTTTCGCGGGTCAGATCGTTCAAAACGAAACCACTCAAGAAGAGCCTATGATCGTCTGCAACAACCATGGAGCTTTGCTAGTCGAAGCCCGAGCTAATTTAGATCTCAAAAGTCTGGATTTTTACCACCTCGACGCGTTTCTCCAAGCAAAGCTGGTTCGGGTTAACCCGGATTTCGCTTTACAGATTCAAGCGACAGAGTTCAAATGCGGAGGCCTCTCTATAACATTCACATTCGATCACGCTTTAGGAGATGCGAGCTCTTTCGGGAAATTCCTCACTTCGTGGTCAGAGATATCAAGAAATCAGCCGGTTTCATGTATACCAGATCACCGGAGAAATCTCCTCCGGGCGCGCTCTCCTCCACGTTACCACCCTCTATTAGACAAAACATTCATAAAATGCAGCGAGGAAGAAATTAAGAACATACCAATGCCCAAAACGCTCATCAAGCGTCTCTATCACATCGATGCTTCGAGCCTAAACGCGTTGCAAGCTCTAGCTACTGTAAACGGAGAGAGCAGGACAAAGATCGAAGCTTTCTCCGCTTATGTGTGGAAGAAAATGGTGGATTCTATAGAGAGTGGTCATAAAACCTGCAAGATGGGCTGGCTTGTTGATGGTAGAGGAAGACTTGAGACCGTTACCTCGAACTACATAGGAAACGTCTTGTCTGTAGCTGTAGGTGAAGCCACTGTCGAAAATCTGAAGCAAAACCATGTATCAGAGATAGCAAACATAGTGCATAAATCGATAACCGAAGTGACAAACGATTCCCATTTCAAAGATTTGATAGATTGGATCGAGAGTCACCGACCTGGACTGATGTTGGCTCGGGTGGTTCTCGGACAAGAAGGACCCGCTTTGGTCTTGTCTTCAGGACGACGGTTCCCTGTGGCTGAATTGGATTTTGGATTTGGTGCTCCTTTTCTTGGAACTGTATGTTCAACGATTGAAAAATTAGGAGTTGGTTACCTTAACCAGCGACCTAGCGCCTGCAATGATGGCTCGTGGTCAGTTTCAGCTATCGTGTGGCCTGAACTCGCTACAGCTTTAGAGTCTGACTCGGTTTTTCAGCCAATGTCTACTAAATATCTTCAACTCCAGACCTGAAAAAAAAGCTCAGCTAACGACAAAAAAATAAGCTCAAGGAAGAAGCTTTCCATCGTTTTCTTTATTATCTGTAAAATTATGGTTACAATGAGGCAAAACCATGGAGCCTGAGTTTTTATTTTTCACATTTTCTGCACTATATGTTACTTCTGCACAGTAAACAAAAACAAAATCAGGGAGCTTTCGCCGGATTTCAGATATTTAGACCTATGATCAAAGTCTTTAAGGCTTCTTCAGATATTTCTTGGCTTCTGCGGAGAAGCTTCTGGCGATTTGTTTGTTGGAGAATGTTAAAGGAAGCTCTTCATCAGCATCATTAGTCTCTCTTCTGTCTATCCAGCTATGAGGTCTACTTGAGTCTTTTGGACTATCATCTCCTTCGGTGGATTCCGTGGGTGAGTTTGGTCCGTCTGGTAACTCGCGGTACAAGTGTTTAATTATGAAAAGAGCAGTATCATTATCTCTCCAATAGTTTCTGCACAATATTTAACAGTCTTGACCTCTTGGCTTTTAACGTAAATGTAGTGTGTTATCAATGAAAAATTTCACTTACGTATGAGCTCCTATGGCTTGTAGATACGGATGCTCAAAGGTTTTATCCTGCATCACCCACATATTTCAGCAATTATTATATGCAAGCTAGCGAGCTTTAGCCAACTCCGATGCGTATTTATTCTTCTATTCACTAATATTGCAGTTGCCAAGAATCACAGCGTTCGCGGAAAAGTGAATGCAAAGGAATGATAAACCATTATCAATTAGGTGGAAATGCATCAAAAGTTCACCTGGAGCATGTGATCTATTCGACCATCTTGAGTTCCGGTTAATCTCTCCATCATTAAGGAACCATAGGACCTTCCATCCTTTTCGTCATCAGTTTCTTCTGTCTCTGTTCAATCGCGCATAGAAGATGCGATTTGGAGTCACCAAAGGGAAGTGAAAAAGCTTGCACAGTAATAGACTTTTTTACCTTCTAATTTATCCGCGCTTTTGGATTGGCAAATAGTGAGAACTCTTGTCTGCATGAGAATTAAAGATAAGTCTTTTGTATATTGAATTGTAAAAGATAACAACTTGGGGTCAACGTGACAACATAGAGACAAATAATTACAAGTCAGGAAAACACATACCCTTACTGAATCCAAATGATTCATTACTCTCTGGGAACGTGCCGCAAAATCCTCTCTGAAATCCTATTAGAACATTACATAGAACAAACGAATTAGCAGAGGAAGCAAAAAAAACACCAAACGACAAGATTCCAATTACCTGTAATCCAATATGCAACCGCTTGCCACCTCTGTGGTAGGGAATAATAACGGGTCGTTTGGGAAGGTACTCTTTGCAGACAAGTGGCTCCACTCTGCATGAAATGTAAAGTTCGGTTTTGGTGTTTCACACTTGCAAAAGGACATAATAGAGACAGTGAGATCATAAACTAGCTACACACAGTTTTATTTGCAAGAAGACTAACCTATATGCAACAGGATCATATGGGTGAAAAATGTTGAACATTCGACGACAAGCTGGCATCTCTTCAATAACATTCTCCTCTTCCCAGTAATCTTTTCCCTTACCTAGGACATGTTGAACAGCTTTTATACCATATAAAAAGATTTTTTCAAAAGAAAAGGTAGACAAGCAATTCAATAGAAAAGAACATACAAGACAAAATAAGAATTGAGCCAATTATCTTTGATTGCTTATCTATGGATTTATTGTTTTCCCAATCCCGATGTTACGTAAAAACCAAAAACAATTGAAAGCTCTAGTGAACAAGTATTACCTATCCCAAGACGTATATTTCGAAGGGCGAGAAAGACTCCAAGAGGCGACCCAACAGCAAAGAAAGTGTCAACCTGAGAAGAATATGCTATTAAAAGTTAGGATGACATTTTTTTCAGTGTGGTTTCCGAATAAGATAAAGACATTTAAATTATACGATCCCACACCTTGAACTCAAGCTTTTGGTACTTGATGTAAGGAGTAAAGCTTGAATGTGCATTGGCATCTTTAGTTGGCGCTTTCTCGTTGATCTGCTGCTCAGGCATCACAGATGTCTTGCCTTTTTCTGTTGATAACACCATTTCATATCATCACTAAAGTGTACAATAAAAAAAAATTCAAACACTACTCAAAATATGGGAAAGATAGAAATCGAGTTTCAGAATTAAAATACCATCCGTCAATATTCTGACATTTTCTGATTGCAGTTGTGCTACTTTTGACCTCAATGATTTAACCTGGGATAACAAATTCCACCATTAATGATAAAATAACACTTTTTCTGTTTTGGTCAATCAACAAAGAAACTGGAAAACACTTCCACAGAGAACACAAACTTTAGAAAGTATGAGATGCTGTGAACACGAGTGTTGAAAGCTTGCAAGAACCTAAACTACATAATCTCATCAAGGAACTGAAATGTTGGAAGTGCTAATATTTACCTCTTTTCGTAATAATTTGATTGTCTCATCGGTATCAGAATTGTCACATTTTTCCACCCATGATTGTTCTGGAGAACAGGATGAAGAAGATGAAGAATCAGGCGTTCTACAGTCAGCTCCATCTGGTCTATCCTGTGAAGAAATAGCATTACTAGAATCATGATGGTCGTCTTCCTGGCTGCCTCTTCTTTCCAAACCCACATTCTCTACAACAGAACCAGAGATCGATGAAGGAGCTTCCTGGATGACATCATGATGCTCCAATACCGTTGATTCTTTATCCATCATGTCATTATTTTGACCTGTGATTTCCTCGGTGTTATTCAACGGGTTAGATTTCTCTGGATCAAGATTTGATGATGGACGCGAACTACAAGGTCTGTCAGCGCTAGCTGGAATTGAAGGAGAATCTTCATCTGGAAAAAACTTCTTGTATACTGAATCCATTGGAAATGTGGATGACAAATTGTGCTGATGGCATAAAATGTCATAGGAGAGAACACTCCCCAGAGAATGTCCATAAATGGAAATCTGTAAAATGTCCATCAGCAAAATATGAATTTTAATTCAATGCGAGCTTACACTAGTCACAAGTTGATGAATGAAAAAAAAACTAAACCAAATGGACACCTTTCCATCATAGTCCGGGTTCCGTTTTAAAAATTTCAGATACAGTCTATTCAGCTGGTTTGAAACCTGAAAGATGTAAAGGAGCACAAATTATAACGATACAAAAGATGAAAGTAACAATGTCAAATAAAGT
Source organism: Eutrema yunnanense (assembly GCA_002933935.1). Classification (NCBI taxonomy): domain Eukaryota; kingdom Viridiplantae; phylum Streptophyta; class Magnoliopsida; order Brassicales; family Brassicaceae; genus Eutrema; species Eutrema yunnanense. The sequence continues at coordinate 73,030 of PKML01015324.1, forward strand.
GGCTGGCAAAATTCTAAAACTAAATCACAAATTTCAATTTGGCACTTTCAAAACAAAGAGAGCATCAAATTGGGGAAATTGCAATACCGCATCAATTATAGCCTGACAATAAATGGGGCTCATGTAGTATAACACATCATGAACAGTTGCGCTCAGCATCTCTCGCAAACGCCGTACACCGTCTAAAGTACATTTATCAACAGCAGCTTCACCACTTAGCTTTAGACCCTTTCTCCACTACAAAATCAAAAGAAAAGAAAGCATATATGAAGTAAGATCATACTATACAAAGATAAAACAGAAAAAAAAAAAAAAGGATTTATATATATAGTCACCTGGCATGGGATGAAAAGGACTCTTTGAGTGCCACGCTGATGAGAGGTTAGATGACGTTCACCTAAAGCTGCTGTAATTTGACGGAAGTTTCCAACGTCATCAACAAGGTTAGACTTTTCTACTTTTTGGCCAATACCGTGAACCATAAATACAAGATGCCGAACAGGGACCTGGAGACAAAAAAAACAGTCAAGCAGCTTAAAAACCTTTGATATATTCTGAAAAGAACAATACGGTTATGATCAGATGCTCTATATGCAAATGCACTTCATAGAAATCGACTATAGTAAGACATACTTGAGAACAATAGTCATCCATTTCTTCTTCCTTTTGTTGGCGTAGTTCTTCCTATACCAGTGAACAAGAAAAACATAAATGTGAGACTTAATTTGATTTTCCAGTATAGCGTGGGAAGGATAGACTGATCGAGTCAAGGAAAATTAACAAACAAAATAAATCAGAATGATTTAGAAAACCTGTGTAGGTTTTGGAGAGTAGGAGCCCGCATAACCGCGTCTCAACTTAATTCCATTCCCAGTATATCCAACAATGCCAGAGAACCCAGAGGGATCAACATTAAGCCACGCTTCCCAGGTATCATCCTCTCCGGTAAAGAGCGCATGGAGTCCCTACATTAACAACTTCGGACAATATTATCTATGCAACCATTTAGCTGGCACGAAAATTACAGTTTCTTACCCATGAAATCAAACACATACCAGACTGGAACCCTGCAAATCGATACGAGCTGCAAAAAGCCCAGAGGGTTGAAAACTTCTTCTCCGCCAAACCTAGGTGAAGAAAAAAGGCCAAATTAAATTGGTGTTATTATCATATCATCAACAACCTATATGAATAGAATTTTTAGGAATTTTCAACCAAAAAGAGAGAGAGAGAGAGATGGGGGCAAAAGACATAGTTTTAGCTGATTTATGAACCTTAAAACCAAAAAATCAAACGGTAAAAGCATCAGCTAGAAAACTTTTCTAGTTCTAATAAAACTGGGATCATAAACCGAAATATACTCCAGAGGAAGACATATAACCTTGTTACGATATGCGACCTCCAACTGTTCAGCAACAGATTCTGGAATTGGAAGCCAGTCTAGGCCGCCTTTACGAGCAAACCAATGGCCTCTAAGCACACGCCGATTGTCTCCATTCCAGTACACGGGAAAACAATGTCTCCTCACCAAGTCCACCTGCAGCATTCCGTTTCCTTGGTCAGAAACATGGATTGAATATAAGGACTTAAATGGTTCAAAATATTAAATTTACAGGAAAATTCTAAAACCCTCTTTATATCTCTGCAAAGATCGGTGTTACCTCATATAGCCCACCCTTAACAGGTACACCGACTCTCTCCTCTTCAACTTCATATAGACTAGAAGACACAGAAGCTTCTGAAGGAGTTTCAACTGACGGCTTATTTGATTTCTTCTTAGGATTAACTTGTGGTATAGGCCCTTCGCTGCATTCTGCATACTCTTTCCACCAGAGTGACAGCAACTCATCCTCTCTCTATTGCACAAAATTCCCAGGAGAAACAGAAAAATTCAAACTTTGAACCAAACAGCCAAGAGTCAAGAACTTGTCGAGATAAACAAATACATTGTAAAACTACAATAGCTTAGAATAAGAAGAAGAACCTGGAGGAAAGATGCCTCAATCGCAAGAGAATCCCTCATACCAAAACGGAAATACTCACTCTTTCCTACTACGTCAGTGGGAGGTACTGAAGCAGCTAATTCTGAAGAAAAATGACAAAACATTCCATCAGAATTTTGGATATACAAACACTAAAGGATAATGCATCAATCTCTCTCTTTTTTCCCCCCATTCTTCTCCAAAATATATGTTTCGAACATTGGAAGAGTTACACAGATATTGGAAGCTAAAAACAAGCCCATAAAAGACTCACCGTTATCAGCCAAAGGAACCTTACAGAAGTACCAACGAACATCACTCCCATCTGAAGGACTTGTGGTCTGAGCGAGATACTTTTGTCTGCCATGGCATTGCTCAATTACATCTTCTAATCTGGCGATGTTTGAAGGCGTGTTCTTCAACAAATCCGGAGAGGTTTCATTAACCGCCCGAGTTCCTAAACGTGCCTCTGTGTCTTCCATCTGATCAAAAATCAGTAGTCAGAACAACAAAGAAGTCTAATTTCAAATCAACGGATAAAATTATCATGAAAATTTTAAAAAAACCCTACAAAGACAAACTAGAATCAAGTCATACCGAGAACAAACAATCTTTCGATACAGAGGGGGCAAAAGGACGAAGCTTTGGACCGGGAATTAACAGAAAAGAAAACGCAATATGAGAGATTTGATTTGATGAAAGCAAAATCGCGAGGAAGAAGAAGAAGAAACAAAGAAACAAAAAAAGGGTCGTTTGAAAATAAAAAAAAAACTAAAAAGAGTGACAGCTGGGAAATTGAATTTGAAGGTTTGGTTTTGCTGAAAGAATATTCGTGAGAGATCGAAGCGGTTGCGTGTAATGTCATCTCTTAACAACTGCCACGTAGATGCCAAGTCAGCATTCCACACACAAATCAATCAATTTTTTTTTGGTTTTGGTAGGAAATAGATTTTTGCTTTTTTCAGGATTGGGAATTTATGAAAAAAATTAAACACACAATTTAAAATTGCAGTCAAAATCATAGCCATGGGCTGGCTGCTAGTAAGCCCATATTGAAGCTCACTGTTAAACAAATAAATGTGACTTATCAACATCATATATAATATAAGCAAAGTCAGATTTAGGGATAGAGCTCTCTCTTTCATTCTCAGCGTGGCTAATTATTCTTTTGTCCCTTTTCAAAAAGTCGTAAATACCCTTTTATTTGGTTTAATTTAAGTTTAATTAAATTCTCGATTCTGTTTCCGGTTTATATAATCTCACATATATTTAAATAACCGATTGAGAAATATATACTAAAACAAAAATTTGTACCCTTTTATTTGGTTTAATTTAAGTTTAATTAAATTCTCGATTCTGTTTCCGGTTTATATAATCCCACATACATTAAAATAACCGATTGAGAAATATATACTAAAAAAAATCGTACATATATCATCTATATACTTATTTGTGTAGTGATTTGCTTAGGTGTCGCGCTCACAGCGAGTTTCGGCTGCGGAATGACGTTTATACCCTTTTTTGAAAATCGATGGCTTATGTGTTGTATTCTTATTCGTCTAGCTTTGATGATGTGTACGGTTCACTTAAATTGTACCAATTTTCGATTTTATGGTTATTATTATACAAAACCGCCAAGGTTAATGACGGTTTATAGTATACTAAACCGTAAACGTTAGGGTTTTTAGCCAATTTTTCGCAAAACAAGAAAAAAGGAAAAGCGGCTACTTTAACGTTTTTAAAAAAAAAATCTAAAAGCCTATATGTTTTGCTATATATATAGACCACTTTTATTAACTTAAATTCCAAACCTTCAAGGTATCTCCTCTTCTCTCTTATATTACGTTTTAGGTTTTTTTTTTTTTTTGTGTTCATGCAAACCCTAAACCAAGCTTCTTTATATCGTATAGATTTAATTTTTTATCGATCTTACTTTTATTATTGTTTGTTGTGTGCGTTCATTCTTTCATTATTTTTGTGGTCATATCGTTTAGGTTTTTTTTTATTTTATACAAGGTATATCGTCTTTGATCTTTTCTATCCTAAGGAATTACCGCTTTCATATTCTATTACCAATCTTTTATTAGCCCTAACGTTTTAGTTTTATTTTTCCTATGCAAGGTGTGTCCTCTTTGCTAGGTATCTCCTATCTTCTGTTAGCTCCCTCAAGGTAAATCAACTTTACTCTTCTTTTACATCAAGCTTGTATTAGTAATATTGTTAGATGTCTCTCCTCTAAACTACTT
>PKML01015324.1:82324-131544 GCA_002933935.1 Eutrema yunnanense
TTTTTTTTGTTGGTTTCCTTATCTAGATTCGTCCATTGTGGAGACACTACTTCCAGAACACACAAGGGCTAATCTTTGTGGTGGACAGCAATGACCGTGACCGTGTTGTGGAAGCTAGGGACGAGCTTCATAGAATGCTGAACGAAGTAAAGCTCAAAACCTAATTCTCCTTCTCTATTTACACGAAGGAGTAAGAGGCATCAATTCTGGTTTGACATTGCTTTCTTATGTTTACTTTAAATCTTGCAGGATGAGTTGAGAGATGATGTGCTTCTTAACCCTTGCTTCGATAACAGAATTATCAAGATTATCGATGATCGAAACCTTAAAACCCTCTTTCAGAAGTTGAACAACGGTATGTGTCCCGATGAATCCAGCACCACCAGTAACAAGAATGTTCTGCTCCACGGAAGAACCCATTTCCACGAATTCGAGAGGGAAATTATCAAAGAACCCACTTCGCAAGGTCGATTCTTTATGCACTTTTGAAACTACCCTTTTGGATAAAAGAAAAAGAGAGGAGATCACAGCGAACAGTGGAGGTGAAAGAGATTAGAGAGAAACACAAGAAAGTTGGGTCCTTATTTAATGATTTTTGTAGCTTTCTTTACAAGTTGATAAGAACGCACGCAAAGCTCAAATAGGAAAAGAGTGGGCTCAAATATGTTTTTGTTGGTTTCTATATAAAAACGGTAGTGATGATGATGACAACGATGATGAGATAATGATGGCTTTGATTCCTCAGATTTTCAGTTACGTATTGATCGTGTATTTTGGCTCTATTGGTGACATGTAATTTTAAAGTTTAGTTGCATTAGTTGTTGTAATTCAATGTAACTTCCCATAAAAATTATATTGTAGATTTATGTGGTGAGTATGTTGTAAAAACATGTTAACATTTTTGCCAAAACAATTGACTGGTAATTTTTCTGCGGTATATGTTGCACTATGTGTTATTAAAATAAATTAATTTTATAATAATTATAATAATCCATTTATTTCAAATATAATAACAAAAAAAATTAAAGAAATGAATACTACTGAAAAATAATTTTTCTGATTCACGTTTAACTAACAAAGAAATTTAGACGAATCAAAGAGACGATGAAAGAATGAATGAGTTTCATATCAAAGAGGCGATGACCGCTTTTGAGTTTCTAAAAAAATCATAAAGTGGGATTTCGGATCAAAGAGACGATGGAAATGAATGAGTTTCATAAAAAACTATAAACATGAGATATATATCAAGTCAAAAATTTAGGGTTTCGATGAAACGAAAATCGCAACAAAAAATAACACAAAAGCGGCCACATAATATCATTCCTAAATTTTTGACTTGGTATATATCCAAGGCCGGCCCTGAAATTTTGGGCCATCTACCTTTAACACTAAAATCCAAGGCCGGCCCTGAAGTTTCTCTGGAATCCATTTATTTCAAATATAATATCATTCAGATGTTTCACCATCTACCTTTAACACTAAAATCGCAACCAAAAAAATAAAAAATAACACAAAAGCGGCCCTAAAATTTTGATTTGATATATATCCCACATTTATAGTTTTGAAATCCCACTTTATGATTATTTTAGAAACTCAAAAGCGGCCATCGTCTCTTTGATACGAAACTCATTCATTGCCATCGTCTCTTTGATCCGTCTAAATTTCTTTGTTAGTTAAACGTGAATCACCTGCCGATGTCGATAATCCGGAGCACTGTATAATACTCAAATCATAGCTTAGTCACTTATAGATTCTCTTTGATCCTGTGGGTTTTTCTCTTTGATAATCTCTAATGGCTTCTTTTTTTTTGTTTTGATCGCTAGAACTTGCAATTGCATGTACGCATTGATTCAGCAGAGGCAGCGAGATGTGGAATTCAGAGAATCAAGCATGTACGTTTTGGAGCAGAAGATGGGTCAATGCAGATGAAGTGGTGGTTGTTTTCCAAGCTTTTGAGCAATTGAGCAGAGTCACTGTCCGACCAATGACACCAATCTCTTCAATGTCTGACATTCACGAAGACATCTGCACACTGCATCAAGAAAAAGAGCAGCGATTGTGATTTTGCCGTTCCACAAGCATCAGCAGCTCGATGGATCGCTAGAGATGACGCGTGGAGATTACCGGTGGATTAACATGTGGGTTTTGCTTGAAGCTCCTTGCTCCGTTGGGATATTCGTTGACCGTGGACTCCGTGGTTCGAGTCAAGTCTCGGCTCAAGACGTTTCTTACTCCGTTGCAGTTCTCTCTTCGGTGGTTGTGATGACCGTGAGGCTTTGGCGTATGGTTTACGCATGGAGGAGCATCCCGGAATTTCTTTGATGGTTTTCCGATTTGTGGTTTCGCCGGAGAGGATCGGGGAGATTAATTGTGTCGAGGTGAATAACAACAACGAGAATGAGACTGGGAAATACGTAAAATCGGATGAGGAAATCATGTCTGAAATCAGGAAGAAGTTGTCGGTGGATGAATCGATCAAGTTCGTGGAGAAACGGGTGGAAAACGCCGCCGTGGATGTTAGATCGGCGATTGAGGAAATGCGGCGGAGCAATTTGTTCTTGGTGGGTCGAATGCCATGTGGAGATATCGCGTTGGCGATCCGGGAAAACAGTGAATGCCCAAAGCTTGGACATGTCGGAAGTTTGTTGATCTCGCTGGAATCTTCGACGAGAGAAACAGTTTTGGTGATTCAGCAGTATAATGCCACCGGAACAGCTCCGGATTTGGCTGCAGCTGGGACGGAGTTATTGACTTCTTCGCCGGAGAAAGATTCTGAATAAAAATTGCAAGACGGAATTTGAGACTAATGCGGGTATGATCCTTGGAACAGTTTCAATTGTTTTTTTTTCATTAAGTGGATTGAGTTTGCTTTTACAAATAAAAATAGTTTTTTCGTCTAAATTTCATTATGAAGGAGAAATATATGGTAGATACGGTTGAAATACACAAATCCGACAAAGATCGAATCTCTTTGAAACTAAGCTGGCGAATTCAGAAAACTCTCGGAGACAAAAGCTCCAAAATGGGGAAATAAGTAAAGGGATGAAATCCCTAAACAAACTAACAGAAAACCCTAAACAAGCTAACAAAAAACCACAATTTCTCGGANAAACCATGATATATCAGAAATATATGGTAGATACGGTTGAAATACACAAATCCGACAAAGATCGAATCTCTTCGAAACTAAGCTGGCGAATTCAGAAAACTCTCGGAGACAAAAGCTCCAAAATGGGGAAATAAGTAAAGGGATGAAATCCCTAAACAAACTAACAGAAAACCCTAAACAAGCTAACAAAAAACCACAATTTCTCGGAGATATTTGTTTTTTTTTGTAGTTCCCTTTAGTTCAGCTTTTTTAGTATTTGAGATATTTAGTCTCTGCATTCCGATTATTATATTTGGTTTTATGTTTGGATTTGTTTATAGACGTATTGGTTATATGTGGGTTTTACCTTATCTTTCTGATTGGTTTAATATTAATAATAGAATTACCTTTTTGTTATTGTCTTTCGTGGATTGGATATGTGATTTACGTTTGGGATTATACACCTTGGTTTTTGGTTGTTATTTTAATTTTAATTTTTGTAGATATATAGGATCTGATTTATTTTTTTTCAAGTGTTCAGCGTTGGGATCATGTGCCTTTTGATCGGTTAAGTTATACCTTTTTAGTCAATTTCATCGATTAATCTAATGCGGTGTTAATTATTATTTTTTTTTCTTTTCAAAAATATACAACACTCTCATAATTTTAATTGGATACATGATAACAGCGAAAAAATTTAGTCAAATAATTTTATTTTAAAGATATTCCGATAAGACTCAAAATAATTAAGAATGGAAAAGTAAATCTTTCAAATAACAATTATAAAAATGTCAAAATCATAATGATGAAAGAATTAAAATTCTAATAGTGAAAAATATATTTCTTAGAAAAGTGTAAAGATTAGAATTAGGGACGACAAAAAATTATATTATTTTAAAAACATTAAAAAACATAAATCAAAAGTTGGATGCAAACCAAAATAAAACATGTTATCCCAAAAATTTCACGCTTTCTTTCCTAATTTCACCAGAATTATTATATTACCTTTAATGAAATCGATTATCTACAAATCCATGCAACTATCAATTAAAATTCTTATTCAAAAATAAGAAGAATAGAAACCGAAAAAAAGAAGAAGAATAGGTCGAAGAAGACGAAGACACAAGCCATATAAAACCCAGAAGAAATTGAAAATGATGGATAACACAAAATAATGAAGAAAGATAATAAGAAGAAAACCGGAAGAAAAGGACAAAGAAAAAAGAAGAAAACCAGAAGATGAAGAAGACCAGAAGATGAGGTAGACGAAGTAGAAGAAGGTGAAGATGAGGATAACGACGAAGAAAAATCAGAAGAATAAGAATTCAAATAAGACAAAGAATATGAAGGAGAAGAAGAGGAGTAAAAATTGGAAAAAAAACAAAAGAAGAAGAAGTCGGAGAATACAAATATGGTGATAAAGAAAGAAAAGACGAGGAAGAAGATATATCAAAATATAAAGAAGAGAAACTAGATGAAAACGAAGCATAATAAGAAAATAAGTTGAAGAAAACCGAAAGAAAAAATAAGAAGAAGAAGTCGGAGAAGAAAAAGATGATAAAAGAAGAAGTAGAAGTCGAAGACGATGAAAATGAAAAAGGAAAAGACGAGAAAGATGAAAAAAGGAAGAGGGGGAAGAAGAAGACGAAGCTGAAGAAGAAGAATTCGGAAAATACAAGGACCCATGCTTAAAGATGTGGAAGGACACCGAAAGATGAAGATGAAAAAGTCTGAGAAGGTGAAGATGCGGAATGAGGATAAGAAAAACCAGAAGGATAAGGAACCAGAGAAGACAAAGAAAACAAATGTGATGAATTTGGAGAAGTCGAAGAAGAGGAAGAAGAAGACGTATAAAAACCGGAAGAAAAATAAGAAGGAGAAGTCGAAGAAGCAAAGATTATGAAAAAGAAGAAGAAGCCCAAGACGATGGAAAAAATAATAAAATTACGAGGAAGAAGAAAAACCGAAAGATAAAGAAAATGAAGAAGTAAAAGACAAAGAAAAACATGAATAATAGGATGTCGAGAAGACGAAGATGATGAAGAAGGATAAGAAAGAAGAAGAAGATGATGATGAAAAAGAAGAAGGAAATGACAAGGAAGAAGAAAATCTGAAAGTTGAATAAGAGAGAGAATAGGAGGACAAAGTCGATGAAGAATAAGAAGAAAAAGACGAGGAAGAAGACTGAAGAAAAGAAAAAGAAAAATCAGAATAAGAAAAATTATGACAAGATGAAGATGTTGAAGAATAAGAAGGGGAATAGGATGATGCATTTGGAGAAAAAAAACCCATATATAATCTTTGAGAAGAATCAAGTGACAATCTTATGTGTCAGTCCCAACTCACAATTTAATTAGATACTATTTTTGGAAACCTCATAAGATAATCAATTTGAAAGTGAGAACAACATTACAAAACTTAGAGAGGGAGAGGGAGAGGGAGAGGGAGAGGGAGAGAGAGAGATTTATATTATATTTTTTAATTCTAATGTAAGCCTCTTAATCAGCCATAATTGATAGACTCGCTATTATGTGTTTTAACACATCTTCGATCTCGACTTCGAAACATATCTATTTTATTTGTTTAGGTTTTTAATATTAACCTTTCAAAACATTAGATTTGGAGTCCTAAATATAAATATGTCGTGATCGAGTCCTAAATGTAAATATTTAAAGTCGGAAATGACGAGGAAGATGACAAAGACAAAGAAAAATAAAAAACCATAAGTAGAATAAGAAGGCGGATGAGACCAAGACGTTGAAGAAGAAGACGGAGGAGAAAGTTAAGGATTTGGAGAAGAAGAATACAAACTGGAAGAAGGGGAAGAAGACGAAGGTGATGAAGAGGAAGAAGAAGCCAAAGACAATGAAAAAGAGAAAAGGAAAATATGAGGGAGAAGATAAACCGAAATTTAAAGAATAAGAAGAAGAAGGCGAAGCAGGAGAATTTGAGGATGAAGACGGGACGAAGAAAAACCAAAAGAATAATAAGCCAGAGAACGAAGACGATGAAGAAGGAAAACCAGAAGAGATAGACGAAAACAAACTGAGAGAGAAAGAAGAAGAATTGTTGGAGAAGACAAAGATGATAAAGAAAAAGAAGTAGAAGTCAAAGACGATTATGAAGAAGAAGAAAATATATTAAAGATGATAAAAAGAAGAAGAAAAAGATGAGAAATAATCAATTATAGCGAGAGACACTTACGACAAAATGGAGAGAAAGTTCTAGCGATGGAAATAAAAAAAGAATTGTTTTACATACAATGTGTGATTGAATGAAACATTATTCAATATGTTATCGAGCTCTATGATTGCCATTGCTTTATTTCGTATTTTTATGAATAATATTAGATGTTTTTTCTTTTTTTTCTTTTTTTTTGGATTGATCGTAAATCAAACATTGTTGTTATATTTGTGTTTGAGTAATAACTTAATGATGTAATTAATTAGTTTATGAAACATATCTGCCCGCGCAAAGCGCGGGCTACCTACCTAGTTCCACATAGAAAAACCTGTGTCCATCAAATACATAATTTGCAATTATAATTTTAAATTATTTTTAGAGAAAAAATGATGTTATACGATTAAAGATTATATAGTACTAGATAAGTACCCGCATATATGCGGGTTTGTAATTTAATATTTTATAACCCGTGAAAAAAATGAAAGACGATAAAATGGAAAACAAAATTAGATCACCCGTGAAAATATCTTATACATAAATTTAGAAACAAAGTTTACGATAAAATAAATATATACATTGAAAGAAAAATTTGGTGAATAGATGCATTAAAGAGTTGTGGATACGATTATTAGACTTTTATTTTTTTGGTGTAATTGATATACTACCAAATTATGGTTTATATAGAGGTGAGAAATTAAAATTCTTTTTCTCTTATGATTAATTTTCTTAATCTAAATGAAAACTACGAAATATTTTTTCCTTACTATATTAATCTTGCCTTTTATGATAAATTATAAATTAAAACTAATTTGATTAATATTTACTTTAATTCATTTGTTTTTAAAATTAAACTGAAACATGTCAAGATTTAAATTAACCGTGACAAATGTCATTATTTCGTGAGTGAGAATTAGCTTACGTGTCACACTCACATTGAGAGATCCAACTTTATATATATATATATATATGTGTCATACGTGTCATACTCTCGTCGATGGATTCAGCTTTATGTAATAAGATTTCTTTAATCTAAATTAAAAAACTAAGTAATTTTTTTTTTCTATTTTAATTTTGCCTTTTAAGATAAATTTATTTCTTTAACTTTTTAATTTTATTTTTAGTAACTTTCTCCTTTAAGATTATGAATAAGAATTTTTAAGTTTTTTATTAATCGATTTTAAATATTTCTAACTTTGACTTGACACATGTCTCGATCAGGTGAATTAGCATTTTTGAAACATTTAGTTTTATATGATAAATTTTTACTAATTCTTAACTGAAATATGTTTTTTTTTTTGTTTTTTTTGCTTTTATTCCTTTTTAAAAAAATTAGAAATGTGTAGATTATTATATAGAGTTTGGTCGTTGTTGTATATTAATAATTTTCCATTTTTAAGTTTCTTTTTGTCACAATGGAAATGATTATAAATTTTTAAGTTTGGTCATATATTAATAATTTTTCTTTTCAGTTTTGAGTATATTTATAATTTTTATTTTTTAATTTTGGTCGTAGTTTTAAATTATAAAATTTCCTTTTAGAATTATTAATGTGAAATTGATAAGGTATCAATTTGGTTATCTAGAGTCGATGAATGAGATTTTTTTTTTTTTAGGATTGTATTCCTTTTTAAGTGTGTGACTTTTTTAAGAATTACTAATTCTTGTTTTCTTTTTTAAAAATTTTAGCTTTTTAGGATTGTAATCTATTGTTTAATTTCCTCATTCTAAATTGAAATATGTTTTTTAAATAAAATTTGGATTTTATTCTTTTCTTTTTATAATTGTAATCTACTGTTTAATTTATTTATTTCTAACTAAAATATGGGGTTTTTTTTAACTTTGACTTTTCTTTATAATTTTTGTTTAATTTTTCTTAATCTAAACATAACTACTTTTTCCATTTACTTTTTAGTATTAGGAATAAATTTTAAATCATATATTAATAATTTTTCTTTTAAGTTTAGAGTATATTTATAATTTTTCTTTTTTAAGTTTGATCTTGGTTGTAGATTATAAACTTTTAAGCTTCCTTTTGTTACTTTTCCTTATTATAAGTTTTTTTTACTTATACTTATAATTTTTTTTTTTTGTAAGATTGCCTTTTTACTTTACACCTTTTAATATTTATTTTAATTCATTTTTACTAAGATTACATTTTTTAGTTTAACCTTTTTTAATATTTATTTTAATTTTTTTTAATTAAATTGACATATGTCAAGATCTAAATTAACAACCGTGACAAATGTTACGATCTCGTGAGTTATAATTTTGCCTACGTGTCGCGCTCACGTTAAGGGATCTTGTTTTATATAATAAGATATATAGTTTTGTATTTTGTGATAGTGTTGTGACTGCAGGGCCAGTCATGAACCATGCCAGATGAAACATTGGTCTTGGCCCCAATTTTTTTTTTTTTTTTGCTTAAATTTTTTTTTTGGCTCCCAAATATTTTTTTTTAAAATTTTTTTATCCCAAAAAACAAAAACCTTAAAATTGGTCTCGAGTCACCAAAATTTCAGGACCGACCCTGCGTGACTGTCGTCTATGCGTCATTATCCTAATTTATATTCACCTCATGTTGTTGACCATAATGGTGATGTTATAGATAGAGGCAAACTTTTTAATTAGGATTGTAAGTTCTTATTCGATTTTTAGTTTTTGGGTTGATTCTCTTTAAATTTTTCGATTAGTGTATCTTTGAGTTCCACAACAGATTTACAATAGAAAATCTAAAGTTAAAAAGAGACAAATATACGAAGGAAGAATGTAACGCACAACAAGTTTTTCGACCCAAATCCTATGATCTAAAAAAGTTGATGATATAGACGAGTTGTAATTGTAAGAGTAACCACCAAACCAAACGAACAACCAACTACAATTAATATCGAAGTGAAACCGGTTTTTTTAACTTTGCCTAGACCGAAAACTATATAGATTTTTTTTTTTTTGGAATTGAAACATATGTAATTTAACGTGGAAGTCCTCTCGGTTCAGTGATTGACCAATGATTCATTAATGTTTTTACACCATGAGATATGAAGTTCGATTCCCAAAAAATACAAATTAAAAAAGACAAATTTTCAGAAGATTTTCAGCGCTTTGCAAGCAGAGCCACTCATCGTGGTCCAGCATGTCAAGTGTAAAATACTCCATCACTAACATGGTGCAAGTAGAATCGTTGACCATAGATCCTTGTAGATCGGTAGAATTATCTATTGTAGAATCGTTCATTCATCATTTGTAATAGATAATATTTTATACCATAGAAAAAAAAACATATGTAATGTCATTTCACGTTAAATTTTTGTGAAAAAAAAAGTCATATATTATCATTGCTATAGAAAACTGAACCCAAATCAAATTTCAAACCATGAGCAACCGATCTAAACTATATGTAACTTAAGTTTAGTATATATATATATTTTTTTTTTTTTTGCACAGAACCATGTATTATATGGCAGCCAATGCTTAAACCTTAATGAAGATAAGCCACACCAAATCTTAACCACTTTTAACAATTGTTGGGAATGTTTGACAATAAAAAGGTTGGTTGGTCTAACCACGTGATACGGACATGTTTCTTACTCTACGGTGCAAGATTCCTTAATTATCAGTTCTTGTTTTCATTTACGTTTAATTCGATAGTTACGTAACTTACGTTTATATACACTTTATGACTTCAAAGTAAACTAAGTAGGATATCTAAAAAAAACAATTAGATACGCGTATGTGTTTATTAAATTATTATAAGAAACACTCAATAACTTAAAACAACTAAACAAGGTTGAAAAGAAAAATCCGCGGGAGCGGAATTATCAGGACAAACATTTAGTCAAGTAGATCATTATAAGTGGGTTGTGTCACTCCCACCCGAGAGATTAACCTAGACTTTTGAGCTTGGGATTACTCACGGGAGCTGAAAGGCATAAAAAAAAAAAAACAAAAAAAAAAAATCCACTCAAATTATTATTATTTTTCAACTATAGGAGGAGTCACAGGCAACAAAATTAATTTTACGTATATAAAGTATTATGGTAAAATTAAGAAAATATATATTTTAAAAAATTAATTTAAATCTAGAATGAAAATTCTAAACCCTAGATTTAAAAAATAAATCCTAAGATCTAAAAACTAAACCCTTAACTTCAACTATAATCCCTAAAACCTAATTTTTCAAACTATAAAATATAAACAAAAAAGTTTATGTTTTTAATTTTAAAAGATCGTAATGTATATATATACTAGATAAGTACCCGCAAATATGCGGGTTTATAATTTAATATTTTATAACCCGTGAAAAAAATAAAAGACGATAAAATGGAAAACAAAATTAGATCACCCATGAAAATATATTATACATATATTTAGAAACAAAGTTTACGATAAAATAACTATATACATTGAAAGAAAAATTTGGTGAATAGATGCAGTAAATAGTTGTGGATACGATTATTAGACTTTTATTTNTTATACTTATGTTTTTTTTTTGGTAAGATTGTCTTTTTACTTTACACCTTTTAATATTTACTTTAATTCATTTTTACTAAGATTGCCTTTTTAATATTTATTTTAATTTATTTTTAATTTTTTAATTAAATTGACACATGTCAAGATATAAATTAACAACCGTGACAAATGTCACGATCTCGTAAGTTATAATTTTGTCTACGTGTCGCGCTCACGTTGAGGGATCCTGCTTTATATAATAAGATATATATATTTTTTTATTATTTAGACATGTTTAAATGTTTTTCCAATTATCCAAAAAATATAATTCCAAAAGCAGTCTCTTCAAAAAGATCAAAAGCGGTAGATCAACAACTTTTGTTCTTTCATCGGTCAACATCACCTCACCTCACCATTCCATTACCATCTTCATTTGTATATGAGACCTCGTATCAGAGATGCCTCAGACAAACTCCGACCTAACCGAGCCTCCTTCGACGAGGATCGCGACGACGGCGAAGGAAAGTTTCACCGGAAACACCCGCCGCCTCTCAGGACCATGTTCGGTCGATGGCGGAAATGGACTGTGCTCGTGGCAGCGATCTGGATCCAGGCATCGACGGGGACTAACTTCGATTTCTCGGCTTACTCCTCCCATCTCAAATCAGTACTCGGGATTTCTCAGGTCAGGTTGAATTACCTCGCGGTGGCTTCTGATTTGGGAAAAGCGTTCGGGTGGTCGTCGGGGATCGCTCTAGGTTATTTCCCTCTCTCCGCCGTTCTTTTCGCGGCGGCGGGTATGGGCTTTGTTGGCTATGGGGTTCAGTGGCTTGTCATCACCAACATCATCACTCTCCCTTATTTTCTGGTACATATATTTATGAATTTCTGCTATTTGAATTCGGAACATTCACACCAAATTCTTGTTGATCGATATCCATCTGAGGACATAGATTAGAAGAACCTTAAACAATAAATCGTTTTCACGAAGATGAGATGTTGCTTCAGTTCTTGTGATTGAAATCTGTTAAACATGATAGGTATTCTTCTGCTGCTTATTGGCTGGATTAAGCATCTGTTGGTTCAACACAGCATGTTTCATCCTCTGCATCCGCCATTTCCCGACCAATCGTGCCCTCGCCTTATCTCTTACGGTAAGCTTCAATGGAATCAGTGCAGCCTTGTACTCCCTCGCTTTCAATGCAATTAACCCGCCATCCTCAAATCTATACCTTCTGCTGAACTCACTGGTTCCCCTTGTGGTTTCCTTTGCTGCCCTTTTCCCAGTTCTTACTAAACCATCTCTAGACCCTACACCAGACAACGAATCACGACGACATGACTCCCATGTGTTTGCCATTATGAATGTCATAGCCGTCATGACCAGCTTCCACCTTCTCCTATCCAGCTCGAGTACCTACGTGGCTACATCAGCTCGTTTGCATTTTCTTGGAGCTATCGTCCTCCTGGTTTTCCCCTTGTGTGCTCCTCTTCTCGTTTATGCTTGGGATTACTTTCTTCCTGCCATTAACCATCGTTTACACCACGACAGCTCTGGCTATGTTATGCTTAACATTGATGAGCTCAAGATCCAGAAAGCATCTGTTTCCAGCAAAACCGGGTATGAACATATGGGGACTGCAAGCCAGAAGAACGTCAAGGAAGGGAACATAGTGAGGCTCGGTGATGAACATTCCTTTCGATTGCTCATAAGTAGATTGGAGTTTTGGTTATACTACATTGCGTATTTCTGTGGTGGCACAATTGGCCTTGTTTATAGCAACAATTTGGGACAGATTGCTCAGTCTTTGGGACAAAGCTCTACAACCCTCGTCACAATCTACTCTTCATTCTCCTTCTTCGGTCGATTGCTCTCCGCCGCACCAGATTTTATGCACAAGTAAGTAAGTTTCATTTTTGAGATTAGGGAACTTCTAATGTGAAATTCGGATCAAATCTCAGAGAGAAATTTTGCATCTTGCAGGAGATTTCGTTTGACAAGAACCGGCTGGTTTGCAATCGCCCTCTTGCCAACTCCTATCACTTTCTTTTTACTGGCGATATCATCCTTACAGCAAGCAGCATTGCAGACTGCAACTGCCTTAATCGGTCTGAGCTCGGGTTTCATATTTGCGGCTGCAGTCTCCATAACATCTGATCTCTTTGGACCCAATAGCGTAGGTGTTAACCACAACATCCTCATCACAAACATACCCATCGGCTCGCTCTTATACGGTTTCATTGCTGCGTCCATTTACGAAGCCAACGCAAGCCCCGAGATCAGACCTGTGGTGTCTGACTGGGTCGTTTGCATTGGAAGAGATTGCTACCTCAAAACGTTTGTGTTTTGGGGTTGCTTGTCCTTTATTGGCCTCGCTTCAAGTGTGTTGCTGTACATGAGAACCAAACCGGTTTATCACCGGCTCGAAGAAGACCGGGTTTCCGTAACATCATCGTACAAGGAGCTTGATCCATTGTAAATCAAATTGTAACAAAGAATCTTTCTTTTCTTTTTTTAGGTCACAGGAAAATTAATAGTGAAACAAATTTTGGGATAATCTGCAAAAATACAGCCCACTTTGCTCTTCGCCTCCTTCCTCGTTCGTTTCCACCATAATCTGCAACTTTAATTTTAAGATAAAGTATTGATCAGAAATATAGGAGTGGGATTGGTTGAATTTTTAGAAGCAATAGAGAATCCGTACATAATAAAGATATAATTTTTAATATTCAAATATGTACATGTATTTAAATCATTTATAATCAAATATAAATATTTTGTTTAGTTAATGTGTAGACGGGTTGATGATGTTATAATTGACTTCAGTACGAACTATAGATTTTGAAACAACAATGTAATATTATATGTTTAACTAACTTATGAAAAAATTGAAATAGTGTTAAATAATTAAATATAAAACTGTAATTAGAATCACACAGTAGTCACATGCAACATATAAACACATAAAAAAAAATATTTTAACGTAAGTTAACAACATAATTAAGAGAAAACCGTTGTTATATACAAATACTAATAAGGAGAAAAAAAAACAAAACATACACACGTACACAAAATGCAACTATAAACCTAAATTCAGTATTAAACTAAAATTGGAAATTTTTAAAAATATTGTTTCCTAAAACATATCATATAATTTAAACACGGCTAATGACGCATGCATTTTGTGGGCCCCACACTAAAAGATGATATCATCAAAATTGACTGACGAATCATGAATTAGCCGTTGTGGCACCATTTTCTTTCTCTCTCCTTTATTGCTCCCCCAAATGCAAAAACCCTAAGAAAATTTTCATGGCGGATTTTGGGTATCTTTCGGATACAGATGATTCAGCTGTGGAAGAGCTGGTTTCGCAAGCGAAGGAGCTTTCGGCTTTGGAGCAAGTAGCCGCCATCAATTGTTCTTGCTTCACCGACTCTTCTACTCTTCCCGATGATCTCGAAACTCGTTTCCGTCGCCTCAAATCTCTTCCAGCTCCTCGACCCAAGAGAGTGGCGTGTTACCCTAAGGAGGATGGGGGAAACAGAAGAAATCCAGGTAAAAATTGTGGTTTATCTGACGAGGATTCGAGTAACTTGTCAGGAAACAAACGCGATCTGGGTGTGAAATCGGGTGTTGAGAAAAGTTATCGAGCTGGAAGTGGAGATTTCTCGGATTCTGGAAACATCGGCTCGAGCTCATCGACATCGAGAGGGGAGTATAAGATTTTCTCGCCAGTTAAACGAACCCAGAAGCTTCCTAAAGAGAAACGCAGAATCGGACCATCATCTCCATCCTCTTCTATTGATGATTTAGCTACACCACCATCATCGGATTCAGACCCAGAAAAGAGATCGAGATCGAAATCAAAGTCCAAGCCCTCAAGCTCATGGTTTGATAAGCTATCTCCATCGAAAATCATCGGATTCATTTGGCGTTCTCCGAACAAATCATCCGCAAAGATGAAGAACATCAAAAGCAGCAAATCATTTAGTGCTGCTGCTGCTTACTCTTCTGGTCGCGAGAGAGACATGGATTTCGACGAATTTTTATCTGATTTGAATGCATTTTCAGTGGAAGATCAGAGGAAAATGCTGAAAAAGGCACTGAAAGAACAACAGAAGATGCGAAAAGAAGCAGCTGAGATCATCAAAATGACGAGAAAGGCATCAGCAAAATTCGATTTTGATGATTAAGATTTGGGTTTTCGGTTTGGAGAAATGTTCACAGATGTATTAAAAAGGAAAAACCAGAAGTATAAATAAACTTTAATTTAATTAATTAATATTATACTTCAAGAAGAAAAATACTTAACTTGAGTTCAATACAGTTAATTCCGCTCATGTTTTTTTTTAGACACATTTGTTTTTTGGGTTTTTATGATGATAATGTTTAAAAATTGGTGAATTTTGTAGGAATTTCAAATCTGGAATCATGAAGTTCTCTTTTGATATACATGCTATTCTTTATACTATCCAATGAAAACTGCAATTAAAAAACCAATTCTCTCTACTCCATTTTTCTTCACAAAATCTCCTTTAGTTTTCACCACAAAAAGAAAGAAAAACAAATTATAATAAAAGTAGTTAATACAAGGAAGCCCTAGCGCCGCGCTCCCAGGCACTCTGCACGAGGTAGCTTTCTTCACGCCTTCTTCCCGGGTTCCACCCCCGACCTTGGTCGGAGGGTCCGCCTCGCCATTCCCGAAGCTTCAGCCAACGCCCGCCTTCGGTTTCGCCGGTGTCGCTACTCGGATTGGGATCGCGGTGAGCTTTCCTAGCCTCGCTCTTCGGTTGATACTTGAGGACGGTATCTCTCCAAGAAGTTGGGATAGATGGTTTTCTGTAGCTCGATATGTGGTGGCCCTTCGCCGTCGATGCTTCCAGCCTTGGTTCCCGGTCAGTAACCGAGAAGGCTCCCTGCTTTCGGAGCCTCCAGATCTCTTGAAAGCGGATCCCCCTCCGCCGCTGCCGGTGACGACCTTTGAGTCTCCGTCGGATCCACCGGAACCCCATGACCCGCCTGATATCCATGGAACTCGGCTGCTATCGGAATTTGTCTCTCCTTCTCAGCCATCAGATCGTTCTTCTCCGTCGGATGCGAGACCTCTCCCTTCGCCGGACTGGGTAAGCTTCGATTTGATTCCCATATCAATCAAAGTTTTCTCTGCCTCCTCCGATTACCCATTTAGCTGCCCCTTCTTCATCTTCAGTGCTGTTGTGAGAATCATCGCCGACTTTGTTGCTCACTCCGATGTCAACTATTCCGGCATTCATCTTGCCGAGTACCCTCTTGCCAGAGTTGTTCTGAGTAACCACACCTTCCATGCCTTGTTCACGATCTGGGTTTTCTTTTCTGAAGAATCATACTTGTGGTTGTGTGTGGGCCATCTGAATCTGTTTAGAAGCAGCGCCTCTAGGTCTCTTGCGAGGACCCTTGATGGCTTTGAGTGCCTCTTAGATTCGAATCCAGCTGATTCTCCAACCATCCACAACGCTAAGACTCTGCTGCCCTCAAACAATCGGGTCTTCACCACCGTGTACGGCCCCCATCCCCAGTCGTCCGTCTTCTCGAAAGGCGAGTATCAAATCCGGACAACCTTCAATGTGGGCTGGGCCCAATATGACGGCGTTCTCCGCAGGTCCGGTACTTTCGCGGTTCTATACTGGCGGCATTTTACTACTTCGGCTTAGCCACCGTCAAAAGCCGTCTTCTCCACCCGTCTCCATTACTCCTCCTCTCATTCGATTAAGCCATCGTAAAAGGCTCCCGCCTCCACATGCCTCGGCCGCTCCTTCACCAATTCGGTTCAGCAACCGAGAAAAGTTGTATTCTCCATCCGCCTCCCTCAGGTCTAAACTTTCTGTTGACGCACTTGGTCTTTTCGTCAAGCCAGTCACGGATTATCCATTGCTGGGAATGGCGCTTTCAACATTTCCCCTCTATGCGAGAGGTGGCTTCATCTCATGTTTTTTGCCGGGAAACCCTAAGAACGTCTTTACCGACATGTTCTCTTGTGTAGCGGTATGTTCGGGGTCTGAAGAGACATACGAATTCGTTTCTACGAATCTCGGAGGTAGAGGTTCGCCTGAAAAGTCACTTGTGACGAAATCCAGACTCTCCGGTTTTACCGTGAAGTCATTGACACATTTGAGATATGTCTCAAATCCGCTGTCCATCTTCCAAGTTGAAGATCTATCTGCTATTTGCTTCTTTGTTTTGAACTTATGTTGTAGTGATATGAGAGGATGCTTAATTCTTTTTCCTTGTACTTTTGAATTTTAATCGAATGAAGAATGTGTTGCACAAAAAAAAAAGACCAATTCTACTATTAGCGTCTTTTTAGTTGATGAGACTTTGATTCACACCAAGAACATCATCAAGAATATCCCAGAGGCAAACAAGACAAACATGAATTAGCATATATGTGCAGCTAGACTTCATCATGCCTGATCTGACTTTGATTTTTACTATTCTTGTTGATTGTAAATTGTAAAATACATTCATAAATTTTGAAGATTCTTTCTGCAGCAAGCATTTTAGAGTTGATGTTATATCTATTTAGGATTTAGTAGCCACAAATTGAATTACGTTTATTTCGAGCATCATTCATTTCCAATCTAAAGATTCGAAGTCTATATGCAAACATTATTCTTCTCTAAATTTAATCAGAATATTTCATTCATTCCTTCACTGTCCACATGAAAAATCCAAATGTCTCTCATTAATGGTGAACAATGAAGTTTCATATCTCTCATTAATGTTGGAAGAATCTATATGGCTGACATGTATCTGTGTTGGGCTGTGTATAGAAGATGATGTTTGGTGGCCAAGTCTACGCTTGAACTCAGCCTAGCATTTCAAAAAGTTGTCTCATAACTCTCGAGGACTATGGCAACCTCTACAATGCAATCTCACTATGCAAAACGGGTAACTCTTTTCCCCTATGATTAGTTTATGTTCATTGATAAGATAATAACTAAAAAAAAAAATTACACTCTCACTCTTTAAAGAGTACAACAAGTCTCTTACTTAAATTGTAATCATCAATAGTGTTTACCTTTTCAGTTTCTGTTACTCATGCTATGTGATGTTTACGACAGGTTTGACAATCCACTATCCTCAAAACAGAAGACAACAACAAAACAAATTTAGTTGCAGGCAGGAAAAAATTACTCCCCACAAAAAGATTACATTTGGCTCAGAGATATGTAAAAACGACGACAAAATTCACCATAGTTTTTCCGTTTTTAGTTTTAAAAAAAAGGTCAAATGTTTAAACAGAAAGTGTGGTCTTACATTTCCTTCAATCATTCTAATTTTGTAGGATATCTCCTACGCTTTACTCTGTTTATCATTTTGTCCTAAGTTGTATTGTTATCTTTACTACGCTTAGATGTTAAAAAAAGAATGAAAGATGTACTAAGTTTTTGAAAACCACCATGTATATGTATTTTGATTTTAGTCTTCTTTCTTTTACATCGAATCAAAAAAGAAATATTGCTTCAATAAAAATGGCAAGAGTTTCGTGTTTGAGTTATGCAAGTAGATAGTAAAGCGAAGGTTATAGCAATAGTATCAATGATGATGGTAAAAAGAGGAGCATGTCTAAATAGAATACGATGTGTCACAAAGAGAAACAAACAAAAGGAGTTCCTACAAAGTTTTCATCAACTACTTCATATTATAGGGTGTATGATGATGGTAGCAAAGAGTATATGGTTCATAATCAGGCCCGGTTCTGGATATGCGCTGGGAGTGCATTTGCACAAGGTCCAAATGTTTTTTTTTTAACAGCTAAATTCTTTTTTTTTAGGGCCTTTTTTTTTTGTACGGCCAAAATTTTTTTTTGCTTAATGCCCATTTTTTTATTGAGCCGGTCCTGTGCAGAACCATGATATATATGGCGATGCAAACCACCATTTTGGTTTGTTGTTGCTGGGTTGTTTGTAATCCACTAATCCTTTTTTCTTTGTTTGTAGAATATTAATCATGCGATTCTTCAAACATACTTCATAGATCATTTTATTGTTTAAGTTAATACAAAGACCACAAATGAAATTAAACCCGGCATATGCGCGGTATTCATCTAATAATAAAATTCGTTAAGCATGATGAATTGCTAGATTACACTTTAAATATAAAACGGCAAATATGATCTTAAAATCATACAAATGAGCATTTAAATCTCAGAAGTCACATCTGTTTATTTCTTAGCCATTAATCATCCCACATCTCCACTAAACCTCTCAATAACTTAGCAATCTTAATGAAAGTTAAAGCTAATCACCCTCATTACCACGTCGCTTAACTCCTTGCCGTTTCAATCTTTTCGCATTCCCTTTCGTGCAGTTTATAAACCCTCGCAAACTCTCACTCATCATTCCACAACAACGTTTCCAAAGCAAATCGAAAATGACAACTCAAACTTTCCTCTACTCTTCTCTCTTATCCATCGTCACATTCTTCGTTTCCTCTTCTTCAGCTCACCGGACAAACCTAACCGTCGAGCTAATCCACCGTGACTCTCCCCATTCTCCACTCTACAACCCTCTCCACACTGTCTCCGACCGTCTCAACGCCGCTTTCCTCCGTTCAATCTCCCGTTCCCGCCATTTCTCAACCAAAACCGATCTCCAATCCGGTTTAATCGCAAACGGCGGCGAATACTTCATGACCATTTCAATCGGTACTCCACCGTCGAAAGTCCTCGCCATCGCCGACACGGGAAGTGATCTAACTTGGGTCCAATGCAAACCATGTCAACAATGTTACAAACAAAACAGTCCAATCTTCGACAAGAAGCAATCTTCGACCTACAAAACCGAATCTTGCGATTCCAAAGCCTGCCACGCTTTATCCGAAAATGAAGAAGGATGCGACGAGTCGCGAAACATCTGCAAATATCGTTACTCTTATGGAGACGAGTCGTTTTCCAAAGGAGACGTTGCAACCGAAACAATCTCCATTGATTCTTCCTCTGGCTCCCCTGTTTCTTTCCCTCGTACAGTCTTTGGTTGCGGCTACAACAATGGCGGTACGTTCGAAGAAACCGGATCCGGAATCATCGGTCTCGGAGGCGGACCGT
The DNA here is from genome assembly GCA_002933935.1 of Eutrema yunnanense. Lineage (NCBI taxonomy): Eukaryota > Viridiplantae > Streptophyta > Magnoliopsida > Brassicales > Brassicaceae > Eutrema > Eutrema yunnanense. Next base: position 102,129 of record PKML01015324.1, read on the forward strand.
TATCGTTAATATCCCAGCTTGGTTCTTCAATAGAAAAGAAATTCTCGTATTGCTTGTCACACACGTCGTCTACAACAAACGGCACAAGTGTCATAAACCTAGGAACCAACTCGATTCCTTCAAAGCCAAGCAAAGATTCCGCTGTGCTCACAACGCCGTTAGTCCAAAAAGTCCCCGAAACTTACTATTTCTTGACTCTAGAAGCAATCACCGTCGGCAAAACCAAGCTTCCGTACACCGGAGGAGGAGGAGGATACGGTTTAAACGACGCCGGGAAATCGAAGAAGACGACCGGTAACATCATAATCGATTCAGGCACGACGCTTACGCTTCTAGAATCTGGATTTTACGATGATTTTGGTGCGGCGGTGGAAGAAAAAGTGACGGGAGGCAAGCGTGTGAGTGATCCACAGGGGATTTTACCATACTGTTTCAGAGCCGGAGACAAAGCAATCGGTTTGCCGGAGATAACAATGCATTTCACGGAAGCCGACGTGAAGCTGAGTCCGATAAACGCGTTCGTGAAAATGAGTGAAGACATGGTGTGCTTGAGTATGATTCCGACAACTGAAGCTGCTATCTACGGGAATTTGGTTCAGATGGATTTTCTTGTCGGGTATGACTTGGAGAAGAAAACGGTGTCGTTTCAGCGCATGGATTGCTCTGGGAGCTTGTGAAGCCAAAACGGTGTCGTTGAGAGTAATCTGATAATTTATAAGTAACGCGATTTTAACGAATATATTCAGTATGAATAATAAATAATATCTCTATTTCTTAATTTCTTCTTTTAAACCCGAAAAACAAATAGCCACACCAGTTAATAGTCCAAAAAAAGTATTCAGATTTCAGACCGACGAAATTGTTATTTTTAAGTTAAAAATGACTAATTATTTGAAAAAGACTTTAATTAGATTTATTTTCTAAAGCTATATGATAACCTCATGTTGAAAAGGAAATTCGGCAAATAAACAAAAGAAATGTAGATATATAATATAGTTTTCCTCTAGCGGTCCAATAAATATTTGCCATTAAAAGGAATATAATTATCTAAAACGATTGAACAAAATATAAAAATGAAGACCGACAAAAAATATAACTAATGAGTACAAAATTAAAGACCACTCATAAAGAAGAAAGTGATGAACCGAAGGAGTTTAGCTTCAACCTTCTCCACTATAATAATTCCATTGTCGTTACCTTTTGTTCTTTCTTTCCTGACTGTTACCTGTAAAGAGTTAAGGATCAATGTCAAAAACTCGACTTTCTCTCTCTCTGCTTCCTCTATTTGATTAATTTCAGCTACCCTTTTTTTTGCGAAATCTATCGTTTTTTTTCTTCTCTCGATCTGTGGGTTGGTGGGTACTGAAGAAACCGACTTTCGCTACGAGAAGGAACCAAAAGAGTCCCGAGTTTTTATTTGGGTCTTTTGAGTTTTGTTTGATTCAGCCATGGAAGCCATAAGAAAGCAAGCTGCGAAGCTCAGAGAGCAAGTCGCGAGGCAACAGCAAGTGTGTTTCTTTTTCTTCTTTTTTGTTTTTTGTAGATTTTCTGTGTTCTGAGTATTTCACTCGAGATGCCTTTTGTTATATTTAGGTCTGATTGGTTTACTGATAAAAATCTAGAAAATTCAATAAAGGAGGACTCTTTGATGGTTAATTTAGTCTTGGGGCTGCTAGGATTGGTGATTATTTGTTGACGTACGAATTGTTTATGTAAAAGTATGGACCTTTGCTTGTTTTAGCATCGATTTTGCCTTTTTGCATTGGTTTTAGTTTTAGCTATGGATTACGTTATAAGATTGAAGTGGGTAGTGTAGTTTTCTTTATTTGTATAAAATTCCGGTTTTTGTGCAGGCGGTTTTGAAGCATTTAGGGCATGTTAATGCGGATGCTGTTATTGTTGATGAAGAAGAGCTTCATTGTCATCAGAAACTTCAAGATCTTTATAGCTCTACTAAGGCTGCAAAGGTAAAAGATATATTTGTTTTTTTTTAAGGCTTTCTCGGAAAATCTCATGCTTTGGTTTATCATTAACTCCTCTCTTCGCAGCGTTTGCAAAGGAATATCGTTCGTGGACTGGAAGGTTTCATTGCGACAGGCACGAAAGTTGTTGAGATAGGTAAGTTCTTGTTTCTTACTTCATCTCATTTGAATAATATATATACGTCTTGGCATCAGATTTGGATTTTGCTGTATCCATAGGGTTGAAGTTTGCTGAAGATTTTAAGAAATATGGAGACGAGAATCCAGATGCTAATACTCCTCTCTCAAGAATTGCACATCACTTTGGGACCTCTTACAAGTCGGTGGAAGATGGGAGGGAAACTCTCCTCGGAATTCTTAGTGAGCAGGTAAAGTTTTGGAGCATTTTCATTTCATTCTCTAATATTTTACCGAGAAGGGTTGCTCGAGAAGTATTGGTTCATTTTTAATAAAGATTTAGGTTTTGTTTGTTTAGGTTTGTGAGCCAATTCGTACAATGATATATAGTGCGCCTCTGGAGGATGCTCGGCATTTAGTGAATCACTATGACAGGCTGAGACAAGAAGTCGAAGCACAGGTAAAGTCTTGTCGAACTTCTCTTTGGTTTGTTCTGAGGCAATTTGAAATTTCTTGCGGCATTTACCATTTGTGGAGGAAAAAATACTTTTTTGAACAGGCAACTGATGTACTGAGAAGAAGATCAAAGTTGAAGGAATCTGATGTATCTGAAGAAACCTACATGAAGCTTAAGAATTCCGAATCGAGATTGGCTGAGCTCAAATCAAGTATGAAAACCCTTGGCAAAGAAGCTACTAAGGCCATGTTAGAAGTCGACAATCAGCAGCAGAACATAACTTATCAGCGTCTCCGTGCTCTGGTAATCTCCATTTCAATCATATCTCACCTCATGATTAGTTACTGGTCCCTGGATTGGATATGAAATGAAATTACCAACATGCAGGTTGAAGCTGAGAGATCATATCATCGTAATGCTCTCGATATCCTTGATAAGCTACATTCTGAGGTCAGTAACTCGTGCTGTTATAAAATTCAGATAATGACTACATACAATTTGTCACTTGATCTGGTTGTCTTCTTGTTCAGATGATAGCTGAGGAAGAAGCTACAGAATCATCACCAAAGTCACTACCTTTACATTTAGAGGTTGGTGTTTCTCATCCCCAAGAAGAAACAAATTCAAATCCGCGGGCAGAGATCAAATCAAATCACCAAGAAGAAATAAAGCCTAATCCCCAAGAAGTAACCAAATCCAATCCCAGGGACGAAATGAAAGCTAGTCCCCAGGAAGTTACCAACTCCATTCCTCAGAAAGAAATAAAGTCTAGTCCACAGGAAGATATCGAAAAGTCGAATGGATCTGATGATCATCACAATCATCAACTTCTCAGCCAAAATGATTCCTACTTTCTTGCAAAGGTAATGCCTTTCAAAAACACTTAACTCGGTTAAGACTCGATTATACAAATCCCGGGAAACAAGAGTTATGTTTTCATGTTTTTGACAGGTTGTGCACCCGTTTGACGCTCAAGCCCAAGGAGAACTGAGTCTCGCGGTCGATGATTATGTAATTGTGCGACAGGTACATTTCCCGCCACCCTTCTTTCGACAATACAAAACAGAGAAAGATCGATGTAACAACGAATCTTGTTGTGTTTCATGAAACAAATTTCAGGTGGCTGGGACAGGCTGGTCGGAAGGAGAACACAAGGGCAAAGCCGGATGGTTTCCGTCGGCTTATGTGGAGAAACAAGAGAAAGCTCCTGCGAGCAAAATTGTGGAAGCAAACCTCAAGCAACATTGATCTCTTTCTTTAACGTATAACAAAGTATAATATGTTTCCACGAGTAAATATGATCTGTGTAAAAGATATCATTGTGTGTTTCTTCTTATGTATCATCATAGTCTTACTCTTGAGTCGATCTCTCCACGCCGTGTGTGAGAAATTCTGTTGTATCTTTTGTTTGATGGGTCCTCTAGTCTCTTGTGTAACTTTACTCTGAAAAATGTCAATGATCTTCCTTCTTAATTTAGTTTCTGTCTCAGTATTTCTCGTAAAGCTTGCTTTTTTTTTTAGCTGATGAATAGGCTTTTCTAATCGCCAAATCGGACGTCGGTTGAAATCAGCTTCAGAAACCGAATCGAGCTTTGAATCTTAAGACTCTGTTTTCTGGGTTTCGGTAACAAAGGGTTATAATCCATGTAGAACCATGGATTATTCAGAAACAGAGCCGTTATTCTACAAAGTTCACAACTTTACATTTTCATTTCTCTTCTTTATTTATTTTGGTACTCACAAGATTGTTTTTTTTTCCTCTCAATTGTGTGTGAAGGGTTTTTCTGACATGAGCATGGGTTCTGTACAAGCTCCATCACTTATTATGTACAATAAGATGCTCAAATCTTTTGCCGAGACTAAAAGCTTCACGAAAGTTTTGGCTTTGTTCGGTGAATTACGAGGACAAGGCTTGTATCCGGATAATTTCACTTTGCCGGTTGTTCTGAAATCAATTGGACGTTTGAGGAAGGTTCTAGAAGGTGAGAAAGTCCATGGTTATGCTGTGAAAGCTGGGCTTGAGTTCGATTCTTATGTGTGTAATTCACTCATGGGAATGTATGCTGCACTGGGTAAGATGGAGATCACTCATAAAGTGTTCGACGAAATGCCTGAACGAGATGTTGTTTCTTGGAATGGGTTGATTTCTAGTTATGTTGGGCATGGGAGGTTTGAGGATGCCATTGCTGTTTTTAAGCGGATGAGTCGGGAGAGCAATTTGACGCCCGATGAAGGTACAATCGTGAGCACTCTTTCGGCTTGTTCGGCATTGAAGAATTTGGATATTGGTGAAGGGATTCACAGGCATGTCGTCACAGAATTTGAAATGAGTGTTAAGATCGGGAATGCATTGGTGGATATGTTCTGTAAATGCGGGTGCCTCGATAAGGCTAGAGTGGTTTTCGATTCGGTGAGAAGCAAAAATGTTAAGTGTTGGACTAGCATGGTTTCTGGGTATGTTGGTAATGGTAGAATTGATGAGGCTAGAGAGTTGTTTGAGAGAAGTCCCGTAAAAGATGTTGTTCTGTGGACTGCTATGATGAATGGGTATGTTCAGTTTAACCGGTTTGATGAGGCCTTGGAACTGTTTAGGTGCATGCAAACCGAGGGAATTAGACCTGATAACTTCGTGCTAGTCTCTCTCTTGAAAGGTTGCGCGCAGACGGGAGCTCTAGAGCAAGGGAAGTGGATCCATGGGTACATATATGAGAACAGAGTTACAGTAGATAAAGTAGTTGGTACTGCTCTTGTAGACATGTATGCAAAATGTGGGTGCATAGAGACAGCTCTAGAGGTTTTCTACGAAACGAAGGAGAGAGACACGGCTTCTTGGACATCACTTATCTACGGTCTTGCCATGAACGGGATGTCTGGGAGAGCCCTGGACTTGTATTACGAAATGGAAAATGTCGGTGTCAGATTAGATGATATTACCTTTGTCGCGGTTTTAACAGCTTGTAATCATGGTGGATTTGTAGCAGAAGGACGTAGAATTTTTTATTCGATGACCAAAGAACATAAGATCCAGCCTAAATCAGAGCACTACAGCTGTCTGATTGACCTACTATGCAGAGCTGGATTGTTAGAGGAAGCAGAGGAATTGATAGATAAGATGCAAAATGAAAGCGATGAAACATTAGTTCCCGTGTACTGTTCTTTGCTTAGCGCTGCTCGGAACTATGGGAATGTCAAGTTGGCTGAACGGGTAGCGGAGAAGCTCGAGAAAGTGGAAGTAAGTGATTCCAGTGCTCATACTCTGCTTGCAAGTGTATACGCATCTGCTAATAGATGGGAAGATGTAACAAATGTGAGAAGGAAAATGAAAGATTTAGGAATCAGAAAGTTTCCTGGTTGCAGCTCCGTCGAAGTTGATGGGGTTCCTCATGAATTTGTTGTTGGAAATTCATCATCTCACCCAAAAATGGATGAGATAAACTCAATGCTGCATCAAACTGCAAATTGGATGTTGGGTTTAGAACATGAAGAAATTGAAATTTAGAAACTTTATTGTGTTAGATAACTTATTAGGCAACCTATAGCAATCAATCACTGATCTTTTTACATTCTCTAACTACTGCTCTTAAATCATGTTTGCTCTTTATGGTCTAAGTGCTCATGAATGCTAATAAAACGGTTTTGAATCGATATCAAGATTGAATGTGAGACTGTTTCTTGCTTAATGCCACAAAGAATAATAGCACGGGCAAGAAGAAGAAGAAGAAACATGGATTATTTCAAAAGAACAATTCAGAGGCAGAGACCAGTTTTTCTACAAAGGTCACAACTATACATTTCAATTTCATGTTCAAATAAAAGTTTTTACCAAAAATCAGGAGAAAAAAAGAAAGAAAAGGGGATGAAAATGAATGGCTCGAATCTTGTAAAACTGGGAGGAAAATTAAATGGCAACACAACACAAAGACTCTGTTCCATTACTAAATGATGGCTCTTCATTGGGATTTGCAGGTTTTCTTGAATAGACACAAGGCATCTGAAGATTTTCCCCGGAAACCAGATTATGTTGACTTGTTCTCGGGTTTTCGGCTGGTGGGTTCATGCAATCAATCAGAGCTGGAATCATAAAAGTCGCTGGGACAAGGAGTCATGACCTCTGACTCAAGTAACTGGACAACCCGATGCATCGTGGGACGCTCTTCTGGAATCGATGACACGCACTGTGTTGCTATTGATAGAAGAGCATCAAGGCTCTCTATCTGCATTCCTTCACAGTTCGGAACAACAATATCCCTTGGCCGATTTTCGCTGATTAAGAACTTTAGCTGCAAAGATCATTTAACCAAAGCTTTTTTAGTCAAATTTGCAGAAGCAAAATGTCAATATCGAAAAAAGATGTCACTTGCATACCCAACCAACAACGTTAAGGCCTTTCTCGATGAAGGAAGCATCAGTTGGTCGTTTCCCACTCAAGACTTCAAGAACCAAAACCCCGAAACTGTATACATCGGTTTTCTCAGTTGCTCTACCGCTTTGCATATATTCTATTAAGTGGAAGTCAAATGGGAAACTCTCAGCATTTCAAAAATCAAATCTTTATGTAAGTGAAGACTCTTAAAAGGCATTTACCTGGAGCTAAGTACCCAAATGTGCCTGCAACAATGGTTGTAATATGAGATTCTTCATCTTCTAACAACTTGGCAAGACCAAAATCTGATACCCGAGCCTCAAGATTGCCATCAAGTAAAATGTTGCTTGACTTTATATCACGGTGGATAATCCTAGGAGAACAATCATGATGCAAATATGATAACCCTTTCGCAGCTCCTATGATGATATTTACACGCGAATCCCAGTCCAATTGCTCGCCTCTCTCTACTAATTCAAGAACCAAACTTTCTCAGTGAATCATTCATAATATGGAAAAGAGCCGTACAGAGAAGATTGGTCATACCATGAAGTGCTTCATCAAGGCTACCACCGGGCAAGTAATCATATAACAGTAGCTTTGATGTTGGCGAATTGCAATATCCACGTAGATTCACGAGGTATCGGTGTTTGATGCTCCCAAGAATCTCAAGCTCCCTCTCAAAAAAACGATCAAACCCTTCGTTTAACTTTACAATTCTTTTCAAGGCAAAAACATTGCCATCATCCATGGCCAGCTTATACACCGTTCCAAAGCCTCCACACCCGATTATGTGCTCTTCATTCAACATTTCCAGCTTCTTAATGATGTCTTTGGAAGAGTAAGGCAAATCTCCGTGGAACATCACAATAGACGCACCTGAATAGACAAATATTGAAGCTTTAAGAGATGGAGAAACTTAAAATTTTCTAATTTATTATGAGATAATATCTACAAAAAGAAGAATCAACATGGCTCACCTCCACCAACATCCTTTGCAAGGCTTTTACTCTCGACTTTACCGAGCTTTTTATATAGAAAGCATCCCCAGAAACACATGAGTGCCACTAGGAGCAGCGCACCTACGGTTGCTGATGCACTAATAAGCAGCTTACCAGAATTTTTCTTTTGATTTTGACCTATAATGTAGGAGACACCAAATATATATAACATTATTGATAGAGCCACAACAAAACCTGTATACTGACCAGAAAACTGCTAGGATACATAATTGCTTTACCTGTTGATTGGGAATTTGAAGAAGGGTTTCCACTATCATCTTGGCACACGACATCAATTTGCTTTCCACACAACTTACGATTTCCAATGAAGCTGTAGAGGTAATGTATCAGTTTGAGAATCTTATAAATTTCGGCCACACTGGTACAAGCTGGTTATATGGTTACTATAGTTCAAAATATCATCCCAAAATATAACCGAAGCTTTGAAAGGTCAGCTGTAGAAATGTAGCTTTAGAAGCTTTATTTTTTAATTTCTGGGTTTATAGTCTTACGAGTTCTTAGCAAAACCGGAGAGCACTCCGTCTGAAGGTATTTGCCCCACCAGGAAGTTGTTTGAGACATTGCTTCATAAGACGAATGAAACAGAAATTCAGAAGACTGGAATATGAAAAATTACAGCGGAAGATAGAGATTAAGGTGCTCACAAGTTACTAAGCTTTTTCAACTGCCCAAGCGAAGCAGGGATAGATCCACTGAGAGAGTTGCTTGACATATCCCTTGAAAATCACATAAAGAAGTGGAAAACTATTTTAGTCAAGAGAAGAGGACAACCACTATTTGAAATAAGTGAAACCAGAGTAACATTACTGAGCTTGTCAAATTTCAATTCACATGGCAGTCAATGATCCTAGATGGTGAGCTAAGTAAATGGAACAATATAACTAATAGATATTGCAGAGACCAAAAGATCGATGCATTTGCAAATAGATGGAAGAAAAAACACCATACAGCTTTCGAAGGCCAGGCAGGTCTCCCATTTCAGCTGGGATTGGTCCACTTAAGTAGTTACTCTGCAAGTAACTGCAAAAAACAGTTGGATAATTTTGATGACCTTGAAAAACTGGATTTGGTCTCTCAGATACCATGTGGAATCAGCATAAATATCCAGGAAAAGCGCTTACATTCCCTCCAACGCCGTGCAATTTCTCAATGTTGTAGGTATTGGTCCATACAAACCATTGTTGTGAAGCATTCTGCAAAGTCACACAGATGATCAGCATAAGAGTATAGTCTTAAGCAATACATTGAAATAAAGTTAGAGAGGACATACAAAAGCCTCAAATGGTCCAGCTTTCCAAGCTCAGGTGGTAAAGGTCCGTTTATTTTGTGATAAGTAAGATTCCTGCGAAACAAGAAACATTAGAGACCACAGATACTAAAGAAAAAAAAACATTTCAAGCCCGACAAGTTTCAAAAAACTTACAAGGTTATAACTCTTTTCGATTTTGCATCACATGTCACTCCGTTCCATTTACATGGATCCGGATCCTCTGGTCTCCACTGATGGATGAAACTATCTGATCTACTAACTGCATTTCTGAAGCTCAGAAGCGCCTCGCCTGAAAAATGTAACGAGCCAAAACAGGATTAAAGCTCTACAAAAGGCCCGGAAACCAATAAATGGTAATAGTGATTCACATCGCTGTACCGTCAGAGCTAATCGCTTGGATTTCATATGATAGTGCACAAAGCAATGAGAAAAAAAGAAGCCATGAGCAGCAGCTTTTCATCTCACAGATGCCCATCATGGCACTGTCCAAGCATAATAGAGTTACTACAAATCATTTGAAAGAATAGCCTCTCAGATGCTGCACTTGTAACATACAGTCAGCTATTTGATGATCCCATGTCCAAGTAAGAAAACGATACTCCTGAAAACAAAGGAAATATCTATGTTAATCAGATTATACGATTACTATTCCTGGGAAACAATTGTAATTAATTCATACATTAGCATAAAACCAAACAACTGATTCTCAATTAAAGAATCAAAGCTCTCCACACAACCTTTTGCATGATCTCATCTACATTTTGAGTACACAGAACAGTGAAATTGTCACAAACCGATCAAACCCACTTCCCAGTTTCTAAAATCAGAAAGCAAGAGCCAGATTCTGCCAAATTCCAAAAATTGACCATCAACCACGAGCTCAAACAGCTCAAGTTTAGCTGAGATTACGAAATTCCCAGATACCATTTTTAGTCCTAGCACAAGAAGAACCAAAGCTTCAAACAATTTAAACAAATCCAAAACTCGAAATCGGAAAACGATTCAAGCGATACACCAAAACCACACTCTTCCCCCCCAGTATCAAACAGATTCAAAGGTTACAACTTTAGAGCAAAAAAGAAGGTAAATTTAGATGAACCTCAAAAAAAAAATGGATCCGCGAGGAGGAGGAAGATGAACAAGAATAGGACAGAGGAAGAAGACGACGACTAATTGAGCTGTAAAGCACACTACGGGAACAAAAAAAAAAGTCTTTTTTGTGTGTGTGTGTGTGTGATTTATGGTAAGATTTGAAGAGAGAGAAAGTAGAGAGAGAGAGTGTGAAGAGTGTTTATTAATCTGTGAGATGCTTTCTTCTCCAAGAGAGAAAACGAAGTGGGACTCGCACGTGCCGATCATGACCACCCGCACGTGCTAACCGACGCTTTCTTTTATCTATAGAAACCCAATTATTACGCCAGCTAAGACCTTAGCTAGCCCTATCTAACTTGTCGAAAGTTTGAAACCATTATTGGGCCCATTATAATAAATTGAAGGGCCATATTTAATAAGCCCACCGGTCGAGACTAGAAGAAGCGCCATTGTTGTTGTTGTCTTTCTTTCCGCTTTGCGTTTTATATCGGAAGAGACAAAATGGCTGCGGCGGCGTCTCTTTCCCTGAAACCGCCGGCGAGCTTCTTCTGCGGCGGAAACCGACGTGAAGAAGGAAATAGAACCGTCGCACGAGTTTCTCAAGGGGAACGGTTTCATGAGAGTATCGTACGTCTCTCTGCCTCGACTGTGTTGTTCCTCGGTTTAAGCCTCCGCGTCTGCTCTCCGGCTTCCGCTCGAATACCTCCGCCAGTCATCGCTCCTCATTCCGACTCAGAAATTGTAGCCGGTGCTGGAAAATTGACTATCTCGTTACTCTTGGGATTTCGATTTAAACTATTAGATTTGAAGTTCTGATTGATGTTTGCAGGTGAGGAGAATCTAAATGAAGATGAAGAGAGAAGATTGGAAGCAGATTTCGAAGCCTACAAGGCTAAAGTGTATTCTCTGACCGTGCCGCTAAAAGTCGTTGCCCTGCGTGGTTCACTGCCACCATCATGGATCAAGGTTTTGCTTCACTTCTCTGTGTGTTCCACTATTTTGAGCATCATTTTGCATCTTAGCTTGTAGTTGAAATGTCTTTTGTTGGATTCTCTGGGTTAAACTCAGGAGTTCATGAGCTCACAAGGGAAGAGAGTGAGGTTAAAAACGCGGTTCCTAGCAAATCTTGAAGAAATTTTCTTCGATCTTTCTAAGCCTACTAGAAAAGGAAAAAAGGGTTCTGCTTCAACTGCAGCTGCTGATATGATCAGCATTGGTGATTCTTGGCTTAGTTTCGCCATAAAGGAAAAGCTGATTGAGCCAATGAAAGGGATAGAAGATCAAGACTGGTATAAAGGCTTGTGTGATAAATGGAAGGTGAGAATTTAAATCATCAGTGGTTTGGTTTCAATCAATATGAATATCAGTCTTTGTGAAGAAACAAATTTTGCGGTATCTATTGATCAAATAGATTTGAGTTGTTCCACTATAATCCTTCATGTGTTTCATTTTTCGTACTCTGCAAGCTTGGAAATGTTCTTAGGGTTCATTTCATGACTTAGAAAGTCTCAGATTTATCTCCGCAGGAACTATGCAGGAGAAAAAGCTCCCGACGGTGAAACATGGGCTGTGCCATACCGCTGGGGCACCATGGTAATAGCATACAAGAAGAGCAAATTTCAGCAGTATAAATTGGCTCCAATAGAGGTTTGGTTTAACTTTATTGTTGCTGTGCTCATCGACGAAGTTGGAATAATGTCCAATTTTTTTGTCACCGTGTGCCTATTTATAAGAAGTTGAATATCACTGAACATTCTCCCGGATTTAGGACTGGGAGGATCTGTGGCGACCTGAGCTTGCAGGGAGGATCTCAATGGTGAATTCTCCTAGAGAGGTTGTTGGTGCTGTTCTCAAATACATGGGAGCATCATACAACACGACAGACCTGGATTCACAAGTTACTGGTGGAAGAATCGCTGTGGAGAAAAATCTAGCATCGCTTATGAAACAGGTTTTTGCTCTCTCTCTCTCTCTCTCTCTCTCTCTCTCTCTCTCTCTCTCTCTCTCTCTCTCTCTCTCTCTCTCTCCTTTGAAAGACAAAACATTGATGTTTCACTGCTCATTTTTGCTTCTCCTTTTTCTCACAGGTTAGACTGTTTGACAGTACCAACTATTTAAAAGCTTTCAATGTCGGAGATGTCTGGGTCACTGTCGGTTGGAGCAGTGATGTTATCCCTGTCGCAAAACGTATGTCTAATGTTACGGTGATTGTTCCCAAGTCCGGTGCCACCTTATGGGCTGATCTATGGGTAAGCACTGTCTTAAAGTTTATTAAATGCTTCGTACCATAAGTACGATATAACATATCTGGTTGCTAACCCGTGAAACATCAATGTTTTGTCTTTCAAAGGCAATCCCGGCTGTTTCTGACTCTGGTAAAGAAGCAGAAAAGATAGGAGGAAGAGTGCGAGGCCCATCTCCATTAATCCACCAGTGGATAGAATTCTGCTTGCAACCCGCAAGATCATTACCCTTCACACGGGAAGTGATTCCAGGTGCATCTCCTTCAGCTCTAGAGGGTCCCCTGGTTAGAGAGCCTGAAGAAACAAAGAAAAGCAGAGCAAAATTGGACACAAACCTCGTCTCGGGTGTTCCTCTTCCAGAGATCTTGTCTAAGTGTGAGTTCTTGGAACCTTTACCAGAGGCTACGCTATTGGAATACCGGCTTCTCATCGATACTGTAAGGAAACAAAGCCAAGGACCTGGCCTTGTGGAGAAACTACAGAACATTGTTTCGATTTGGGTTCGAGGTTGTAGGACAAAGTTTCACTCCCAGTTTAAGAAAAACACTTGATAAACTTGTCAAAAAGTGGAATCAGAATCATTTGTATAATTACATAGAGCAACTTCACGCGGAAAACGAGGTGTAAGTTTATATTGATTAAGCATCCCTTAAACGTCAATTCCTAATACCCTAATACTTAGTGAATGCGTAGAATCACGAAGAGCTATTAGCAAGAAACCCAAACCATGTAACTCGGTCAAATTCTATTTTTATAAATTAAAACCGGGTTAATTTCTGACATAAAGAATGGTGTAAACCGGCTTCAACAAAGAGGAACTAAAATTCTACAAACAGCTACAATGATTGGATTCGAAGATATTAGATTTATCAAGCTTCTTCTTCTTAGATTTATCAAGCTTCTTCTTCTTCGCTGCTCTCTACCAAAACAAGATTCTTCTGTGTCTTAGCTCTTTTACTTGATCTGCTTTTACATGTCTCTTCATTTGTTGGAAGTTGTTCAGGGACTGCATCCTGTCTCATGACTTCTAGAATCCTGTCTCCGTACTTCTCTGTTTTCAGTTTTCCTATAATACTCTCCAACTGCAAATCCAACCAATAAAGCTTTAAAAGGGGAAGCCATTAGATATATAAGACTAAGAAAACCCAGATTTTATTAACGCAAACTCGCCTCTTCTAGTGAATCTGGTTTTTGGGAACTTATCGAGCCAATTTGCTGAGTTGAGAGGACCGTGTGAGGGAGTATGCTTCCATGAGCTGCAGATATCTCTTTCCGTAGCTCGTCAAGCTTGAATTCTAATCCAGAAAATGAGATACTTCTTTTCGATTTCTTGTTGATTTGTCTGCTTGAGGTTTCCGTTTTGATCGTCTTTCTTCCTGTTCCGGATCACATGGACAGGTTTTGTTTCAAGAGTTTTGTCTATGAAAGTAGAGAAAGAAGGCCAAAGCTACCCAAGTAATGGCCAAAACATTGATGCTTCTAATACTATGACTTCTATTGATTTGACTTCATTCAAACCGAGAAAACGGCCGTTTGCAGATCCTTAAGCCTATGGTGTTCATGTGAGTGAGCAAAGAAGGAAATTCATTACTCCTTACCTTGCAACAATTGGTTTGCCAACGGTCCCATTGTTACATAAGCGTTTGTCGAGTATGGTGTGTGCTGGAATTCTTCTTTCTGCACAAATAAACAAAACTCAGATACAGCCTGAAGAATTTAATGGCACAATCATACAGAGATTTTAAGGCATTGCTAGATATCAGAGTTTTTGTCTGACATGGTATTATCTTGAGCTGGGTTATCACGTGTCGATATTACAATCTGACAGAGAACTAAAAACATGGACAAAGATCTTACCAATACCGAGTCAACAATCAGTTTTATCACGAGGTGTTCTATCTCTTCTCTCTTTAGCTCAGCACCTAGGGTTAACCACAGCCGATCAACAACAAAAAAAGAAGAAAAAAAAATCATGAGAGAGTAAGGCTTTAAAGATTGTTTGCAGTTCAAACTAATGAAATGAAACTAACTTAGATCCTTGTGCTTAGTTCTGAGTTTGTCACCCAGCTGTAACATTGTCACTCTTTGATCTTTGGCTTGCATTTCTTGCACCATAGAAACCACGAGCTTAGCTAGGTCTGCAAAACAAGTCGGGACGCCGAGAAATCATTATGATATTATGACTTATCGCTGATAGTGGTTGAGAAATTGCAAGTAAACTGTTAATCCTTTGGCAGGAAAAAAAATAAAAAAATTCAAGCCGATTCCAAATAAATTGTACAATAATGTATACAAGTGAATGTAGAGACATACCCGATACATCAACTTCCTTGACCTCACTTGACAAGGCACAGTTGTCACACATTCCTAACCGAATGCAGAATAACGATCAGCACATCAGAAAATCTAGAATCAATGGATGTAGTACAAATTCTATCAGTATTGGACAACTATAGACAAGAATACCATTGCAATCTTGTGGTGGTTCCCCAAAATGACGGAAAAAAGCACTTCGACGACATTTTCTTTTAGACTGCAACAAGGGAATTCAGAAACTATGGTTCATAAAGATAACATACAATTTAGAACATTTCAAGATCACGACCCTTGGAGCTAGCCAAGATACAAGACTCAACAAAAAAAAACCAAGCTAGTCACTCTAAAGCGGGCTGAGCAAGGTACACAAAACGCTTAGATGTTGGTACATTAGCCAATACGAAGCGCTGATTGCCGAAGTTTGCTCCAGAAACTGTTACATGTGTAATAATGATAATGCACTCTTCAGGAAAGAGGAAATGAAACAGCATACCTGACAATATCGTACTATATCATAGAGGTTCTGCAGACCAGAATACTCGTAGAAGACCATGGAACTCTGTTGGAGGAGAAAGAAAAGCATCACGAAACTTTGGAGATATATATATATATATATATATGTATAGCACAGATAAGCAGGGTACAGTAAAATTGATGCTTACCTGCCTGGGAACATCACCCGAACGGAAAAAGAGGACGCACTCAGATGGGAGGCCATCACGACCAGCACGACCACTCTCCTGCAGTATGATGTAGCGGTGATAAGAAGCAACATCTTAACCACATCGAGTTTTAGTGGACAAGTGACTAGAACCTGGTAATAAGTCTCCATTGATTTGCTCAAACTGTGGTGGATGACAAACCTGACTACAAAAATGCCCCATGTATCAGTTGGAAAAGAAAAGAAAAATCGGTGATTCAAAAAATGCGAAGGATGGTGATATTTTAGTAAGAACGACAACTTTTAGAAATTGGTAGCTACTGGTAATATGTCACTGAAAGAACAATAACTCGCAAGAGAAAGATATCTGCAGTAAGGAAACTGAAAGTCAAAGCTTATTATATATCAACTGAAACAAAAGTTAGCCCTACTAACCATCAGGCTTGTTGATTCCCATGCCAAATGCAACCTGCAAAGCAACAATCAGAGTTGATTAATGTATATCACTGTACCACAAAATAATGGAATGATAACGGGAGGAATACACATACTGTTCCAACAATGACCTGCAACTTGTTCTTACTCCATCTGTGAACATGAAACAGAAACGAAAATCAGGCAATGCAGCAAATTGATCATCAAGATTCAAGAGCAGAGTCATGCTGCATCAGAGTTGGACCTTACCGCATATGAACTTTTTCGCGCATATTTACATCCATTTCTGCGTGGTAATAATCAGCAGAGATCCCTCTATCTCGTAAATCGCCTGCAATCTATCACCATTGCTTGTAAGAGAAAATATGAAAGCTTTTCTTCCCCAATCCAAGGTTCAATAGAACAATATCAATGGTCAGGAACGAAGGGTGCAAAAGAAGTATATAGGATGGTAAGGTCAGTACACATAATGATGTGTGAATTTCAGTTACAAACCTGTTCACACTCCTTCCGAGAGAAACAATAGACTATTCCAGATTCATTGTTAGAATATGATTCCCGTATGAATTCTGCAATTTCATCAACCACAACTTTACCAACTAGCGACTTTTCTCGCACCTGCAAGACAATTTACTGTTCATGGTCGCGCCTACAAACTATCCACAGCATGAGAAACGTATATTAATAAAATTAATTAATAAGAGTACCGAGTAAAAAAGATTTGGCCTGTTAACACTGCTAACAAATTTGACGCATTTGGGAATATGCAGCATCTCTATCAGATCATTTTGGACCTTCTGTGTAGCAGTTGCCTGCAATAGAGACATAAAGAATTAGAATAAAATGAAATATTCAGCCTTCCACAAAATATATAAAAGGTTGTAACTTGTAACAGAATTTGACATTCTACACCCACTGAAGCAGAATACCTTGACAATACTAGCGAGTATGTAAGTTCAGAGAGCTAAGATTAGAAGAAAATTGGTCATTCTAATAAGCATGGTAAGGTGGAGCAAGCTCCCTAGTGTTGACTGATTTAAGCTCGCAGGGTATACCAAATGTAACAAAAAAGTGGACGGAAAAAGTATGAAACAAATGAAAGAAAGAACATACCGTCAAAGCCACCATGGGAACTTTGGGAAACTGAGTTTTCAGAATGCTTAAGTTCTTGTAATCAGGGCGAAAATCGTGACCCCACTGACTACAACAATGAGCCTCCTGCAAAGCAACGTAATTACGTAACATAAGAAATTGAACATTCAAAAGGTAGTTTCGTATTAATTTTGCGGACATTATGTAAATTAAACCCAGAAAGTGAGAAGATAGGTAGCATGTTAAGAAAGTTTGAGTAAGAAACTAAAACCAGGAAAGACTTACATCAATTGAAATAAGAGAGAGGCGACCAGCATTGTGGCACTTTTCAAGCTTTGACATGAATCTTTTGCTCTTTGATACCTTTTCCGGTGTTACATATAGTATTTTGAGGTCATCTTCACCCTTTTCAAGTGCCTTGTACACAAATTTCTCATTTTCCTTGCCAGAAGTAGAAGTCAGCATGTAGGCTGAAATCCCCAGAGCAGCCAAACCCATAACCTGAACAATAATTGGTCTCAAAACATATATAATCAAAGCATATCTAAAGATCTAGTGTTAAGTTAATAACTCTGTAAATTTAGCTGTTTTGTGATCTCTCCGTGCAAGTGGTGGCCCTACAAACTATATTCCTAAGTTTAGTACTAACCTGGTCCTGAATCAGTGAAAGCAAAGGGCTTACAACAAGAGTTGTACCACCACGAAGTATAGCGGGAAGTTGATAGCAAAGACTCTTCCCACCACCTGCTGCCATGATCACCAGGACATCTCTTCCGGCCATTATTGCGTTAATTATCTATCATCCACGGAAAAAGATTGAACATCAATGCAAACACGGAACTAAGTATCATCGTGTTGCATCCTTGAAAGAAACGAAGCGAATGCAGAAGTAACTTACTTCCCTCTGGTTGGCCCTGTACTTGGATATACCGAAAACGTTAAACCTAACATCATCAGCACGCGAATCCCACTCGAATGGCTCAGACCAATTCTCTATAGCATTCGAGCCACCAGATGCAACAGGGGTTCCTGAGGCTGCTAGTGTTTTTAACAATGTCTTTAGCTCAGACTTCCTCTCGTATAACCTGTCTTGATGCTCGATCAAAGCACTTATCTGACCTGCAGAGCGATTCCCATCAACACAAGTTCAAAACTAAAACTTTCACATAAAACTCTTTCTGTTTCCTAATTTCGTCAAGCATCAAAGAGAATAATAGTCCAAGTTCTTAAGGCTATCAAGTCGGAAATTAACCTAAAACATCAATGGATATTATATTCTCCTAAAAAGCAGACAACCAATGGAGAATTTGAGAATTTGAACGATTTCTTAGGTTATACATACATCTTGAACATCTTTTATCTTTCTGTTTCTCAATGAAGCAACCTGAGAAACAGAAACGCAAATTCGAAGAAAGAAAAACAGAAAATAGAAACGAAGAAATGTAACCTTGAACATCTTTTATCTCAAGCTCTAAACTCTGAAGCTCGTCCTGAATCGCTTCACTTTCCATTGATTCGCCGGCTGAATCAACGGCGTGTTTTACCCTTCCGTCGTCAGCAACGGCTCATTAGTCATTAGCAAGAGGTGAAGCGAGCGAGAGGCTGATGGGTCTTCTTCTGATATACAACTTTTCTGAGGTTTTAATCTCAAATCTACTCTAGGTAAAATGTTAATTTTACCCCTAATGAAGGGTTGTAAACAGTTAAATAGAATTAAATCGGTAAAGGAACAACGAAAAACACGGTAGCTCAGTGGTTGCAAGCTCTACGCGCGTTATCCGCGCGCACACGAGCAGGGTTCGAATCCCCTCTGCCAATTAATACTTATAATACTAGGGTAATCCTGGTACAACTGATGGGGGTGATATTTAATTTAAAAAAGTTCAGAGGGTATTTTCGTCATAATGGTATAGGAGACGAAAATCCGAGGCTGATATGCCAGAAATTGGAAAAAATTAGGCTCATATGCCATAACTCTAATAAACAATTTCGTTTTCATTTTTTTTTAATAAGCAAAATCGTGGAAATTCCTTTGGTGTCCTCACTTGACTCATTAATAACAATAAAACCAGAGTCATACCCACCCGATTTGAAGCCCACCCAATAACCCGAGCCCAACCATGTTTTAATCGATATATCGATTAAAAAAAATCGATTTATCGATATATTGCGTTCTTTCAAAATCGATTTATCGATTAAAAAAATCCTCTCCTCTTCCCTCTCCTTTGAACTCTGCTCCTCCTTGCTCTCGAAATTGCTCCCTTTCTCCTCTTCGTAAACCTAAATTAAATCCCCGATTCGAATTCCGGCGACCCTTGTTGGAATTGAGAATTATGGCGAAGGTGCGAAATGCCGGCGTCGAGTATGGAACCTCCAATCGAGTATGCCGGCGTCGAGCCAGAGGCAGAGAAGACGAAGCGACGGGACCCGAACCAGAGGAAGATGTTGAAATGAGAGAAGATTCAACAGGCCCGACAAATGATGGTGACGGAGAAGAAACCTCCAAACGAAGAGCGGAAGACGAAGCGACGGGACCCGAAACTCGTGAAGAAGCCGACAAAGAACCAGAGGAAGATGTTGAAATGAGAGAAGATTCAACAGGGCCGGCAAATGATGGTGATGGAGAAGAAGAAGAAAACTCAAATGACGGGGAAGAAGCGGAAGAAGTGGAGGTATGTGTAATTGAGATCCCAATAGGTTTATTACGAGTTATGGAGCATTCCAGGTTAGGTTATATAACGTAGAAGATATTATTGTCTTTTCAGGATTTCGTTGATGACAGCCAACCAATGCGACCTGTGAAACTTTACTTCGGTCCAACCGAATACGGGAAGACTTGTAAGATAGGATCAAGGTGTTCTGTTTTGCGTGTTGTCGAAGTGATAGAGACACTTTCATAAGAGGTTAATTGGTTCAGATCGCATCCTCAGTTTAAGCACATATTTCATATGGCTAAGGAGCCAAACCACATGAATCAAGGTTTGTGGATGCTACTCCTTCACACAGCTTCTACTGAAAAGCAAAGCGAGTCTTGGTTTGTGGTTAACGGAGTACCTATTCGGTATTCTTTGAGAGAGCATGCGCTTTTAAGTGGACTTGACTGCCATGATTACCCAAATGATTATAAGAATTTGGGGAGTTTGAAGTTTGTGGAACGGATGTTTGGAAGGAACAAACTCATAAAAGTCTCAGATGTGGAAGCTCAGCTAACCTCAATGAAGGAGAGCTCTATAGACCGGAAGAAGATTGCACTCCTGTTTTTCTTATCCAAAGTATTGAAGGCGAAGTCTAAATCTGATTGCAACATAGATCCCTTCTTGCTTAGGGTGGTTGGGGATTTGAAGCTGTGTAAAAAGTTTCCATGGGGACGCTACACATTCGATGACACTATGATGGAGATCCGGCGCGTGATGAAGAAGTTCGAAGGCTGCGTGAAACCAAAAGGAGCATCCTGTAGTTTTGCTGGTTTCCTTCTTCCTCTACAGGTAAGTGTCAGTTATTAGTTTTAAAGTATTAAAGTTTTTGAGTGTATTAATTTGTGTCTATATGTGTAGATTCTTGCATTCGAGTGTATTCCAAATCTGGGACGCAAATATCGAGTTGCTGTAACCGCTGAGAAAGACTGTCCAAGGATGTGCAAGCACAAGTTCAGTGAAATTTGCATGAAAGGTATTCCATTAGATGACATAAATGAAGCGATTGGCAGTAGTAGTGAGGTTAGTGTTTCTTGCATATTCTTACCAATTTGATATGAAGTTTGGTTAGGTTTGAGGGTAGTAAGTTGTATTGTATTGGTTGATATTGACAGGACATTTGTAGCATCTTGGAGCCTGGCTCGGATGAAGAAGATCTTATGGTGCGCATCTTGGATCCTGGTTTTGATTATGGGATAGGGATGAGGGATGACTTTGTTGAGGGTTGGATGGATCATCTAACCGTGAAGAAGAAGAAGATATTTTGGAAAGACCTCTATGAGTTAGACATTGCTTCTCGGATTAATGTCCCTACAGAGGAAACTCCCATAGCCTCAGCCTCAGCCTCAACTACATCATTGTTGGACCTACAGGCGTTGATGGAGAATGGTTTTAAGGAGATCCTCGAGAAGCTTGGTCACATGGATGAAAGGGTGAAAGTTCTTGAAGAATTAGTACTTCCACCAGCCTCCTCCTCACCACCACCACCACACTCCTCACCACCACTACAACACTCCTCACCACCACCACCAGAACACTCCTCACCACCACCACCAGAACACTCCTCACCACAACCACCACTACAACACTCCTCACCACCACTACAACACTCCTCACCACCACCACCAGAACACTTCTCACCACCACTACAAAACTCCTCACCACCACTACCAGAACACTCCTCACCACCACCACCACCACTACTACAACAATCCTCACCACCACCACCAGAAGGACCTAGGAGAAATGGTCAGCGTTTCAAGTGTACTGCTCGGAAGAGTGTCCAGTCTAAAATGATTGCTGCCGAGCTTAGGGAGAAGAGGAAGAGAGAGAAGTCAAAGTATTTGTCGAGTCATTATGCCAAGAAGGGGAAAGCAATCCAAGAAGGTGAAGGTGAAGGTGAAGGTGAAGGTGAAGAAAAGCAATCAAAGAAGACGGGAAAGAAGACGGGAAAGAAGTAGATGTTTTAGTTTGTTTGTTTTGGGGGTGGTCAAACAAATAGATAATTTAGTTTGGTTTAAATGTTAACTGCTTTTGCTTCAGCTAGTTTGATTTGAACTGCTTTTGCTTCGGCTAGTTCTAAAATCAGATCTAAATATTCTATTTGTTGGAATGTTTAGAGACAACTTGATTCAACTGGTCCAACTGCGAGAATTCCAGAAAATTTCAATTTTTTATAATGGTACAACTTGATTGAAGTGGGACTACCTTCAATATTTTAGAAATATTGAAACAACATAAATAATGAGACTACTAGGACAACAAGGTCCGACTGAGATGAAATAAAAACTTTAAAAATTAAGACATAAATAATGAGACTACTAGGACAACTGGTATGTTAAATATTTTTATTGGAATGTTTAGAGACAACTTGATTCAACTGGTCCAACTGCGAGAATTCCAGAAATTTTCAATTTTCATTTAATGGTACAACTTGATTGAAGTGGGACTACCGGGTGCACTGGTTGTAGCCCCATCGAAACTTTGATTTTTGGGGGAAACCACATGGAACTTGCAACTCATGATTTTTCCCCATCTAAAAAGTTTGTATGATCATTTCCCCATTTAAAGTTTCAATCATGTTTTTTTACGCAATGACGTTAAATCCTAACGATTACCGTCAAATCGACAACTAAACCAGTTTACGATTAAGTTAAACCGTTTACCCAAACAAAAAAAATCTGTAATTATTTTAGATGGGGAAAAATCATGAGTTGCAAGTTCCATGTGGTTTCTCCCAAAAATCAAAGTTTCGATGGGGCTACAACCAGAGCACCCACACCAATCTCTACCAACAAACCCACACCAATCTCTCCCAATCGTATTCTTGTAGCTCTACTTTTCCTCTTTGTTGGAAGTTTAGTTTTTGTAATAGATGTCTGCAATCTTTGTCTTTGTGAAGAACACACTGATGTCTGCAATCTAAAGTACCAAAAGCTTCTCTGCAAATTTGAAACAAAGATGACTATGATTTGCTCTCTATCCAAACGGTGGAAGATTTGACCCCTGAAGTCCTCACCATCGATCATATTCCTCTGGATCCAGATACGCTTTTGGAGATAAACAGTGTTAGAATGAGCATGTACTCGGAAGGGTGTTCTTCACAGCTCAGGAGGGATCGGGTTGATAAGAAATCTGAAGAATCTACTTATGTCAGCACAAACAATATCAGGTTAACGGGTAGCGTAAAGTTTGAGATTTATGACAGAGACGAGCAAGTTCTGTCTGGAACTCTTGAGATGTCTGATAGTAAAGGTTTCCCTGGGGAGACAAATAATCGATGAAACATGAACTGTGAGGCCGTAAACACTGCAGGGTCTGGTTTCTTTAAGGAGAAGAGCATTAAGGGTCAAAAGTTGTCGTCCCCATCGCCAACTATCGAGGTCTATGTCACTGGTTGCTTCTCAGGAACACCCATCATCTTAACCAAGACTCTGCAGCTTGGTTTGAGAAATAAACACAGTAGAAGAATGGCATTGGACTCAATTCCTGAGGATGAAACCGCAGAGCCTCAGCAATACATCCCTTTTGAGCTTGATTTTCATGTAACTTTAAAGTAATCATTTTGACATTATATGAGTTCGTTCTTCAGTGTTTAATGATATCGCATTACAATCTTCTTTCTTCTCATTGCCTCACAGTTTTCTTGAACAATCTTCTTTTTCTTTTGGGTCGGTAGGCAACAGAATACGCAAATTACAAAGAGAAATACGATGGAGACATGTATTGGAGAAGGGAATGCATCGATGGAGAGATGTCATGGTTCAATGCAGGTGTAAGGATTGGTGTTGGGATAGGACTCGGTGTCTGTGTTGGTCTAGGGATTGTCGTGGGTCTTCTCGTTCGTACTTATCAAACAACTACCAAAAATTTTAGGAGGCTTCTCTATTTTAATTAATATATATACATATACATTTACACTTTTCTTTACCTTAAAATTTTGAAAGAATCCTCTTTTTGTTGACCATTTGTATTTTGGGTGTGATGTGAATCAATTGGTGTGGGTTTGTTGGTATCACTGTAAATAAACGAGTGAGAGTGTATTTTGGGTGTGATGTGAATCAATTGGTGTGGGTTTGTTGGTATCACTGTAAATAAACGAGTGAGAGTGTAGGGGTGCTCTGGTTGTAGCCCCATAGAAACTTTGATTTTTGGGGGAAACCACATGGAACTTGCAATTCATGATTTCTGAAACACCCCGTCCCAGACTCTAGGTCCGCGGAGGTTGTTCCCGTTCGGATCACTAAGTGCATCCGAGCCAATCAGTCTATTTTAGGGCCCATTCCTTAATGATATTCAAATTCGGTATGATATATTCTGAGATTCATAATATAGAGTGTAAACGCTTAGTAAAAGAAACGGCCTGGCTATTTTACTAATACGATAAGGATTCGATACATTTTAGAGTCTGCATATAAGCTATTACAATGTTATCGATCCTAACAAACCAGACCAACACCACCCATCTTCCCCGGCTAAAGCATATCACGCGCCTAAGCCCACTTCTTCTCGGAAGTCTCACTGTTACCTGAAAGCCAAAGAGACATAAGTAACCTGATAATTACTTAATATGCGGCTACATAACATGATGCATGATACTCAGCTAAATCATACTTAATTCCCCAAATTCACGTTTTGTTTCCACACTTATTGATTTTAGCCGGATCGGGTTTTCCCTCGGAAATCATCTTAGCCGGGCTAGAATTCTCCCCGAGAATCTATTCTAGCCGAGTCCAGATTTCCCTAGGGAAACATCTTAGCCGGACCGAATTCTCCCCGGGAATATATTCTAGCCGAGTCCAGATTCTCCCCGTTTCCACTTTAGCCGAGCCTTGGCGGAATCTCCCCGATTCCCCAAGTCACTCGCCTACATCCACGATACATTTCCTCTCGGCTAAATATCAACCCGCGTGGAGTTTTATCGATTTAATCGGCTAAGATTCTATAATCTCGACCGTCATGAATAGCAATATCAAGAGTGCGATATAATTAGATTTCCACGGACATACAGAGCGATCATACGACTTCCCCGGGGAAACCGGTAGTCTAGACCCGAACTATGCCGCCGGTATTGCACTCACCTTTGTCGCGTTATCGGATTGGCACTTGTCCGCCAGTCCTTCAATCCCGCGATATGATTCCCCTCGATACGATCTCCGCGATCGTTCCGAGACTCTTCTTCCTTCCGATAGCAAGTCCCTCAGATCCTTGCCGAACGGATCACGAATTCCCTCGGCTAACTTTCTATCTGTTTCGATCGGAACTCTCTTTCTCTCGGCTAACTTTCTGTCTGTTTCGAGGATTCTTAGTTCTGTTGGCTAAAAATCCCTCTGGTTGCGTGATCGCGAGAATAAATGACTAAGGGTCCTTTTTATAGACTCCTTGGTCGAATAATTCTCAAAAACCGCCCATACAAACGAACAGGTGCGACTTTTAGCCGAAGGGTTGGCATTCTTTCGGCTAAAACCGCTTTCAACCGCCCATGCACATGCTTGGCACATGCGATCCCTTTTTAGCCGAGACTAGTGAGCTACCTTCACTCAGCTATCGTTTTAGCCAGCCAGTTAGCTTACCAGCTGGTCAACTGGACTCAACTGCCGAACACTTAACTTAGCTGAACCGAGCTTCCTGTGAACTGATCCAGCTGAGCTAACTTCACCATCTAGCTCATTTTAGATCGGCTAAAACGTTATGAGCTCCTCTCCGCATTCCCTTGGTCTTTTTCATCTTTTCTCCGGCTAAATCCTTAGACCATAAGACTTAGCCGACGTTTTTGGACCATGGCTTAGATTCCTTAAATTTTTCCCAGCTATTCAGCTCAAATCTTAGCCATGATCCGTCCCGGCAATCCTATTGCGGGATGGGGATGTTACAATTTCCCCCCATCTAAAATAATTACAGATTTTTTTTTCTTGGGTAAACGGTTTAACTTAATCGTAAACCGGTTTAGTTGTCGATTTGACGGTAATCGTTAGGATTTAACGTCATTGGGTAAAAAAACATGATTGAAACTTTAAATGGGGAAATGACCATACAAACTTTTTAGATGGTGGAAAATCATGAGTTGCAAGTTCCATGTGGTTTCCCCCAAAAATCAAAGTTTCGATGGGGCTACAACCGGGACTACCTTCAATATTTTAGAAATATTGAAACAACATAAATAATGAGACTACTAGGACAACAAGGTCCGACTGAGATGAAATAAAAACTTTAAAAACTAAGACATAAATAATGAGACTACTAGGACAACAAGGTCCGACAACATGAGTTATAATTTCAACCTTCCTTCTTCACCGCCGCGGCAAGAGCTTCAACCTTCGACTCCATCTGGCTTAACTTTGAGAGAATGTCATCAAACAAAGACTTCATGCATTCTTGAGTTTCATTTAGCATATTAATCTCCTCGACTATGGCCTCATCCCACCACTTCTTGAAGCCACAACTTGGAACCTAAACACACGAAAATCAGATCTAAATGTATTTAATGAAAAGACAATTCGGACCACAACTTACATCTGCCCAGGTAGTTCCACCAGAACTGTACAGACAGCCATAATACTTCCGGCCCTTGTCTTGCGGGGAGTTGTCGGTCAAAAACGGAAGGGGAGCAACTCCGCAGTAGCAAACTTTCGGAATTCCCATTTGCTTGGGGCATTCCACGGCGGTTCGCACTCCATTAACTTCAGGACCCCATCGAGTGGTCATGCCATAATCCCGCTTCCATCGTGAATTGTCCATTCTCGTTATCTTCTGTCGAAAAGGGAGGAAATGAAGAATGAGAGAAAAACGAAGAGAAATGGGGAAAAGAGAAAATTAAAATAATTTAGGGTTTCTAGGGAAATTAAAATAAAAGGGTTTATTGGGGGGAAACGAAAAATGGGGGGAAACAAAAAATGGGGGGAAATTAAAAAATAAAAGTGTGTCAGTTACATATATTAAAAAATAAAAGGGTGTTTTTACACATGTATCCCGTCATTGCGCCGTCTTTAAGCCGTCATGTTTGGACACAGTTGTGCCGAAGTGTCCGGTTGTACAAATCCCCTAACAGTTGTACATTTGCAGTTTTCATGTTTTTGTAGTTGGACCTCTATATGAAGTACGATTTTTTGGTTGTCCACATGGTTTTCGTCTACTTTAGAGCATTCACAAAGTAATTCCGTAACAAGTTTCCCATAATCATTTATCTCGCAACTTCTCCATCATATAAATGGTAACATTCTTAAAGTCTTCCTAGTTTAACAAGGGTGTTTGATGTGTTATATGATACATTTCAATATGTTATATGATAATCTTAGTTTGATTATGTTATATGATACATTTCAATATGTTATATGATAATATCAGTTTGATTATGTTATATGATACATTTCAATATGTTATATGATAATCTCAATAAGTTATATGATAATCTCAGTTTGATTATACGATAAGTATTGATACATATAGTTGTCCCATACGTTGTACCTAGTTGTCTCGAAAAGATTGTAATACAAATACGAAATAATTCTGGGAGAATGTAAAGACTCAAAGCTAAGCTTCGCTCGTGTTAACTGGGAGAAACCATTTTCCGAGATTTACAGCTGGGTTAGATTTGTTACTCGGTTTCCGGCGAGCTTCTCCGATCGACGAATGACGCTTATCTACATATCTTCCTTTATTCTTTTTTGTGTACTCTGGCGGCTTCAGGACCAAACTTTGTACTTCTTCAGGGATCATCCAAGCAGACTGATGCGGCACCATATAAATAGTTTTATAATAAGCCAATGCCCAGTTCTCAATCAAGTAGTATTTCGAGCACAACTCATGGACGTGTATTTCCGTTGTTCTCTCATTCTTCCACATCAGCGCCATGTTCGCGGCTATTGCATGAATACACGGAATCTTATCTACATCAAAACACCTGCAAGCACAACTTTTCATTCTCAAATTGACCAGATACGTTTTTCCATCTGGTCCAATAACGGTGTATTCAAGCTCATTGGCGTTTAGCTCCGTGACAGTTAAGGCCGATGCATCTTTACATCGCATATGCAGGTCGTTCTCCACTATGGGCACCACTTTCTTTGTGTCTGATCCCCGAACACTGTCTTTCCTATGCTTGTTGAACCATTCAGACAGTTTCTCCACATACGCATCAATCAAAGGTAACAGGGCATATTTCCTTGCCTTCTTAAACACACTGTTCATAGATTCACAGGCATTGCTAGTGTCCAAGTTGTACTTGTCTCCTTTAAAATAGCACCTTGCCCATTTTTCAAGAGGCACACCATCCAGATACTCGGCAGCTTTTGGAAACCACTTCGTAAAATCAGAGTATGCTCTGATGAACTCACTTTCTGTGTACATGTGAGCGCATTCAATGAATTTCATTGCACACAAATCTTTCAATCCAACTTGGGCTTTAACTCTCACATTTTGTGACAAATGCCAAACACAATGTCCATGCTGAGACGAATGGTACACTTCCTGGACTGCCTTGATGATGCTCCGATGTCTGTCACTCATAAAAACCAGTTGAGGATCATCCGGTATAACAGTTTTGAGCATTTAAAAAAACCACTTCCAACTCCCATGTTTCTCACTATCAATTACACCAAGTGCAATGGGGTAATGGTGATGATTAGGATCCTGAGCTGTGGCAAATACAAGCATACCACCATAAATATTCTTCATAAAAGTTGCATCCACAACTATGACTTTCCTCATTGCGGTAAACCATTCAATACTAGCGTCCAAAGCAAGAAATAGATACTTGAACTTTTTTTCACCATCCACTTTCACCCTTGTTACTGTACCAGGATTCACCTTCTCTAACATGTATAGATAAGAATACAATTTTTCAAAACTTTCTTCAGGACTGCCCCTCACTTGACTAACAGCTAGTTTTTTACCTCTCAAGGCAGTAGAGTATGACACAGTCACGTGAGCTTGATTTTGAACAACATTGACTATACTCGTTGCTGCTGGGGTATCGATTATACCTGGAAAAGCAGTACGCAAAACATCTGCTACTACTTGTGGTGTGCCTCTCCTTTTATTCCGAATTGTGCTTGTCCCGACCCTTATTGGCATGCTTGTTTTGTGTCTCAAGCTCGACAATGGATAGGCTCGGGGGAGTCCCCAAGCGGCGCGTTTAACGTCACTAGCTTGACGGTTGCTTCCTCCGTGTCACTCCCTTCATGAAAATCACAAGAGAAGTGAAAAGATTAGCAACAAAAGAAAATAAAAACTCTAGTCTCAAGAAGAATCAAAATCCTAATGATCAACGCTAAGCCTCCCCGGCAACGGCGCCAATTGATAAGTAGGACTTTTGCAAGTCCCGGATCAATACCTCGTTGTATAGTATTTGAGGATCGAACCGAAGAGGCTAAGGTTGACACACTAAGAATACACGAAACTTCCTAATCTAGAGCAATGTTTTTGTTGTTTTATGTTTATAAGAAAAGGAAACAAATTGCAAGAAGGGAAAACAAAGATATAAGAGTTGGATCACAGATTAAGCTATCAAGAAGATGGACAACAATCAAACAACGAATCATTTGGAAGCATTAAACTCTATCCTAGAACATGGGATTCATAATTATGACTAGTCCACCGTCGTACCACTAATCACTTTGTTAATCACCAAATCAAGAGCAAACTCTCGTTTGTGATAAGATGATTAACAAGCATT
>PKML01015324.1:135091-158370 GCA_002933935.1 Eutrema yunnanense
TTCTTTGGTAATGGTTGTCTTAATTTTTTTAATTTTTATATGTATTTCTTTTTGTTTATTCTAATGTAGGCTTCTTAATGAGCCATAATTGGCACATCTTCGATCACGACTTCAGAACATATATATTTGCTTGGATTGTAATATTAACTCTTAAATATTGTGTTAATAATAAAAGTATTTAAAATGACAGAGTATTTAGACAAACAAGCATTGCTCGAGAAGAAAATCGCAATAATCCACAAAATATATCGATATATAATCAAATTTTTTTTAGAGATATTGAATTCGACAATTATTGGTCTTGGTTAGTTTTTACTTTTTTTTGTTGGTTGATCATATATCTTACATTGTTGTATGAGAAGGTGAAGATGGGGAAGGAGGCTAAGAAAAACCTGAAGAACAAGAAACCAAAGAAGGCAAATGCGATGAATTAGGAGAAGGAAGAAGAAGAGGAAAACGAATAAAAAACGAAAGAAAAAGAACAAGAAGAAGTCGAAGATTATGAAAAAGAAGAAACCCAAGACGATTAAAAAATAAGGAAAATACCAGGAAGCAGAAGAAGAAGAAACATAGTTTAGGAAGAGTTCCAACGAGGGAAGAAAATCGTTCGTAATTCCAATGTGTGTGTCAAAGAAACATTATTCGTTATATTATCGAGCTTTGTGAATTTTGTTTCCTCGGTTTTACGACCACATGTGAGAAACACTGCAAAATTATATATAAAGGAGGATAAGGATTGAGTGTGTGTAAAAAAAGGTTTCAGATAAGCGAGAATTTCGTTGATGTTGCATGAACATTTTGGAGTCTTATTAATGACTTTGGCAGAAAACACTTTATTTCGAATCGATAAGGATATCATGAGAGAAATGAGTCTTCGAAACTCTGAATACTTTTTGTGCTATTGTCTCAATCGTATTATATATTCGATTTTGCACGAGTTTAAAAATTAACTTCAAAATTGAAATGAAAATTGATAAATGGAGCAAATCGATTGTTACTATACTAAACTTAAAAGGACTTTTGATTGACATGGGAAGAGGCTACTGGTAAATTTTCTCTCAAAGGATGGAAAGATTCTCTATGACACTACTGAT
Source organism: Eutrema yunnanense (assembly GCA_002933935.1). Taxonomy (NCBI): domain Eukaryota; kingdom Viridiplantae; phylum Streptophyta; class Magnoliopsida; order Brassicales; family Brassicaceae; genus Eutrema; species Eutrema yunnanense. The sequence continues at coordinate 136,186 of PKML01015324.1, forward strand.
ATAACAGAATATTTCCGTCTTTTTCTGTACAAGTTTTTGTTAGCATTTGGACTCCTTATCTTTGGATTTTTATTTTTCATGACAGATGACTGTTTCGTTATTATATCTTCCTTTTTTTATTACAATTCCCCTTCGTTTCAAGAGGAGGGTTGATGTTAGAACGGTCGGATAATATGTGTCTGTGTTATCTATGTGATTTTACTTCACAAGATTCTTTGAAACTGATCGTTTGTGTAAAGATAGCCAAGCCCATAAAAAATGTGAAAATATACGTCCGAAAAATTCCAAACTTCCAAAAAATAATTAGAAGAAGGAAAATACAAGTAAGACGAAAAATCGAAGTCAAATAAAAGGAAGAAGAATAAGATGTGGAAGAATAAGGAGTAAGAGAATACAAAGACGATAGAAGATGAGGCATAAGAAAAACCAGAAGAATAAAACAAAGAAATTCAGAAGAAGAAAACGAGGAAAAACTGAATGAAAAAAAAGTCAAAGAAGATGAAGACGATAAAGAAGAAGAAGTAGGAGTTGAAAAGGATGAAGGATAAGAAGGAAAAGACGAAAAATATAAAAAACTAAAAAAAAAAAGAAGAGGGAAAAGTAAAAGACGAAGCCAATGAAGACAATGAAAAAAAGAAAAATAGTCGGAGAAGACGAAGATGGTAAACAAAGAAGAATGAAATGACGAATTTGGAGAATATAAAACAATTAGAAGAATGAGTCAGAAAAGTCGGAGAAGAAAACCAATATATAGTAGACGAAGTGGAAGAAGGAAAATACGTGGAAGAAAAAAAGAATAAAGAAAGAGAAGAAAACCAGAAGATGAATAATATAAAGTAGACGAAGGTGAAGATGAGAAAGAGACGAAGAAAAACTATAAGAAGAAGAGTTTTAATCAGACAAAGAAGACCAACACTACAAGAAAACACCCTTTTTGCAACGAACTATATCGTTGTAAAATCGTTGCAAAAGAGGATTTGCATCGAATTTGCGACGAAACAGAGATCGTCGTTAACTGATCGTCGCAAACCACTAATCGTCGTAAATTCGTCGGGAAAGAACGAGGGACAAAAATTCGTCGCTAAATCGTCGGTAAATTTTCGTAGTAAAATCGTCGCAAATGTTGCAACGAAATTACGACGAATTTTAAAACGTCGTAAAAACGATGGAAATTCGATGGAAAATATGTCATTGTTAATTCGATGGCAATTTTGTGTCGTCGTTAATTCGTTGCTAATTAATCGTCATAAAATCGATGCTAAACAATCGTCGCAAAATCGTTGCTAATTAATCGTCATAAAATCGATGCTAAATAATCGTCGCAAAATCGTTGCTAATTAATCGTCATAAAATCGATGCTAAATAATCGTCGCAAAATCGTTGCTAATTAATCGTCATAAAATCGTTGTAAATTAGCCACGATTTTATGACGATTTTAGCAACGATTTTGCGACGATTATTTAGCAACGAGGACTATTGTTTACCATCGAATTAACGACGATTCATATATATATGATTTTTATTATTATTTTTGAAATTTTATTTATTTCGAAATTATAAAATGAAAATTTTAAAAATAATACATAATAATATTTTATTAAAAAAAAATATTATAATCTGTTACAAACAAAAAAAAAAATTTAGAATTCGAAATCCTAAATTTAAACAACTATATCGTAATCGTCGAGATTCACATCGTCTTCGGGACGTCTCGACGAACCGGATGTGCCTGCCGCTGCCGCTGCCTCTGCCGCTGCCGCTGCCTCTGCTCGGAGTTTTCGCTTGTCCCGCAACATGGCCTGCATTGTCAGGTTCCCTGTTGCCAAGATGTCGAAGAGCTCGTCATGGTGCTCAGCATCCAGTTCAACCCGCTGCTGAAGACTCGCAATCCTCGCCTGATATGCCGTAGACCGAGTAGCCTCGGTCTCAACCCGCTCCTGAAGACTCGTAATCGTGGCACGTAACACGACAGGATCATCATCTGGGGATCGTCGTCGCGGAGCATATGAAGAAGCGGCCGAGACATCTCGAATAGATCCCATCCCGACAACCTTCCCCTTTCTCTTAGGGGCAACCTATATTTAAATTTACAATTAGAAATTTTTTAAAAATTAAAAACTAAAAATTAATAAGTAATAACTATTCTATATACCTGCTCGAAGATCCGGTCAATATCGGGTGTGGTCAACCCTCCAGACATGACCGACGAACCACCTGGAGATAGCTGTTGAGAGAGCTGTGTCTCTCGTTCGGTGACCTTGGAAGTCACCTCGTTGAAGATGTGCTCGGCCGTCTCGGAAACAAATAAACCATCCTTCTTTCGGTGCGTCCGCTCAAAAACCTTGGTCATCGGAGGGAGTACACCTCCGTCTTCGGCGGCCTAAGAAAAAAAACTATGTTATTGACGAAGTAAATTACAATAATAAATTAATTTAAATAAATTTAATTACCATCTGTAGACGAACACCCGCAAAAGGTGTTTGCCCAGCTGTATGAGGCAAAGCCTTGACTTTCCCGTCCGAACCAACGGTGTTGCGGGAAGCCGAACACTTCTCAGCCGTTATGATGGACTTCGGATCCAGCCAATACCGCACCAAGCCTTCCCAAACGGCTTTATCCATGTGCAGGGGCTTCGCAAAATCGCCAGAAACCTTCCATGCTTTCTTCCATTCACCAACCACGCCTTGGATACGAAGCTTCACCCTCTCGAGAAACAAAGTTTCAACCTCGCCATGAATCGAAAGATCCCAGTGATATTTTTGCTGCATGAGAAACAAATATAATTACATATTTTATAAAATTAAATTAAACATATATTTAAATATAATTAAAATAATGATGGGAGAAAAAATTAATTTTGCATACGTACCGCAAACATCTTGAACCAGGTGTCTTTGACGTGTGCCGGGAGCTGGGTAAAATTGGTATGAGGCTCGATAAAATAGGACCTGATGATTTCAGAAACAGTGCGTCCAACTTTGGAATCAACTCCAAACCTGAAACAAAAAATTGTAAAATTATGAATTGTTAGAAATAAATATAAAAATGTAATAAAAAATGTAAAAAAAATAAATATATATATTACCATTCCGACCCCTCAGTATGATCGGGATCTAATCTCGTAATCCTATGACGGCCTGGCTGTGCAAGCAAATCATGAACCGTCATGTGTGCATATGGGGCCGGGGCACGGCCTCCAGGTTGCAGAATCTGTGGTGGTAGTGGCGGCGGAGCACTCTGTGTCTGCGTCGGCGGGACGGAATCCGTCTCCGTAGCCTCAGAAGACACGGGCAATCCGGTACCCGAAGCAACACCAATCTCTCTCAAAAACTGAGCGTAATGTGAACGACGATGGCCCATCTGCATAAAAATGAAAAAAAATTACTATCTATAAACACCCGGGCAGTCTGCTATTTTTCCTAATTTGATTCCGTTTCTACCGACCTAAATTGTTCCATTCCTATCTATAATAACTAAAATTAAAAACATTAAAAAAAAAAATTACCTTTTTTCGCAAGAAATTCGGTTTGGCAAGAGCAAGATTTGGCAAGAGGAAGAGAGAAATTGTAAGTGAATGAAGAAATTCTGAGCGTGTGATTATATAGGATTACTTGTCGTCGCTAAATCGATCCTAATTAGCGTCGAATTCACGACGAATCGTCGCTAAATCGAGGCAATCGAACCGTGGCTAATTCGTCGGTAATTGGCGTCGAATTCGCGACGATTCGTCGCTAGATCGAGGCAATCAAACCGTTGCTAAATCGTCGCTATTTGGCAACGAATTCGCGACGATTACTTGTAAAATCTGTTTTAGGGTTTAGGGTATAGGTACAAAATTGTAACGTCGATTGCAACATTCCAGATACAACTATACATGATTACCGTAAATCCAAAATCAAGAAATTATCAATAAGTTTTTCGAGATTGAAAAATAAGTAAAACATAGAGTTTGCGTATATGTTACATTGATTCAGTTTGTGGATATTACTGTGATTGACCGAGTTTTCATTTTCTGACGATTCTCGAAAGTCACGATCAATTTCATTGAAATATACATAATACAATGGGATGGTAATAGGTTAGGGTTTAGGGTTTAGGGCAAAGGGTTTAGGGTTTAGGGTTTATGGACGAATCGTTGCGAATTCGTCGCAAATTTGCATCGATTTTGTGACGATATATTGTTTGCGACGATTTAGCATCGATTACATAGAATTCGTTGCTAAATCGTCGCTATTTTGCAACGAATTAGCGACGATTACTTGTAAAATCTGTTTTAGGGTTTAGGTACAAAATTGTAACGTCAATTGCAACATTCCAGATACAACTATACATGATTACCGAAAATCCAAAATCAAGAAATTATCAATAAGTTTTTCGAGATTGAAAAATAAGTAAAATATAGAGTTTGCGTATATGTTACATTGATTCAGTTTGTGGATATTACTGTGATTGACCGAATTTTTATTTTCGGACAATTCTCGAAAGTCACGATCAATTTCATTGAAAGATACATAATACAATGAGATGGTAATAGGTTAGGGTTTAGGGTTTAGGGCAAAGGGTTTAGGGTTTAGGGTTTATGGATGAATCGTTGCTAATTCTTCGCAAATTAGCATCGATTTTGTGACGATATATTGTTTGCGACGATTTCGCATCGATTACATAGAATTCGTTGCTAAATCGTCGCTATTTTGCAACGAATTAGCGACGATTACTTGTAAAATCTGTTTTGTAAAATCTGTTTTAGGGTTTAGGGTATAGGTACAAAATTGTAACGTCGATTGCAACATTCCAGATACAACTATACATGATTACCGTAAATCCAAAATCAAGAAATTATCAATAAGTTTTTCGAGATTGAAAAATAAGTAAAACATAGAGTTTGCGTATATGTTACATTGATTCAGTTTGTGGATATTACTGTGATTGACCGAGTTTTCATTTTCTGACGATTCTCGAAAGTCACGATCAATTTCATTGAAATATACATAATACAATGGGATGGTAATAGGTTAGGGTTTAGGGTTTAGGGCAAAGGGTTTAGGGTTTAGGGTTTATGGACGAATCGTTGCGAATTCTTCGCAAATTAGCATCGATTTAGTGACGATATATTGTTTGCGACGATTTAGCATCGATTACATAGAATTCGTTGCTAAATCGTCGCTATTTTGCAACGAATTAGCGACGATTACTTGTAAAATCTGTTTTAGGGTTTAGGGTATAGGTACAAAATTGTAACGTCAATTGCAACATTCCAGATACAACTATACATGATTACCGTAAATCCAAAATCAAGAAATTATCAATAAGTTTTTCGAGATTGAAAAATAAGTAAAATATAGAGTTTGCGTATATGTTACATTGATTCAGTTTGTGGATATTACTGTGATTGACCGAATTTTTATTTTCGGACAATTCTCGAAAGTCACGATCAATTTCATTGAAAGATACATAATACAATGAGATGGTAATAGGTTAGGGTTTAGGGTTTAGGGCAAAGGGTTTAGGGTTTATGGATGAATCGTTGCTAATTCATCGCAAATTTGCATCGATTTTGTGACGATATATTGTTTGCGACGATTTAGCATCGATTACATAGAATTCGTTGCTAAATCGTCGCTATTTTGCAACGAATTAGCGACGATCACTTGTAAAAAACCCCAAACTAAATCCCATTTCCGACCACCACTCATTTCCCATCGTTATTGGGGCAATTAATAAATTACAAGACACAAACACATATGTCTTGTAATTTATTAATCGCCGCACCTACGACGGAAAATGAGTGGAGATCGGAGATGGGATTTAATTTGGGGTTTAGGAGATTTCATAGAAATCATATCACTTAAATTTCACAATAATTACTCGATCACAATATTATAATAATACATTAAATTCACAATAGCTAGCGCGATCACTCTGATTCATTTTCGGACGAAGAGTAGTACACATCCGCTTCTTGATCATCTGGTTCATCACTTTCTTCGAACTCATCTTCCTCATCTTCTTCCTCTGTATCATCTGGGAGATATTCAACTTGCCTGTTTTGAGGATCTATCAAAAGGATGTCATCATTGCTCTCATTTAGTTCTGGCATATCAGAGCAATGATCTTGCTGCATTGGTAGTTCTTCCTCATCAACCCCCACAATTCGACCCCTCGGAGAAACTTTTAAAACTGATAACCATGAGATACGGGTGGTGCGAACTCGCGGATATGGAACAAAGCTGACTTGTTCTGCTTGTGATGCTAGGATAAATGGCTCATACTTATTGTAACGTCGTGATTGGTTGACATCTACTGCCCCAAATTTGTTTTTACGGACGCCTCGATCAACTGTTGGATCGAACCAGTCGCATTTGAACAGAACGCATTTCAAACCTAAGCAACCAGGGTACTCAACTTCAATTATGTCTTGCAACACTCCATAAAAATCTATTTCGCCCCGCACACATACCCCGTAGTTGGCAGTAGCTCTTTGATTTCCGTATTTGAATGTATGAAATATATATCCGCGTGTGCAATACATGGGTGCACTCGTTATCTTCGATATGGGGCCTTTTATTAACTCATGGAACCAGAGTGGATATGCGGTATCCCCATACTCGATCTATATTATTAATTAAAAAAGTAATCAAAATATGTATTAGGTTAATTGTCCAAGTTAGTAATTAATCAGATCACTTAAAATTTTACGTACTTGCGTCTTCAACCACGGGGCAAAATGTTGATCTTTACGCTTGTTGATTTCATCGTCTGAGATTCCTTCAATGACTTCTCGGACTTGTCTAACAAATTCACTGCATACAAAAGTATTTACAATTGTAAAGCTAGCATATATATAATATAACCATATATATATAAGACGTATGTTTATACACTTACGTCTCAAATTGACTAACTTCTTCGCAATTTAAGAGGATATACGTTTGTGCACTATGATGGTCTTTTTCATTGGCAAACCAAACTGACTTCAGTCTTCCACATAATCGACCGATTGAAGAAAAGATATCTGGGACACCTTCATTAGCATATGTTCGGCCTACACCTCCATCATCATATCGCCGTGCTGCTCTTTTCCGTGTGCGAACCTTCGAGCCAAAATAGTACCCCGTGAAGTGAGAAGTTTCTTCTGTTAAACTTCCTGCTACTATTGAGCCTTCAACTTTGGCTAGATTTTTAGCCTTCCGCTTCAAATGTCCCATGAATCGCTCGAATGGGTACATCCATCGATACTGCACAGGTCCCCCAAGTTCTGCTTCGTGAGGTAGATGAATAGGTAGATGTTCCATAACATCAAAAAAGGCTGGGGGAAATATTTTCTCCATGTTGCACAACAAAATAGGAATACTAGCATCAAGTTGTGCAATAATATCTTCTGATAAAGTACGGGTACAAAGATCCCGAAAAAACGCTCCAATGCCTACAATAACAATCACATGATATATAAGGTAATAATGTTAATTTTCTATTACATATATATATATATATATATATATTAATTATATAAAATCTTAAATTCGCAATATGTGATTAGTTTAAATTTATATACCTGCAATTGCTTCGTGTACATTTCCTGGTAGAAGTTCAGCAAATGCGAAAGGAAGTAGTCGTTGCATAAAGACGTGACAGTCATGACTCTTCATCCCGGAAAACTTTTGCCCATTCTCAACACATTTAGCTAAATTAGATACGTACCCGTCCGGGAACTTCACATCAGATGTCGCCCATTTGAACAAAGCTGACTTTTCTTCCGCACCCACTCGAAATATGGGGACAGGTGCTTTCCCATTGCTTGTAATATGTAACTCATTCCGACAACAAAGATCAGGCAAGTCTAACCTTGACTTACCGCTGTCTTTAGTCCTTCCACGCACGTTTAACACTGTATGCATGATGTTATCAAAAAAGTTTTTCTCAATGTGCATGACATCCAAATTGTGTCTAAGCAAATGATCCTTCCAATACGGAAGCTTCCAAAATATGTTTTTCTTATGCCAATTGTGATGCTCCCCATATCCATCCGGCATATTAGCTGGAGTGTGCCAATTTCCACCACGATTGACTGTTTCCAATGCACCATAATGATCAATTTCTGCTTCTATATCTTCCCCGGAAATATAAACAGGAGGAGGAACACGAACAGCTTTGTTCTTTCTAAACAACCGCTTATTTCTTCGATATGCATGGTGAATCGGTAGAAATCGGCGGTGACAATCAAACCAACTTGTTTTTCGACCATGTTTCAATTGAAACGCATCTGTCCGATTGAGACAATATGGACAAGACAATCGCCCATGCGTAGTCCAACCTGATAACATCCCGTAAGCAGGGAAGTCGCTTATTGTCCACATAAGCACCGCACGCATTGTAAAATTTTTTTTCCTTGCAAAATCATATGTCCGAACCCCGGTATACCACAACTGCTCCAATTCCTCTATCAGAGGCTGCAAAAACACATCAAGGGAACGTTTCGGATGCTTCGGACCTGGTACTAAAATACTCAAGAATAAAAATTCCCTTTGCATGCACATATCTGGAGGAAGGTTGTAAGGCGTTAGGATTACTGGCCATAAAGAATATTGCCTACCAGACATACCAAATGGACTAAATCCATCAGTGCAAAGACCAAGATACACATTACGTTTCTCTCTAGCAAAGTCTGGATGTACCGTCTTAAAGTGTTTCCACGCTTTTGCATCTGAAGGATGAGTAACCTCCCCATCTGTTTGCAAATGATCTGCATGCCATCTCATCGATGCAGCTGTCCTCTCAGACTGATACATTCTTTTTAATCTATCAGTTATAGGAAGGTACCACATCCGCTGGAACGGTACCTTACTCCGACCAGTACCTTGCGGCTTATATCTTGGCTTATGGCAAAATCGACATTCTTGCAACTTATCATCATCTTTCCAAAAAATCATGCAATTATCAACACATACATCTATCATCTCAGAAGGCAACCCAAGACTATAAACCAGCTTTTGTATCTCATAGTAAGTTTCAGCAGCTAAATTGTCCTCTGGCAAATACTCTTTAATCAAATCAGCCCAATCATCCATGCAAACCTCAGCTAAGTTATGATCAGTTTTAATAGTCATCATCCTAGCCGCCAACGACAATTTAGAATGTCCTTCTCTACATCCATCGTAGAGTGGCTGATTTGCAGCATCTAGCATATCATAAAAAATTTTTGCATCTAGATTGGGTTCCTCATCATGATGATCATGTGCAAATGTACTTACGGTTTCATGAAATGCATCCGTAACCATGTCATGAATCCTATCATTATCTTCACCATGCTGCTCCGCATGATCATCAAATTGATTAAAATTATTTGACTCATCCAAATTCGATGCTTGATAATTGCTACTACTACTAGCTGCATTTCCCCCATGACCCTCTCCATGATAATACCATATATAGTAATGCGGCATAAACCCTCTATTTAATATATGCGACCACACCTTCGAGATAATGATAAATTTCCTATTCAAGCATCTGGCACATGGACAGTACATCTTACCACTGATAATCGTATTCTGTATACTTCCTGCCTGATGCATGAATCCCTCCACCCCATCACTGAACTCCTTTGTTAGCGATCCCTCCGAATCAAGACGATTATACATCCATCTTCTAATTTCGTATATTGACATTTTTTGTTGGTTAGAAAGAAGTAAATGTTTTTGAATATGAAATTTTTATTATGAAGTTGTCCACTATATATAGATTTTTATTTTCATTGCCATCGAATTACCTACGATTTTACATCGATTTTACATCGATTTTACATCGATTTTACAACGAATCTAAAATGTTTGCATCGAATTAACAACGAATTAAAACATGTATACCTAACCGAACACCTTGAACTTAAACGTGCTCACCTAACTCATTAATCGTTGGGAAATCGATGTAAAGTTGAACTTATAATAATCATTGCTAATTCGTGGGTAATTTTACGACGATATTACAACGTTTTATATAAACCTCGGTAATTCGTCGCTAAGTTACAACGATTTTACGGCGATTTTGAAAATCGTCGTAACGTCGTCGGTAATCGTTGTAAAATCGTCGCTAATTAGCGACGATTTTACAACGAAAATTTCTGTCCCAATTTTGCGACGATTTTACGACGTCTTTAAGAATCATCGTAAATTCGTTGTAAAAACGATTGCAATTTGCAACGAAATAAAATCGTTGCAAAAATTCGATGCAAAATGCCTGTTTTCTTGTAGTGCAATGAGGAATAAGAAGCAGAGAATGAAGAGAGCTAATAAAAATTGAAAGAGAAGAAGAAGAAGAACTTAGAGAATACAAAGATGATGAAGAAGAAGTCCAAGAAGTAGGAAAATACGAGGAAAAAAAACCAAAAAGGAAGGAGAGGAAGAAAAAGAAGACACAACAGAATAATAAGAAGAAGTAGAAGTCGAAGACGATAATGAAGATGAAAGAAAAGGGTGAGAAATAAGAAAATCAAAAGATATATAAGAGGAAGAAGAAGAATTAGAAGTCAAAGACGATGAAGAAGAATAAGAAAAAGATGAGGAACTGACAAAAGCTTTAAAATTGGAGAATGAAGCAGAATACGAATAATAACCGAAAAAAATAATAAGGAAAATACGAAGAAGAACAAAACCAAAAGATAAAGAATATGAAGAAGAATAGAACAAAGCAGAAGAGGAAGAAAAAGAAGATAAATCATAAGAGGGAGAAGAAATAGAAGTTGAAGACGACGAAGAAGACGAAGGTGATGAATAAGGAGAAAAAAGTAGAAGAAAGAGAATAATATAACCCGGAAGAATAAGAAGATAAAGACATAACAGAAGAGGAACAAGAAGTTGCAGTCGAAGAAGATGATGAAGATGAAAGAAAAGAGTGGGGAATAAGATAATCAAAATATGTATAAGAGGAGGAAGAAGTAGAAGTCGAAGACAAGGAGAAAGAAGAAGGAAAAGATGTGGAAAACACGAGTGACAGAGAAAAAACGGAATAAGAACAAAAAAAAAACGAAGAAGACGTGAGAGAAGAATGAGAGATAAAGGTGAAAGACGATGACGAAGAATGAGAGATAAAGGTGAAAGACGATGACGAAGAATAAAGAAAAGACGATAAAGAAGAAAAACCAAATGATAAATAAGAGGGAAAAAATGACGAAGAACGATTATGTGAAGACGAAGAACTCGCGTTTGTCTTATTTCAATTGGTTTGTGGGTTTCATACACTTATTTAGTATTGCTTTTTGAGTTTTTAATTTTGTATAGTGTTTACTTTTTTGTATTAGATTTAGTTTCATACCATATTGTTTAGTGGTAGTAGCTAGTAACGAATTCAGTCAAAGAACAAAGAAGCATCTATCTCTTGCATATCACTCCCTTGCCACCAACGCCACTGGCACAACTCATCTCAGGGAGCTCCAATTTGCTCCGACCACCATTGCTTCCTCCGTTACCGATGAACCTTGCGGCTGAGCAGTCAGGTGCAAAAAGTCTGGTGGTCTGAAATTCTCTGTCACCACCCATCACAGGCATGTGGACTCCGATCTTGACTCGGCTAATGTAGTTAGACCTATAAGTCTGTCCCAAAACACCATCGAAATTGTCGCTAAGGTCTTGGAACTTGAACCCTAAGTCGAGGTGAGCTAGATAGTCGTCTTCCTTCACGTCGTAGCCATGGATTCTTGAATCTTCCATTATTATTGGCACCGCTCTTGCTGTGATCTTAAACAAGCCCTCTACTTCAACCTGATAAAAAATGTATATAATTCTGTTACTATCAGGGATTTAAGTTTAGAAAAATATCTTAAAAATTACAAAATTTTCGTTGCGTTTTTTATTTAAACAAAAATGATCAACAACCAAGATTAGATATTAATAACACAAATATCCTTGAATATATAACCAAATACGGAAGTTTTATAGATTTGATAAAAACAAAGATTGTAATCCTAGAATGAGATAACTTTTCTGTATTTTGATTTTGTTCCTTTGAGTTTAAATAACTTTGTGGAAAGTAATATCTTCTTAGGTCGTACATCGAGGTTGTTAGTGTCAGCGTTGACACCTTTGACCGAGACGGTAGGGTAAACTCCAGGGGATGAAGTCCATGTGGCACCGTCTAGCTGAGGAAGTGAGATAATGTTTCCGTCGAAAGAGGCGGAGATCCGATCAACGGAATCGTCCCACGTGGCGGTCTTGAGGGCTCCGACGTAGAAACGGTGAGTGCCGAAGAGGATGGCAATGGATTGGACCCAAGTGAAGTCACGTGCCATACCAGACCTTCGTTTACCGATGAAATGTGCGTTGATGTGAAGGTTAGNACGACCCGACCTATAAACCCCTACCCGGGGAGAAATTCCAATCCCGGGTGTATCTCGCTAGCGGATCGAGTCCAACCACTTCAGCAACCCGGATGTAGAAGTAACTGCGGGACCAGTCCTCAACCTTGGACAACTTGCTAGCCTTTGGCCCCGAGCTGCTAACCTCAATGATATTCGCCGCAGGCCTAAAAGCAGCGTAATAGGTCCCCGGGATCCCAGGGTTCGCTTTCTGCTGAGTGAAAGCCTCGAACATGGGAACCGTCACCTCAACATCGCACTCCCACCCCAAGGTCAGCAGCACGATCATTCCTTGAATCGTGGAAGGGCAGATCTGCGAAAAAGCTAAACCCCGCGCCCGGCAATACTGGACGAGTAGCTCAGGAAGGGGAAGGCGCAGCCCGCACTTTAAGAAGAGCCCCTCGTACAAGCAGACAAAGCCCGCCGGAGGGTCCCACGGACGCTCGTCCGGCCGAGGAAGTCTGAGTTCGGAGGCAACAGGGAAGTCACACAACTCCCTCAACTGGAGAAGCGATTCCGGCGTGCTCCAAGTCGGCGACCCACCCTGCTCGTAGGGAATCAGGGGGGACTTTTTCGCCCGAGTAACCCGCACTCTACCACCACGACCGCCGTGCCGCCCGCCTCGATCGCCCGTGCGTCCGGCCCCTCTCCCATCCCGGTCGGCACCACGACCATCTGAAGAGGGCCTCATCACCACCTTTTTCCGAAGGTGGGTCCCAGGAAGCAGCGGGGCGGCCCCCGAAGTCGAAGGAACAGGCCGCTCCCCACTATCCTCGCCGCGATACGGAGAAGAGGCATGCTCGGAGCCACCAGAAGAAGAGCTCCCCGACGAAGATTCACCGCGATTGTCCCGGGACTCCGACTCACCGCTGGATTCAGCCCTAATTCCGTCCAGAAGCGACGCCATTTCGCAAAGAAGAAGAGGAAGAAGCCCTGAGAAAGGAAGAGTTCAAAAGAAATTAGCGACGAAATCAGAGAGAGGACAAAGGATAGTTACCTTGAGAATATGCGCAGAAGGTTTTAATCGAAGGAAGAAGAAGAGATTAAATAGAGAAAAGGGGACAACGAAGCGACGTCTGGACACGTGCCGAAAAAGCACAGCCTCCCAAAAACCTAATGATGGCGCCCCTTCGTTTCCCCGCGCCAAAAGCAAAAGACTCCTCGATAAACGCGAAGCGTGTCTCATACGCCGCGCGTGTGCGATACGCGCAAAAAAGGAAACGTCGCTTCTGTCACCCCACGTGAAAACCACGCGCAATAACTTTCCGGATCCACGGAAAGGTCGACACGTGTGATTAGGCGACCCGATCTAAGCCATAGCATCCCGCCCTCGTCTCCTCGATCTCAAGGGACCGTCCTAAGATGCGCCGAACTAAAATCAGATCAGATCAACTTCGATGCATTCGCCGCGTCTCATGACACCGAACTGGGGGGGGCCTATTGTTGGAGGTGGGCCTAGCACCCCCAATTAGTTAGGCCCATCTTAGCACGAAGCCCTCCTTCATAGGATCAACATAAAAGTCAGCCTCTGACCAAGAAAGCACCGGCCTGCCCATATCTGTCCGAAAGCCCCGAGCTCCCGAGAAAGCACCCCGGAGCGGAATTAGATCGGGGAAGCATCGACCGGGAACCCCGTACAGATATCCGTTTGATACCTCCGCGCTCCCAAAGACCCATCCCCAGACAAGGAGAACAAAGGAGCAGCGGACACGTGGGGGTTGGCGGAACAGTATGCTAGTTGGAGAGAGATGTGGCTTCGGATTGACGTCTCACCAGCCCTGCAGAGCAAGCGAAGAAGAAGACGACACGTGGAGAAGAGTTGGCCGAACAGTGTGCTATCTTACAAAAGTATGGCGTCGAGCTCATCCTGACTCCTTGCCCTTGGAATCGGGACACGTCTTCTAGGGTGCCCTACCCGCGAAACAGGCTGGAAGCGCCACGCGGCCCAGGAATTCCGGGGAGCAGGAAGTCAACTCCTGCTATATATACCCCTTGTCATGCTCTAGGAAAGCGGAATTAGATCTTTTGGACATTAATACTTCGATAAACTGCCCCGTCCTCTCTCGTTTCTATAACAAAGCAGTACATTTAGAGCACCGAACTGGATTCCTATCGGAACTAGTTCGCAAGTCTAAATTACTCACTCCTTTTTCTCATCAATCATAACGACACAGTCCCCGACCCGTTCTCCATTATCCCGATCTACTGTTAACCTTGGTTAACTCGTTTCATTTAACGGAAATCTCGCCTCTCTTCCTCTTAATCTCTCTTTGAACATAATTAGTGGTCCACGGGATCAATAATTGGCGCTAGAAGGAGGGGCGACAATAGAGATTTTTCTACACGCAAGAAACGATTCAACCACAACATCAGCCGCGATAACGATGGTGATCCCGCCTCCGAGAGTTCTGTCGGAGCAGGAGACTCCGGCCCAATCAACGCCCCCGTCATCATCAGCCCAAGCAACTCCAGAAGTTTCCGAGGGGCTGGCGCCACCAAATCAGCCTCTTGGAACTCCGCCCCCGGCACCAGGACCCGCTCCAGTCAACGGCCCCGCCACTCAAAATACGCCCCAAACGCCGGAGGACCAGCCTACTCTATCCACCATTATGCAAACCCTGCTCGCCAGAATAGACGAACTCACGCGAACCACCGATCAACGATTCGCCACGCTAGCAGCTTCCCGCGACCGGCCGGACAACGCCGGGTCCCCAGTCGCTCAAAGCAGGGAACCGCTTTCCCGGGCAGATACCTCGCATCTTCAGAGGAATCTCTTCGGAGACTCGCCATCGGGGTCGGAAGGTCCGGGCGGACGTTTCGTCCCAAGGACAGGCGGCTCCCCGGGCGACGACACTCGCCATCACCGATCCAGCTCGGAACGCGCTAGAGACGCCGAGTTCGAGGCCATGAAAGAAACAATCCGCGCGATGTCTTCCAAAATTCACCAGGCCACCAGCGCGGCCCCAGAGATAGACCGCGTCCTCAGAGAGACACAAAACACACCATTCACCCGTCGGATCGCCTCTGTCCCGCTTCAACACCTCGGAAAGCTCAAGCTCCAACCCTACGCGGGCAATACCGACCCGGCCCAGTATCTGACGGCGTTCACCATCGCCACGGGCCGCGCCCACTTCTCCCCGGACGAGCGCGAAGCCGCTCATTGCCAGCTCTTCGTAGAAAACCTCACCGGTCCGGCCCTCACTTGGTTCTCTCGGCTAAAGACACACTCCGTCGATAGCTTCAGAGACCTTTCGACCGTCTTCCTCGAGCACTACTCCATCTACATCAGGCAGTCCGCATCCAGCGCGGACCTCTGGGCATTGAACCAAGGAGCGAAGGAGTCGCTCAAATCTTTCATCGAGCGCTTCAAAGCCACGGCCTCGCATAGCAACGTGACGGATGAATCGGCGCTCCCCGCCCTACGAAAGGGTCTGCGGGCCGACTCGGCTTTCAAGGACGATATGAAGCTCAACAAGCCGCGCTCGCTAGAGGATGCTTTATGCCGCGCCGGACTATTCGTCGAGCTCGAAGAAGAGAAGGCGGCCGAGTCAAGGAACAGCGCCTCGCACAAGGCCCCGGTCTCGAAGGAGCGACCTCAGGACAGGTATCAAGAGCCCCGCCAGCACTACGATGATGAGTATCATTGCAGCAGAGGGAAGCAGGCCGCCGCGTTCCTCGTCGACGAATCACCAACCGTCCTCCACATGCGTAACTCCGCTCCTCCCCCAAACCCGGCGTCAAAACTGCCCTGGAATAAGTATGTGCGCGATCCCAACCAGCAGGATCGGCGCCCCGAGGAGCCAAAAGACAAGGAGCCCCGAACAGACGAGCAGCACGATAGGACGGGTTTCTGCGAGTTCCACCAGCGAAAGGGGCATTCAACCTCCCAGTGCCGTGCACTCCAGGAAGTCCTGCTAAATCAATTCAAAAGGGGAGAAATCCACGTACCGGACCGACTGCGCCCTAGAGCCCGGGATAGCGATCAAGGCCAGCAACACGACCAGCGAGGCCGCAAGGACGGCCGGGCCGGACCCGGAGACCGCGCCCAAAACGACGACCGCCGCCGGCGATCTCCCTCCCAAGACCAGGAAAGAGGCAGGTCGCCTCCCCCGGCCCGAACTTTAATCGGGATGATCATGGGAGGACTCCTCTCGTGTAACGACTCAGTACGATCCATCAAGCGTCACGAAAGAAAATCTGACGCCTCCTTAAAATGGCACTCTGGTCCGGAGATCGACGCGCAAGACACCAGCAAAAAGGGGATATACTTCACTGAGGCCGACGCGGTCGGAGTTCACCAACCCCACAACGACCCCCTCGTCGTGCAAATTCGCGTAGCTGATTGCGATGTCAACCGGGTCCTCGTCGATACGGGCAGCTCGGTTGATCTCATTTTCAAAGATACACTCGCCAGGATGAACCTAAGCGAAGCCGACATCAAGCCGCACTCAATCCCGCTGACTGGCTTCGCCGGAAAAACCGTCAACGGCATTGGCACCATCGAGTTACCGGTCTACGTAGGCCGGGTCACCAAGATCGTCAAATTCGTAGTCTTCGACACCACCCCGATCTACAACATTATTCTCGGAACCCCTTGGCTGCACTCGATGAAGGCAGTCACATCAACTTACCATCAGTGTCTCAAGTTCCCCAATCAAGCCGGAACGTATACTCTTAGGAGTAACCAAAGGGTCTCTCGCGCCTGCTTCGCCATAGAGCATAAACTGCGACACGCCGCGCCGGCCTGTCTAACCATCAATGCGCATCGACCCGGCGAGCCGGTTAACCAGGACTTACCGGGACGGGCCCTCATCGCCCAGGTCAACATTGATTCGCGTGACCCCACTCGATGCGTCGGCATCGGAGCCGACCTAGAAGAAAGCATCAAGAAAGAGCTGGTCAAATTCCTGGGGCAGAACGTCTCCACCTTCGCGTGGTCAACTGGCGATATGCCCGGCATCGACCCAGCCACGTGCAACCATGAGCTCAACGTGGACCCGACCTTCAAACCGATCAAGCAGAAACGGCGGAAGCTGGGCCCTGAGCGAGCGCGGGCCGTCAATGACGAGGTAGAAAGATTAACTGCGGCCGGTTCGATCACCGAAGTCAAATATCCGGACTGGCTGGCTAACCCAGTGGTTGTCAAGAAAAAGAATGGCAAATGGAGGGTCTGCGTAGATTTCACCGACCTCAACAAGGCGTGCCCAAAAGACAGCTTCCCCTTCCCCGAATCGACCAGGTCGTCGAAGCCACAACCGGGAACGAGCTGCTCTCTTTCATAGACGCCTTCTCGGGATACAACCAGATCCCTATGCACCCCGACGACCAAGAGAAAACCGCGTTCATCACGGACCGGGGAACCTACTGCTACAAGGTGATGCCCTTCGGGCTCAAAAATGCCGGGGCCACCTACCAACGACTCGTCAACAGGATGTTCGCCGATCAGATCGGCCGCACTATGGAGGTATACATAGACGACATGCTGGTCAAGTCCTTAGTGGCAAGTGACCACGTCGTTCATCTTCGGTCTTGCTTCCGAACGCTGAACGCGTATAACATGAAGCTAAACCCGGCCAAGTGTTCTTTTGGCGTCACGTCAGGCGAATTCCTCGGGTACATCATCACCCAGCGCGGGATCGAGGCCAACCCAAAGCAGATCCGTGCCGTCATCGACCTCAAGTCCCCAAAAAACACCCGCCAAGTTCAACGGCTCACCGGAAGGGTAGCCGCTCTCAATCGATTCATCTCCCGCTCCACCGACAGATGCCTACCGTTCTACCAGTTGCTCCGAGCTAACAAACGGTTTGAGTGGGACGCCAGGTGCGAAGAAGCCCTCCAGCAACTGAAGGAGTACATATCAACTCCTCCCGTCCTAGCCAAGCCCGAGGAGGGCGAAACCCTCTATCTCTACATCGCCGTGTCCGCATCGGCGGTCAGCGGAGTCTTGGTACGAGAAGATCGGGGCGAGCAGAAGCCCATCTTCTACGTCAGCAAATCCTTAGACGGGGCAGAAAGCAGATACCCAACCTTGGAGAAGCTCGCCCTGGCGGTAGTCGTCGCAGCTCGGAAGCTCCGACCTTATTTCCAATCACACACCATTGCCGTGCTAAGTACCTACCCCCTCCGAGCCATCCTCCATAGCCCGAACCGATCCGGAAGAATAATGAAGTGGACAATCGAGCTCAGCGAGTATGAGATCGAGTACCGAGGACGGACCGCGGCCAAATCCCAAGTGTTGGCCGATTTCCTAGTAGAACTGGCGCCCGAGCTGGCCGTCGACGAAGTTCCCGAGGTGTGGAGCCTGCACGTCGACGGGTCGGCCTCCAAGCACGGATCGGGCGTCGGGATACGCCTCGAGTCCCCGACCAAGGAAATCCTCGAGCAGTCTTTCCGTTTGGCCTTCCCGGCATCAAACAATGAGGCCGAATACGAAGCCCTGATTGCCGGTCTGCGCTTGGCAAAAGCAATCGGTGTGAAGAAAATCCAGGCCTACTGTGACTCCCAGCTCGTCGCAAACCAGTTCAGCGGGGAATACGAAGCCAAGAATGATCGCATGGATGCTTATCTCAAGGTGGTTCAAAACTTAGCTGCGGATTTCTCCGAGTTCACCCTGACGAAAATCCCCCGAGGTGACAACACTTCCGCAGACGCCCTCGCAGCCCTAGCCTCCACTTCAGACCCGGCTCAAAGACGGGTAATCCCGGTTGAAAGTATCGATTTCCCCAGCATCGAACTACCAAAGGGGACCTACCTGATCTATCCTCAGATCCCAGATCTCGACGAAGGCATCCCGCCTCCCGAATATCTGCCGCCGCCCCCAGCTGAGCCCGAACTACCGGACTGGCGAGTCGACTTACGACTATACATCGCAGATGGCGTTTCCCCCCAGATAGATGGGCCGCCCGCCGGCTAAAGAAAAAATGCGCCCAGTATATGGTTATGGACGGCAGTCTGTTCCGCTGGAGCGCCTCAGGAACCCTGCTCGGCTGCCTCCACGGCCAAGAAACCATCGACGTAATGAAGGAGATGCATGAAGGCGCTGGCGGAAACCATTCCAACGGCCGGACTCTCGCTCTGCGAATCAAGAACCAAGGCCACTACTAGCCAACCATGCTTCAGGATTGCGAAAAATTCGCTGCTCGGTGCGAGAAGTGCCAACGCCACGGCACACTCATTCATTGTCCCACCGAACTCCTGACCACCGCGGTGTCGCCCTACCCGTTCATGCGATGGGCCATGGACATAGTCGGTCCCCTACGCCGTTCTCGTCAAAAACGCTTCCTCCTAGTGATGACCGACTTCTTCACCAAGTGGGTCGAAGCCGAAGCTTACGCCAAGATCACAGCGGAGGACGTCCGCAAGTTCGTTTGGAAGTTCATCATCTGTCGCCACGGCTTGCCCTACGAGATTGTCACTGACAACGGTGCCCAGTTCACATCGGTAATATTCGAGGACTTCTGCGCGAAGTGGAAGATCCGTTTAAGTAAGTCCACCCCGCGGTATCCACAGGGAAATGGCCAGGCCGAGGACACCAACAAAACCATCCTCGACGGCCTCAAAAAGCGTCTCAACGACAAGAAGGGCTCTTGGGCAGACGAGCTAGACGGCGTCCTCTGGTCCCATCGCACAACACCAAGGACGGCGACAGGTCGCACCCCGTTTAGTCTTTCCCACGGCATGGAAGCAATGGCCCCATCCGAAGTCGGGCTCCCCACCCCTCGCTGCGCTATGCTCACTCAGCGGGCCGATCTAAACGACGTCGTGCATTTAAGCGAGCTGGATTTCCTTGAAGAACAGCGTGACCAATCCCTCCTCCGAATCCAAAACTACCAGCAGCTCGCCTCCAAGTACTACAACAAGAAGGTCAGAGGCCGATTTTTCGCCGAGGGCGACCTGGTCCTGCGTAAGGTCTTCGAAAACACGGCCGAGCTAAACGCAGGAAAGCTCGGCGCCAATTGGGAAGGCCCCTACCTCATCTCCAAGATCGTTAAGCCCGGCGTCTACGAGCTGGTCACAATGAATGGCGACGCAATCCCGCGCTCGTGGAACTCGATAAATCTCAAGCGCTTCTATTACTAAGCCCCCGGGCTCCGCTACGCTCTCTATCTTTGTAATCAAACGAACTACGATTGGCTTGATCCCTTCTACTAAAGGGTACGTAGGCAACCCCTAACCAGGGCTCAGCTATAAATCTAATAAAAATTTTTCAAGATCAAAAAAAAAAAAAAAAAAAGAGGGGATGGGTCCACGACCTATCCCAAAGAATAGGATCCACGGCCTTATTCCACAGCTAAGAAAGAAGAAAGCAGGGGACCAAGCCCCAGTGCTTGCACTCCCCGGCACACAAACCATAAGTGTCAAAGCCGAGCTCCAACGCTCGCACTCACACAGTACACAAGCTGTAAGTACTAAAGCCGAACTCAAAGTTCGCACCTCTATCAGACACACAAGCATTAAGTGTCTTAAAGCCGAGCTCGCCACTCGCACCAAAAAAACAAGGTACACAAGCCCTAAGTACCTTAAGCCGAGCTACACCTCGCAATAACAAAAAAGACAACACAGATACACAAGCAATAAGTATCTTAAGCCGAGCCGTACCTCGCACCCAATGCAAAGATTTAGGGACACGGCCTACGACCCGCACACACGATACTAATAACGAAAACGATCCGCACCCTATCCTACCAGGGATTTGCAAACAAGCACACACAAGATCATCCCGAAACACGATTCCATTCATTAAAAGGGGCAGAAAACGCCATTTTACATCAAACGACCAACGGCCTAGTCTTTACAAAAAAAAAAAGAGAGAAAGAAAGAGAAGGAAAAGAAAGAAAAGAAAAGAGACGAAAGTACAAAGGCACTACGTCCTACGAATCTAAAACCTCGTCAGCACGGGTACCATCCAAATCCTCCGAGCTAACCATCCGCATGTTGGTGCCGTGCTCACCAAGGAAAGGCTGCTCGACCTGCTCCTCCCCAACCGTCGTATCACCAGGCGGCACGGCGGGATCGCCCCCAACAACCAAGACCGGGTCTTGACCAGTCATCTCAGCTCGGACAGACGCGGCGGTGGCATCCAAAACCGACCCCTCGGCTGTCGGGTCTGTAGGGACCACCAGCGCAGCAACACCGCCTTCAACACCTGGCCCACAGACTACTGCGGCCGGGTCCGCAGCGGAGGTTCCAGACGGACCTCGGGGAGTATTCAAGGCTGCAGGGACCTCCCCAGGCATGAGGCGCGAGAGTGGAACACCAAGGACTCGGTCAGAAGGAATTTCCAGATCCTCCGGGGTCAAGTCCGGAAAAGCAATAAAACGGCACCGATATCCCGTCCTCCGCCTCCATCCTCTTAAGGCACGCCCTTGTCCCGACCACCTGGCTGTACAGTAGATGAGGCTCCCTAGCCCGGTCGAGACCATCCAGATGGGCGCGAATCTTCTCCAACTTCGCGGTCCAAGCCCGGTTCCTCCTCTCCCACCTCGCCTCCACCCGCGCGCTCTCCTTAGCGACAGCCACCTTAGCCCGCTCGATGGCTCTCTCCAGTCCCTTCACCCTGGAGCGAAGCGTCTCCCGCTCCCCTGTCATAAGCCCGAGCGCCTCCTCCAGAGCAGCGGACCTGGCCTTCTCCGCTTCCAGCTCCTCGGCAAACAGATCAGCCTTATCGACCCGCTCCCGCGCCTCCGTCGCAGCTAACTCCAGAGCAGCTGACCGGGCCTTCTCCTCATCGATCTGTTTCCTCAGCTCGCGGGCAACAGCGGCCGCGGCCTTCTCGCTAGCCTCGCGGTATTGCCTTTCGTAGGCAATCGACTTCTCCTGCTCGGCCACCACCTTCTGGTACC